>CM060311.1:43972691-44002691 GCA_030674185.1 Monoplex corrugatus
TAAGAGGCACTTATATTACTTTCTGCTGGATACCATCTCATAGTTCTTTTCATTATAACGATATGGTTGATAGGGCTGCCAAACGGGGGGCAAAGAGCTCCCCAGATTCAAATAATGTACAACTTTCCCTCTCATTGCATGAGTGTTATATCTTAGTGGACTCCTATGTATGGAAGCAGTTTCAAGATAAACAGAAAAAGTATGAAAACTGTTATATGAACTTTGAAATTAGCAAAACACTTAAGCAGTTTCCTGCCAGCAGAAGTATACAATCCCTTATGTATAGGTGGAAACTTGATGCATTTAAAACAAAATACACCAGGAATATAGTACGTCTGTGTGGAAAAAAGATAACACATAATCATATTCTTTCATGCATTCGGGTTAAAAGACATATTCCTACACTATCTAAGACAGTTTCTGATATACTTGCCTCACCATCTCACCATATGAATTTTTTGTTAGCCTGTCAAAAAGTCCTATAGCAAATTATCTTTAACACGCTGTTATTTCACATGTTCAATGTTATGGTTAGCCAATTTTATTGTTTCAATCGTTAATTATGATAGCGTCTTGTGATTTTGTTTCTTCTCGTCTTCGGCACAGTTGTTTTCTGGTTCATTTCTTTTTCCTGAAGATTAACCATTTCCAAGTATACTCTTCACTCCTCATGAGTTTTTTTGGAGTGTTCACGCGCCGAATAGGCGTTGTTGCGCGAGCTCCTGTTTGTTTTTGTTAATTGAGTGATTAACCCGTGGTTGATTGACTTAAATCCGTGATAGTGTTGCTCGTAAGAATGTGGCCGTCCCGTTGGTACCATTTTTGTCTGGGTTTGCCCCTGCACGTCCGAGTCGTGGGAGTTGTTCTCTTTCTGCAAGTCTTGACTCTGCTATCAGTGTTACGCTTTTTGCCCCCGCCATTATTTGAAAGCTGCGCGTGCTGCTGTGAAAACTGCCGACAACCTTCCCACGTAGGCCGATGTGAACGGGCCGTTCTGTGCCACGAAAGTGAAACTGAAGTGTGCTGTGCACGGGATTGTTGTGATCCTGTAATTCGACCGCGCTACTCGAGGCATGAACTTTTGTCTGTGAACACTACCACCACTCTTCCCCTCTCCCCCCAAGTGATCGCGCGTGTGAAGGAACTTGGCATTGCCAGCAACCTGCGGAAGAAGCCACGCCGATCCAAGATAGGAGGACGAAAGAGACAATTTGGCGATTCCAATCCTCTCTCCTTCTCCCCTGGTCAACCTGGCGACTTGGGTCCTGTCTCTACCCCCTGTCAACCTAATGGCTCTGGTCCTCTCTCCTTCTCCCCTGGTCAACCTGGCGACTTGGGTCTTGTCTCCACCTCTTGTCAACCTAATGGCTCTGGTCCTCTCTCCTTCTCCCCTGGTCAATCTGGCGACTTGGGTCCTGTCTCCACCTCTTGTCAACCTGGTGGCTCTGGTTCTTTCCCTGCCTCCCCTTGTCAATCTGTCGACTTGGGTCCTGTCACTGCCTCCTGTCAACCCAGTGACTCTGGTCTTCTCTCTCCCGGTCAACATGGCGATCTGGGTCTTCAGTCTTCTTCTACTGTTCGTCCTGCTGGTGACTGCATCCCTGCCTTCGTCCCTCCGTCTCCGTTCCGGCCCATCCGGCTTTCTTCTTCGACGGACAGCTGTATTATTGTGAATAAGAAGCCAACGCAAGTGGTGATGGGTGTGCTTAATGCTCGCTCAGTGGTGAACAAAGCGTTGGAAATCTGTGACCTGGTCGTTGAGAGTGATCTGGATGTTCTGTGTGTGTGTGAATCCTGGTTGCGTGAGTCTGGTGATGAAGTTACAATCAGTGAAATGACACCTCCTGAATATGCCTGTGTCCACAGTCCGCGTACGAGTGGCAGAGGTGGTGGTGTAGCCATCCTGTACCGTAATTACTTAACGATTCGTGAGTGTAAGCGACGTTCTTTTATTACCTTTGATAACATTGAGGTGTGTATTTCGAGGGGCAAGAAGTCAGTACGACTTGTTTGTATTTACCGCCCTCCCTCCTCTAGTAAAAATGGCTGTACTGTATCTGACTTTCTCACGGAGTTTGAGACCTTCTTGACTGTTGCTGGTCTACCTGCAGAGAATGTTGTGATTGTCGGTGACTTGAATTTCCATCTAGATAAGCCTGATAACAGTGACACAAAACGTTTTGTGGATTTGTTTACATCTCTTGGGTTCATCCAACTTGTTAATGTACCCACCCATACTAAGAGCCATACCTTGGATGTTGTCATGGTTAGAAATGATAGCTTTGTAACTTCCATTGTTGTCGAAGATGTCCATTTGTCTGATCATTTTCTCCTTAAACTGGAAACAGATTTTTCGAGACCAAGAGTCCCACGCCAAACTATTCACTGTAGAAATGTTAAGGGCATTGATAGAACACTGTTTAGAGATGATTTGTCTCATTCCCTCCTTCTTTCTGACACTCATCATAATGTTGATGAGCTAGTACATAGCTACAGCACAGTTCTGTCTAATCTGTTAGACAAACATGCTCCAGAGAAAGAAAAGACTGTCCCGCATCGTCCCTCATCCCCTTGGTTGAATGATGTGATTCTTTCAGCTAAGCAGGCCAAACGTAGGGCTGAACGAAAGATGCGCAAAACAGGACTAGTGATTCATAGAGATATCTATAAACAGACAAGGAATGCGCTTACTCAAGAAATCAAAAACGCTAAAGCAGCTCATTTTCACAACCAGCTCGGTAACGCATCATCTGACCCAAGGAAAATGTTTCAAGTATTAAATTCTGTTTTAAATAATACTGGTAAGTCGACCACTTTTCCTGATCTACCTTCTGAAGAAGCTGCAAACGCATTCTCTCAGTTCTTTTTTGACAAGATTCAGAAAATCATGCAGACTTTCCCACAAATTCATCACAATCTAACTGCTGCATCCTCTGCTTGTGGTCCTGATGCAATGTCTGATTTTGAGCCCATCTCACTTGAAACCATCCAGAAACTGTTGTATAAGTCCAAATCAACCACTGCAGCTGTAGATCCAATTCCGACAACACTCCTTCTAGAATTTTCGGACATTCTGCTTCCTGTAATTCAGGAAATCATAAATCTCAGCCTTCAGTCGGGAACCGTACTCAAATCTCTTAAGCAAGCTATTGTCAAACCACTACTCAAAAAGCCTGGTTTAGACCCTGAGATCCTAAATAATTACCGTCCAGTTTCGAACTTGCCATTTCTTTCAAAACTTATAGAGAGAGCCGTTGTGGATCAGTTGACAGCACATCTTGTCTCGCACAATCTCGAAGTGAGGTTCCAGTCAGCGTACAAATGTGGACATAGTACTGAAACTGCACTTCTCCGCATATTAAATGACCTTTTCTTGACCATGGTGACAATGCCATTCTTGTTCTGCTAGACTTGAGCGCTGCTTTTGATACCATGGATCACACCCTTCTCTTGCAGCGTCTTCACACTGAAATCGGCCTGAACAAAACTGTCTTGTTATGGTTCACTTCATATCTTTCTGAGAGATCTCAAAAAGTTCTTGTCCGGTCTTCATATTCGAAAGAAACACCTCTTCTTACAGGCGTTCCGCAAGGATCGGTCCTCGGACCTCTTCTCTTCTCTCTATACACAAGACCCCTGGCTTCTCTGATTGAACAGTTCAATGTTGACTTTCATTTCTTTGCGGATGATTCCCAACTCTATTCCCGCCTTCCCTCCGACAATACTCTCGCTCTTGAATCAAAGAAAAATGTTGAATTGCTGTCTGGAAATAAAACATTGGATGTCTGCAAACCGGTTGAAGTTGAATGAAGAGAAAACTAAAGTTCTGCTGGTCGGAACTGCTCCTAAAAGAGAAATTGTCCCTTTTTCTTCACTTTCGGTCTGTAGTGCAGACATCCCTTTCTCGAAGAAAGTAAAAACACTAGGAGTGTTTCTGGATGCTAATCTCTCGATGCGTGATCAGATCAATTCAATCATCAGAACTTGCTACTGCCATATCCGATCTCTTGGTAAAGCCCGCCAGTACTTGACTATTCAAGCTGCTAAGACTATTGCTGTCACACTAGTACTCTCAAAATTAGACTACTGTAATAGTCTACTTGCTGGTCTCCCTCAGGTGAAAATACAGCGTCTGCAGGCTGTACAAAAGCAGCTGCCAGAGTAATCTCTAGATGCAGGAAGACTGAACACATAACTCCCATCTTACGGAATCTGCACTGGCTCCCAGTTCAACAACGCATCAATCACAAACTACTAACTATCACCTACCGTGCACTCAACTCTAGTAGTCCTTCTTATCTTAAAGATCTTCTTTCTGAATATAAACCTGTTCGCAGTCTGAGATCTGCTTCCAAGTCTCTTCTTCATGTTCCTGGGACAAGGGATGTTAAAACCAAAAGATATGGTCAGCGAGAATTTAAATACCTTGCCCCTACCAAGTGGAACATGCTTCCCATGAGCATCAGGGAGAAAAAGACTCATTCATCCTTTAAATCTAGTCTCAAGACACACTTTTTCTAATGTTGTATGGGATTGCTTATTTGAATGTGAATACCTTGAATGCCTTTATGAATGTTGGTGCAAAGGCTGTGTGGAATTGTTTTTGTGCCCCCCCCCCCCCCCCCCCCCCCCCACCGTGCGCCGCGAGCATGCTTTTATAGCATGGAGATTTTTGTTGCGCGATATAAATTTTCATTCATTCATTCATTCATGAATTTTTTTTGTTTTTTGTTTTTGTTGTTGTTGTTGTTGTCTAAAATCACTTTAGTGAATAGACATTAAATGAAAGACCACCACACAAATACATACGCACACGCGCACGCACACACACGCACACACGTACACGCGCATACACACACAACACACACACTCATATTCACATGAAACCGTATCCACCTACCCGCCCACGTCAAGCCATTCCCCATCCACACACAACACAAACACACAAACACCACACACACACACACACACACACACACACACACACACACACACACACACACACACACACACACACACACACACACACAGACCTTCTCTGTCTTGCCTCCAGTCCTGCTCACTCCCATTTTCCAGGCAGAGGACAAAGCTGGCTTGATACAACAATACCCCAACCCCTACCCCACAGGCACTCATACCACCTCCCCTCCTCTCTACGTACACATACATTTTGGGGATTTCCATAGATCAAATAAAAATTCGCGCTCTCCAAGTAGGTTGTTGATACTTGAAAGATTGTTGTTTGTTGTTATTCTCCTGTCTTTTTACATTTCCTTTTATTCATTTTGACATTGGTAATTATACAATACATGAAACATGCTTCATTACGATCAAAATTATTAATCAAATTCCATGTGAATTCTGTTACTTATGTTTTCAAAATAGCTTTAGAAGCTCTGGCCTGATATTATATATGTATATATATATATATATATATAAATTCAATGTGAAGTCTGTTACTTATGTTCCTAAAAAATAGCTTTACCAGTTCTGATCTGATATTATATACGTATATATATACATATACATATATATTCGTATGTACATGCATTTAGAGAGAGAGAGACATATATATATATATATATATATATATATATATATATATATATATATATATACACATATATGTATATGTGTGTGCGTGTGTGTTGTGTGTGTATCTGTGTGTGTGTGGTGTGTGTGTGTGTACAAACACATTAACATGTACATAGAGATATGTATCAGTAACTACAACTGGACATGTCATTTGTGGAGATGCACTATAGCGAAAACAATACAATTAGACGTTTTTGTTGGCTCGGAAACATGAAATATTCTGAGCACTTTATGTTTCTGTCAATATCTGACCGGAATTTGCCATGTGAAGGCAAATTCCATTTATATCATATGATGGTGTTTAAAGTTGTTGCGACACGACACCAACCAGTTATGGCACTGCCCCCACCGTCAGCACCATTGTAGCATATACATGCACACAAACAGGCACATACACATCTTCACCTACACCTCTCCCCAAATTCGTTCACATTTGATAAAGAGGGACACTCTAATCGGTCTGACAGATGAGTGTGCGCACTGGTTATTTAGCGCCTGCTGTGGATTTTCAAATGTGTTCAAAACTCATTGTGGAGGTGTATGCTCTGCTGCAAGCAATGCATGGGAAGGAGTCCTGCAGCCCTGGGTACCTGGCCGGTCTGTCTTCTATTGACTAATAGCTGGTCTGCCTTGTTCAAATGTGACCGCCATGTGTGCATAGCTGTCGCCAGCATACTCTATTGCACGCAACATTTTGTCGGTTGGTGATGTTAATCCCACAGCTGATGAGGCTGAGTACCGTATGGGCCTGCTTGTGTTGCTTTAGTCATCCTCTCTGATCACAGTATCCTAGTTCAGTTCTCTGAACAAGAACATATTTCAGCTGTGGTTGTCTTCCGTACAGACAACGTGGCCTGTCCAATGGGTCTGGCATCTGATCAGCAAACACTCTATTCTTGGCAAACCACTTTCTTCGAAACTTGAAGGTTGAACATTCGATCTTGCCACGTCATATGGCAGAACTTCCGGAGATTTCGCTGATGGAACTGTTCCAGCGGATGAACACGTCGTCGGTAAACAGTCAAAGTCTCGCAGCGGTACAAGCAGAGTGCTCAGTGCTACTGCGCACATATACACACATCTCTTTTAGAAATGTCCCTAGATCCAACTGAATTCACATTCGCCAGGCAGGTCACCATTGTAACACACACACACACACACACACACACACACACACACACGCACGCACGCACGCACGCACGCACGCACACACACATCTATGTATATATATACACACACACACACACACACACACACACACACACATCTATGTATATGTTATATTTACACACACACACACACACACACACACACACACACACACACACACACACACACACACATACACACACACACACAACACACACACACACACACACACACACACACACCTCACACCCCTCACTCAACCCCACCGCCATCCCTACCCGCTATTCCCACACACAAACATACAGATACCTTCTGGAGATTTCCATAGATCCAGCTGAATTCACGCTCTCCAGGCAGACTGTTGAAGAAGATGAAGTGGGCGCGACACGACAGCAACCATCTGATGAACTTTATCCCCACCACCACCACTGCCATCACCACTACAGTTTGAACCACGGCTGATGCAGACCACTCTTCCAACATTGTGTCTTCTGCTGCAATTTATGTGTCTCTTTGTTGTTGGCTTTAGCTTATTTATTTATCTACTTATTTATTCATTTATTATTTACTTATTTATTTATTTATTTAATTTATTTATTATCTGTTTATTTGTCTATTTATTTATTCATTTATTTGTTTATTAATTTATTTATTTATCTATTTATTTGTGTATTTATTTATTTGTTTATTCCAATTCATCTGGCAAATTTAACGGAGTGATGAACAAAACCGAAAAGACAATGAAACAAAACCAAGGGTAACAGATAAGCCTGGCAACACAAACAAACAAATGAACAAACTAAACAGAATGGAATCATCATCATCATCATCACTGTTACCCTCATTATCATCATCATCATCGTCATCGTCATCGTCATCATCATCATTGTAGCAGGGACTTTTTTTAACGGGTGGAATAGCGGGGATGAAAAATAGTACATGATGAAAAAGTGTTTGAAGCCTGTATGTTGGGTAGAGCCTCAAACCTCACCAGCATGTTAGTAATCTTTCCTAACGAATTAGGTAAAGTGGTTTGCAGCCAAGTTGAGAGCATTCACGGTAATTTTATGGGGTTTTATGAGATATTACTGCTAAAGAGGTGCATCTCACTACAACATAGCTTTTTTGTTTAGATTATACATCGGTACCAGGATATTAAACAGTAATAATATTAACAACACCAACAATAACAATAATGATAATAATGACAATGATGATGATAACAGTAATAATAATAATAATGATGATGATTGTAATTATTATTATAATTATTAAATTATTATTATTATTATGATATGATATGAGGAGGAGGAGGATGAATCTTGTACAGCGCTAGGCATATTCTGCAAACGCTTCCAGTTTCAGTATACATTACACGTCTTAGACAAAGCGCAATATAGACAAAAGTACTTAGAACTGACATACACACATCAGAGTACACGAATTAATAAGCATGTTACACACATCAGAGTACACGAATTAATAAAGCATGTTTGAGTGAAAATAGAATTATACAAACAGGCAAAAAATTTGAATGGAGAAGGGAGTTCATAATGAAAAAATGCACTTTTGACCAAATAATACATAAACAACAAATAGATAGATTAGATAGATAGATAGAGAGATAGAGAGAGAGAGAGAGAGAGAGAGAGAGAGAGAGAGAGACAGACAGACAGACAGACAGACAGACAGACAGATACACATGTAGAGAGGACAGGACTTAACACTGAAGCAAAATGAAAGAGACGTTAATGATTTACAACAATATTCCCGAAGGTGGAACATAAAAATGTATCGGGTTCCTGAAGCAGAGGGAGAGGAGGTGAGTGAATGTGTAAAAAAAAGTGTGCCGTGTTGTTAATCACGACATCGGCGTTGCCGCCTCCCCGACAGACATAGAAGTGGCACACAGAACAGGCCCACGAAATGGGCAAAAGGCAAGGCCCATTCTGGTCAGATTTTTTGACAGAAAAATAAGGGACAAAATTATTGCAAATAAAAAAACCCTAAAAAACAAAGGTATTGTAATCAGCGAAGACCTTGACAGCCGCCAATTATAAACTGTCCACTGCGGTATATAAACATTCTGCCACGCTTGCGTCGTGGACTGTGAATGGCAAGAGTGTTTGCTAAACTGAAAAATGGAGTAACAATAAAATTGAACATTCATATGAATATCGATGAGGCCTTCAGAAGAGCCATGAATTCCAACACAGTAAGCGATACGGAATAAGGAAAAAACAACAACAACAAAAAACCACACACAAAAAAAACAACAACAAAAAAACAACTATGTAGGTACGTAGATCCTCTGTGTGTGAGTGTGGTGGTGTGTGGTGTGTGTGTGCGCGCGTGCGTGCTGCGTGCGTGCGTGCGTGTGTGTGTGTATGTGTGCTCGCACGGGCGTTCTTCTTTCTTTCTTTGATTTAACGTCTGTTCACTATGAGTGATATTAAACGGGGGGAAAAAATGGAGGATGGGAGATGGGCGAGTTGGATTGGGGGCAGAGGGGAGACAGAGAATGAGACATGAGTAAGCGGGTCAATATAAAAATGGAACAAGATCTTAACACTAACAATTAACATTAACAATGCGAAGGGAAAATTTAACGCTAAAGTACAAACTTCATAAACTTAAAGCAATACATTAACAGGACTGTGAACCAATTATTCTGAAATTTTAACTGACAAAGATTGATCTGAAGTTACTTCTTTAAAATGAGTTTCCGAATAGTTTTCTTGTGTAAACATTTTTGGTAAAAAAGAACGTAGCTTTTTGCAGTAAAATAAACAGTGAAACAGTGTGAATTGTTCTCCGCAAATACACTTGATATTTTTACAATATTTTGTTTTCAACGCGTTTAGCTGAATACGAAAATGAACAGCAACAATCGACCTCGAATGATATATGGAAGAATACTGCAATTTTTTACATACATTTTGAAAAGAGTGTTTTATCATTTGTTGTGTCACAAACTTTTCATTGAAATGTTCATGAAAACGAATCCATGAGGCTGATTCTAGCAAGCCGCAAGCTTCTTTTACGGAAGTTTTAATACGTAATTCTATAGTATTATCGGTGTTGTGTGCACCTTGCTTAGCTGCTCTGTCTACTACTTCGTTGCCATGAAGACCAACGTGAGAAGGCACCCAGCATAAACTGATGTCTGTACCTTTTGTCCTTAAACGATGTATAAGATGATTTGCCTCAGTAATTAAGTCAGGTCTTGTGTCTGTATCAAAAGACTGTAAGGCATATAATACAGATTTTGAATCAACAAAGAGAACTACTTTGACAAATACAGGTTTAAGGTCTACTAAATAATGCAACGCTTGTATACACGGACGTGTATGTGTGTGTGTGTGTGTGTGTGGATGCACGCGCGCGTGTATGTCTGTCTGTCTGTATGTATGTTTAATGTGTGTAGGGAGTGTGATGTAGTGAGAGAAGAATTTGGATTCGGTCTTCATTCGTACTCATGATGATGTTTATTCTTGAGATGAACTGCCATTGTCGTGCTTTGTGAATGAAAAAGTGGATTGATGGGCAATTTTTGTCCTATGTAATGAATGTGCATGTCGTGTCATACTGATTTCTTGATTTCATGTATAGAGTGTGTCAGTCTGCAGGAAGGCTGGGGCCATTTCTCATGTTGTGGAAATATTCAGTGTTTAGATTGTGTTGAGACTGTATGTTGCTTAGGGATGGATGGCTTGGTGTTTGTGGTCACTATTCTTTCCTGTTGGTCTTGGTCGAGTGCAGATAATTGACCAAGGGATACTCGATGGTGACTTATGTTTGCGCATCTTTGTGCGCGGTGGTGTGGGCATGGCGGCTGACGTGCCCGCACGGACATACATCAAATGTATTTTTGAATATTTTGTGCGCCTATGTGTGTATACGCCCCCTTGTGTGTTTTTTGAAAAGGGTAAGCGTTTGAATGTATACATGTACATTTTTGGGGGTGCATATGAATGTTTTTTTGCGTGGGAGGGATGCATAGCACACAGCATATTCATGATCGCGCATGCATGAGCACATTTCGTTGATTTGATATCTACGTGTTTGTGTATGATGCTTAACGTGCATTTTTTCATACATTTGCATCCAAGTGTTAAGACTTGGCACAGCATACGTGCTTATTTTTTGACATATTTGCTTACACAGCTATATGTATATTGTTGGATGAACGTAGAGGAGTATATGTTCTTTTTGTGCTGAGTCAATGTATGTGTGTCTGTGTATGTATGTGTGTGTGTCTCTGTGTGTGTGTGTGTGTATGTATGTGTGTGCATGTGTATGTGTGTATGTGTGTGTATGTGTATGTGAGATTGAGTGTTGTGTGTTTTGGAAACGTGTGTGTGTGCAAATGGATTTATTGACATCAGCACGCGTGTACGTGTGTATAGGCATTTACGGACATGCTTATGTATGAATGTTGGGATCTGACTACTTGCATGAGAATTTGCAAAGATTGAAGCCAATCCAATATGAAAGGAGATTTGATGTCTGTGCACGTCTGTGTATGCTTAATTGTGCTTTGAACTAATGATTCACAATTGATCTTTTTTACGCTTTATCGTTGGGAAATCTGTCATATCTAACTTCACAATTTTTTCAACTTTTGAGAAAACTTTGTATTCATATAAATATACATTATAGTTGTTTACTGTATCTGTGTATAATTTGTATTTGTTATACATGTTTGTCCTATTCTTTTCAGACCATAAGATGTATTTAAGAAACGTACATGCCACTAAACAATCCATTGTATATAATACTGTATGGACAAAGTATTAAAAAATACCTTGTTTATAACAGATCCTTTGGAGTATAAAACACGACGTTTCGAGCCCAGGCCCTTTGTCAATCAATGTGACAAAGGGCCTGGGCTCGAAACGTCGTGTTTTATACTCCAAAGGATCTTTCACAAACACGATATTTTTTAATATTTTGTTTTTACCCTCAAGATCCAGCAGTCATATTTTGTTTTACCTTGTATGGACAAAGGTTTGTATTTTTTGTACTAGAAACAACTGTGCTGAATCACTTGGAACAATTTTCTTAAAATAATGAAAACTATCAATAATGGATAGCATCACAATTGCCTCTTTAAATTGTCAAGGTTTGGGGGATATGCGAAAACCTGAAACAGAAAAAAATATTCATTATACCGTCTCCAAGACACACATTTTAACAAGAGATTAGAGCAATATGTAACTTCAGAATAGGGATATAAATGCTTTTTTGCATCATACCAGTCTAATTCTAGAGGAGTTCCTGTTTTATTTTCAAACAATTTTGAATTTAAAGTAACAAACGTTAAACGAGACCAAAATAGCAACTATATCATTCTGTTATTCTCGTCAATGGAAAAGGATTTACTCTTAGTGAATGTTTATGGTCCCAATAAAGACGACCCGATGTTTTATATATACTAGTCACAACAAGTTAAGCACAGGTCCTTGGACACAGGGGGCTGATCCATTCCTTCAGAAAACATTATTTTCTTTTTGTTATGCGGCAACCAGTGATGGAATCTCAAACAGCAGTGTTTGGGCGAGCCTGTGGCAACTTGTAGTGCGCATGGGGGTCTTGGTGACCTCGTTGCCGCGCGGGATAAAAAGTGCAAAGTTGCGGTAAATGTGCCTGTTTTGCAGTGAGCTTGCTGGCGACACAAGATGTGTAAAATGAAAAATTCGTTATACCCGTGCAAGAGCAGTCTTTCGAGTGAGTTTTATGCCCCTTCCTTATGCTTTATAAGCGCGGGCTTGGTTACTGTCAGCCCGTTTCTCACCATGCCACCAAGAAGAAAACTTAGCACCTTTGACAAAACCAGGGCGATTGCGTGGATGCAAGATGGCATTGCCAAGGCTGAAGTGGCGCGACGACTTGATGTGCATCATTCAGTTATTGTTAGACTGAACCAGCGTTTTAGGGCGACCAACAGCGTTGAAGAGAGGCCACGGTCAGGTCGGCCTAGGCAGACGACTCCAAGAGAAGATCGGTTCATCGAGAGGCAGGTCCTACTGCAGCGGGATGCCACCTCAACCAGCATCCAACGGCAGCTTCGTAGGGCAACTAACACCATCCTCAGCCGTCAAGCCATACGAAACCGTCTTCACCACTTTGGCCTCAGATCACGTCGTCCAGCTGTGCGACCACGACTGCTAGCAGCCCATAAGCTGGCTCGCCGAGCTTTCTGCCAACGTCATGCGAGATGGAACCAACAACAGTGGTCTCAGGTCCTCTTTTCGGATGAGTCGCGGTTTTGTCTTGAACACAATGATGGCCGAACTAGAGTTTGGAGGCGTGTTGGTGAACGTTACATTGATGCAGCTGTTCGTGAGACCCGGGCCTTCAGGGGAGGATCTGTTATGGTATGGGGTGCCATCAGCCTCCACCACAAGACACCACTCTACCACATTGACGGAAACCTCACAGACCTCCGCTATCGGGATGAAATACTGGCGCCTTTCGTTGTTCCGACCATGCAACGAATCGGACCCATGGCAGTCTTCCAAGATGACAATGCTCGGCCACATAGAGCCCGGGTGGCCTTAGAATTCCTTGTGCAGGCCGGTATCAACAGGATGATCTTCCCGGCGTATAGTCCCGACCTCAATCCCATCGAGCATCTTTGGGATGACTTGGGGAGACGTGTAAAGGAGAACCATCCACCTCCCAGGGACCGTCAGGATCTCTTCCGAATGCTGCAACTGGAATGACAGGGAATCCCACAGAGGGTCATCAGAACACTGGTCTACTCGATGAGGAGACGCTGCATGGAATGTCTCGCCAATCGGGGTGGTCACACCCATTATTGAAATGATTTGGTGAACTGGACAGATTTGGCAAACTTTGATTTCGACCCCTCCTCTGTTTAATTGTCTGTATATCCCAAACCGTTTGTGCGATCACAATGAAATTCAATGTACGTTTGAACAAGATTATGAAATAAATCTGTTCCCAATTGGAAAGTCATGGCTTTGATATTTGTTGAAAATATGCGGGTACATGTAAACTGTGCTTAACTTGTTGTGACTAGTTTACATTAAAAGATGTAATAAAAAGTTACAAAAATAACAATACCATCGCTGTAGGTGACTGGAACATTGCTATGAATCCAAACATAGACTGTTATAACTATGTGCGTGTTAACAACCCAAAGCCAAAGAAGCACTCGAAAACATGACAAGAGAACTTAATCTGACAGATATCTGGAGAGAGAACAATCCTGAATGTAGGCGGTATACGTGGAGAAAACTGACACCACTTAAACAAAGCCGACTCGACTATTTCCTAATGTCTGATAATCTGTACTGGTATTATGAAAGCACAGATATTCTTTCACGCTACTGTTCAGATCATTCAATGGTAACACTTCGCTTACCATTCCACAAAACCGAAAAGACGAGAGGTTTCTGGAAATTCAATACATCTCTTCTAAGGGATGAGCAATATGTGAAAGAAATAAATGAAGAGATTTCAAATTTGATAAACAAGTATGCAGCTGACAATTATGATAAATCGAATTT
Source organism: Monoplex corrugatus (assembly GCA_030674185.1). Taxonomy (NCBI): domain Eukaryota; kingdom Metazoa; phylum Mollusca; class Gastropoda; order Littorinimorpha; family Ranellidae; genus Monoplex; species Monoplex corrugatus. The sequence continues at coordinate 43,986,974 of CM060311.1, forward strand.
AAATGAAATGGCAAAATCTGACATTAAACTGAAGATCCATGAGAAACTATTTTCAGATTTTCTGTTAATGAAGGTACGGTCAAAAACCATAGCGTACGCCACAATGAAAAATAAAAAAATGAAAGAGAAGGAAAATAGACGTACAGAATATAGAAGCCTTTGAAAGGGTTGAAAACAAAACAGAAAAGGAAATAAAAGAACTTCGAGAAAGGAATCATGAACTTCAGATAATTCGGGACAAAAGAATGGAGGGAGTATTACTGAGATCGAAGGCAAGATGGATTGCTGACGGGGAAAAAAATTCTAAATATTTTTGCCATCTTGAAAAAAGAAATCATGTGAGTAAACAGATGACAAAATTGGTGAGACAAGAAGGTGCTAGTTTAGAAAACCAACAAGACATACTTCATGAAGTTAAATCCTTTATAAAAAATCTTTATAAGAAAAGGCTCAATGCAGATTGTGAAATAAAAAACCTTATCGGAAAGATACCCATATTATCAAATGAAGAAAAACGATTGTTGGAGGGTGAAATACTATAAATAAAGCAAGTATAGTGCTTAAAAACATGAAAAATGGGAAAAGCCCTGGTACTGATGGATTTAGCGCAGAAGTTTTCAATTTTTTTCTGGAAAAATATCGGACCGTTTGTTGTGAGATCACTGAAAGAGGCATACAGAGATGGAGAACTGTCCTCAACGCAGAAAGAAGGCTTGATCACTTGCATCCCAAAAGGTGATAAACCTAAAGAATTCATAAAAAATTGGCGTCCCATTTCTCTCCTCAACGTTGTGTATAAAATAGGCTCAACATGCATCTCGAACAGAATCAAAAAGGTTTTACCAATGCTTATTAATGAAGATCAGACAGGTTTTTATGGCAAATAGATTTATAGGAGATAATATACGATTAATATATGACTTGATAAATTATTTAAATGTAAAAGTACATGCCGGGTTTGTTACTTTGTATTGATTTTGAAAACGTTTTTGATTCACTTGATTGGAGTTTTATGCACAAGGTTTTGAGAGCCTATGGATTTGGAAGCAGCGTTTGTCGATGAATTGAAACTTTCTATAAAAACATAAAATCAACTGCTGTTATAAACGGTCAGACTACAGGATGGTTTATTGTAGAAAGAGAATGTAGACAAGGAGATCCAATATCACCCTACCTTTTTATACTTTGTGCAGAAATTCTAACCATAATGATCAGGGAGGAAGACTCAATAAAAGGAATATATGTTAATGGTGTAGACCATAAAATTTCCCAGTTTGCTGATGACACCCAATTTATAAATGTAGGAGATAAAACCTCTTTTGAAAGATCTATTCGTATACTTAATACGTACGGCACAGTTTCAGGTCTGTTCATGAACAGCGAAAAAAACACAAGTAATATGGCTTGGTAGTGAGAGAAAATCACAAATAATATACTGTCCCCACTTAAAAATGATATGGAATCCTCCTAAGTTTGAAATACTAGGCATCTGGGTCACTCAAGATCTAAGAAACTGCGAAATAATGAATTATAAAGACAAATTTTCAGAAGTGAAAATGTTATTCAAAATTTGGTCTCAAAGAACCATTACCCCGATTGGTAAAGTCGCAGTTCTAAAATCTCTGGTATTGTCTAAGCTTATACATCTATGGATACTATTGCCTGATCCTCCAGATCATTTTATGCAACAACTACAGAAGTTATGTTCTCGGTTTGTATGGAATGGAAAACGAGACAAAATCAGCAGAAAGACTGCCACTAAAAATGTTAAGCAAGGAGGACTGAATATACCGGATTTAAGAACGTATATATATATATATGCTCTCAAACTTCCATGGATAAGAAAATTTAAAACTTCAAACCATAAATGGAAAAGTCTAGCAGCTGAAATGTATCCGTTCCTTAACAACATTGAATGCTACGGACCAGCAGTTGTTTCATTTTTCGTGAAGAATAATATGTTCTGGGCTGATACATTTAAGGCCTACATGATATTTTGTAATCATATAACACCTAAGAATTCAAGTGAACTGTTAGCTGAACCTGTCTTTTATAACGAAAAAATAAAGGTGGATAACAAAATAATCAAGAATAATTAATAGAGAAAGGAATATACTGCATCAAACATTTTCTTAAAGAAAATGGCTGTTTTTTGACCTATGAAGAATTTGAAAATAACGCTGATTGCCGTATTAATTATGTCACTTATAATGGATGGATACCTTCAATCAAACAATATTTAAAAACAACCAAAATTCAAATGAACAACAACACAAATAGTATTTTGAATGCACCAAATGCAATAAGACTAATAATGAGTGTACAAAATGGAACTAGACTTTACTATGAAAAATTGAATTGGATGATAGCAAACCAAATTGTTGTTCAAAGTGGTCAGAGAAATTGAATATTAACATTTCGTGGGAAAAAGTGTTTCTAAAAATTCATAAATTAAATTATGTCAAATCAAAATGGTTGCAAATAAGAATAGTTCATCGGATTATTGCCACCGGTACAATATTAAACACAATGGGTATAGCAACTACGACAAATTGTACATGATGTAATAATGCAAGAGACTCTATTGAACATTTTCTGTGGAACTGTTATTGTGTCCGTAATTTCTGGAATTTAACAGAAAAACTAATCAACGCAAAATGCGAAAATACCTTCAACATCAGAATCAGACGAAATCTGGTGTTGTTCGGTGTTGACCAAAATGTAAAAACAGACAGAGTATTTGATCTTATAATAATGCTTGCAAAATCATTTATATATAAATGCAAAATAGACAAGTGTGTTTCCAAATATACATACTTTCCAAAGAATGCTAAACCAGAAATTCAAAATTGAACAATATAATGCCAAAATAAACTTTCGCTTGTCCTTTTTTAATGCTCAGTGGAACAACTATAGATCAATGTTCCCTGTGTAGAAAACAGACTTTCTTCATGACATGTTTCTTAAATATTGATGTACATAATGAAATCATTATTGATTAGAATATTGTTTTATATGTTTTGTAGGCTATAGGTTTTCTTTTCTTTTTTTATGTGAAGAATTATTATTATGAATTGTTATTATTATTTGTTTTTGTTTTGTTTTGTTACTACATTGTTTGTTGATGTCTATTCCTGTTAAAAAATGAATAAAAAAGGTGAAAAAAAAAAGATAGAGAGAGGGAGAGATGAACAGATAGATAGATAGATAGATAGATAGAGAGATAGAAAGAGAGAGAGAGATGTAGGTATGTAGGTAGATAGGTAGGTAGGCAGATAGATAGAATATAGACAGATAGACAGATAGATAGATAGATAGATATAATAGATAGATAGATAGATAGATAGATAGATAGATAGATAGATAGATAGAGAGATAGAGAGATAGATAGACATACAAAAATTTAAGAGTCCTGGAGATAATGACAGATGTGAAATGTTAGTATACAGTTGTAAAATCCGCATGACAAAACCTCGCCAGTCTTTGACGTCATAGTTTGAACAGGAAAATGGGGTGGGTTGTTAGGGGATGGGCTTTTTTTCTAAATATTTCAAGTTAAGCAAACGTGAAGTTCACTGAAGACACAAGGATTGTTTAATTTATCTGAAATTTGAAGACATCCAACATGGTGTTAATTCTTCGTTTGTAACAGAGATAAGGAAGGGCTTTGGCAGGGGGACAATAAATGCTTGAAGATGAACAGAATTTGAAGTTATTAGACCTTGAAGTTAGGTCATTTTCATTGTGTTATGGAATTAATGGCAGAGACCCACAATTCATCATAATATTGATAAAGAGATTTTACATAACACCACTTCATCAAAGAAACAACACAACACTCTTAGGCATGTACATCGATGAGAAAAAGCATTTACGAAAGAAAGAAAATTAGACATAAAGAGCTTTAACCACAGTGTCAGTGATAATATAGAAGTAATACCGATGCCAATATCAATAGCAAGACTAAATATCATTATACAAATAACACACACACGCACGCCCGCACGCACGCACACACACACAAACACACATTCGTGCAAACATATACACAGTCAAGCGCTAACACATTCATAATTACGTCTCTCACCAAATCCAGTAGGAATTTTTTAGTTCTTTCGCCACATACATTTCTTATTACTCAAATATATGCATATATACTCCTAATCATAATTTAAGGGCCACTTCTTCCTTCCTCTCTAATTTTAAGTTGAAATAATTGACAATGTTTAGAATTGATTCTATGTTTTATTTCATCATTTCCACACCTGTTTTGGAAAAAGAAATTAGCACAATGACCCATTAGTGAACAGCACATTCATTTAAAGGAACATCCCCCCCTTTTCAAAAAACAGAAAGTGTCAGATTTGGCCAATCTGTTTTCAATATCGCGTGTGTCCGCCCCGAGCCTGGATGCATGCTTCACAGCGCCGATGCATCGACCCCACAAGGGTACGGAGTGTGTCCTGAGGGATGGCCGCCCACTCGATCTGCAGGATGTCGACCAGCCTGGCCAGGGTGCCCGGTGGGGGGTGGTTGTCCCTGATGCGCCTCCCGAGCACATCCCAGAGGTGTTCAATTGGGTTCAGGTCAGGTGAGCACGCTGGCCAGGCCATACGGACGACTTCATGCTGCTCCAGGAAGTCGGTCACAAGGCGTGCTCGATGCGCAGGTGCATTGTCGTCCTGGAAGATGGCGCCTTGACCAAGGTCCACAAGCGCAGGCAGTGCCACGTCCGCCAGAACCTCGTCCCGGTACCGGACCCCGTTCAGGATGCCGTCAATGGGGAGCAGGGGGGTCCGGGTACCACGGCTCATGCCACCCCACACCATCACCGACCCGCCGCCGTACCGGTTATGCTCTTGGACAGTGGCGTCAGCGAACCTCTCCCCTTGGCGTCGCCACACCCGAGCCCGGCCATCGTTAAAGGTCAGGGTGAACCTGGACTCATCCGAAAACAAGACCCGGGCCCACTGTTGCCTTGTCCAGGTCACGTGCTCCCTGGCACAGGTCATGCGGCGCACTCTGTTGACCGGTGACAGCACGGGTCGGACGGCCGGTCTCCGTGACCTCAAGTTTGCCTCATGTAGCTGTCTTCTCACCGTGCTGCAGCTGATGTTAGCACCTGTTGCGTCCCTCAGCTGACCCCTCAAGGACACCGCAGTGGATGCCCTTTCCCTCAGGACGGAGAGGGCAAGGTAGCGGTCTTGCTGTCTTGTCGTTACTCTGGGTCGACCCGTGACGCCTTTCCTGGACTGCTCCAGTCTCATTGAAGCGCTCCAGCAGTCTCTGGATTGTGGAATGCGACACTTCAAGTCGTCTAGCAACTTCCCGCTGCGCTAGGCCTTCATCAAGCAGAGCGAGGGCTCTCCCCCGTGCTCATCCGTCATCCGTCGTCTTGCAAGCATGGTTAAAACGAACCAAGAACGGGTCCTTTTTATCCTCGTCTGCGGGCAACTTTGGCTGGAGTAGTGTTCAAAAAGGGCTTGCCTTGCACGTGCAAAGCGAATTTTGTCGCTACCTTGCCTGCGTCGTCAGAGAGACCCTGCTGAAGATTCGACAATTTCGTGTGGAAATTGTCTTCCTTGGGCCGCCCATTGCAAATCGGCAAATCCCCAAACACGTGCCAAAAGGAAACTGCAATGTTGTCTGAGCTCTTATCCATTCAGTTACGGCAACGAATTGGAGAAAAGAGTAAGAGAAAATAGGTTATTTCTCCTTTCAAAAATTGACTCAAAAACGTTCCTGGCCCTTCAATAATGACGTGTAGTATATATAGGAGTATGTTCTAGAATGCCCATAAAAAGTTATCAGTCTACACTTAATAATACAAAGCAAATCTGAGTACCTTCAAGTCAACTCCAACAGATTAAATGGATGTAGTGTGCTGTCTTTGTACCAAAGAGATGAAGAAAAACTGTCTTTCGTTCCTCTCAGGCTGAGGCGGGACAGGTGAGTGAATGTTTCGTACACTTCTGAATGGCTAACACCTTCAGGCTCAATGTAAAGAGAGAAGTAACGAAGTGAGGTAGCAAGGTGGAGTGAGGACAGTTTATTTTAAAATGCAGGTACGGGTCGTCCTACACCCTGAGGTTGTAGCGCATGAGGGAGGTGAAAAGCAATGGGGAGGGGAGGGTGGTGCTTTCAGTGTAAAACCAATTAGAAATAAAACGCACTGGCACTTGCGAACAGTACTCATGGCGTGACAGGCAGATCTAGTGTATTTCAGAAGGGGGTAAGAATGGAAGATAGGTATAGTCGACCATCTCCTTTTATTGTAAAGATATTTTACTTGTTGAGGACCATGACATGACTCCACATATGAGTTATGCAAATTCAGAAATATTCAATGAAGATGAAGAGGAACAAAGACAAGATGGTCAAGCAATGTTTTCATTGATAGAAAAAAACAACTTTGTTTGCTTCTGTGTTTCTTTTTTCTACATGAACGTGTGTGTATGCGCATATGTGTGTGAGTAAATATGTGTGTGTGTGTGTGTGTGTGTGTGTGTGTGTGTGTGTGTGTGTGTGTGTGTGTGTGTGTGTGTGTGTGTGTGTGTGTTTGTGTGTGTGTGCGTGTGCCTGTGCTTATAATATTATGATATGACATTGACAAGCCTGTAGACGAAATTTCTTTGCTGTTTTGGAAAGGACAAATGAAGGAATCTTCAATCTCGAAACTTAAATCTTTGTAAATCAAACAAATTTTCACTAACGTCTCTCTCTCTCTCTCTCTCGCTGTGTCTGTCTGTCTCCCTGTCTGTCTGTCTGTCTCTCTGTCTCTCTCCCTGTCTGTCTCTCCATATATACATATATCTCACTGTGTCTGTCTGCCTCTCTCCGTGTCTGTCTCTGTCTGTTGTCTGTCTGTCTGTCTGTCTGTCTGTCTGTCTGTCTCTCTCTCTCTCTCTCTCTCTCTCTCTCTCTCTCTCTCCTTTCTCTCTCTCTCTCATTCTCTGTCGGGGGTGAACTCCCGTCAGCGAATTTAGCGGTCACGTTTTTCAGAGCTCTGCACCCTATTAACCAATTTGCGTTACTTACGGAGTACCTCACTAAGTCTGACGTCTGCAAATTAATGTTAAGTCATCATGCTCTGGCAGGTGTAGACTTTAGGATACGTTGTGGTGGATTTCTCGCCATTTACATAAATTTCATGGCCAAGCGGGCTAATTTTCAGTTAGCCATGACTCTACGTTTGTTGACAGTTAGCACCCGTGTAGCCGGTGTAATTGTGGGGTTGGTCCTCACGTCATTTTTCTACAGTGATCTGTTACTACGTTGCGGCGATGTGGAGCCGAACCCAAGGCCTAGGTCCAACCAAAGCAATGCGTTGAAACAGGCTCGACTGACCAGTGATGGGGCCACACGTCGTACCAGTGCTGACCGACCTTCACTTATGGACCGTGACCGCTCGTCATCAGGTGAGGGATTGTCCAATGACCCAACATTGAAGGATATTATGTCTTCAATTTCGTGTATGCATACTAAGTTCGATGATATGAAAACTGAACTTAAAAATCTGCATGAAACTGTCAGTGATTTGAAAAATGAAATGCATAATGTCAGGGACTATGTACATAATCTGACAAGAGAAAATTACTCTCTTAAAGCAGAGAATACGGTACGAAAGGACAGACTTGATCAAATGGAAAGAAAAACTGATGATCTTGAGGGTCGGTTGAAAAGAAACAACATCATGTTCTACGGAGTCCACAAAAGAGACGGCGAAACAAAGAAGGAATGTGAAGATCGTGTACAGGACATACTGACAGATAAATTAGAACTTTCTAAGTCAGTACAGTTTGACAGTGTGCACACTTGAACAACAGACAAAACTCCCCGATCATTGCCAGATGTACATTTTATAAAGATAAAGAAGAAATCCTTAAAGCAAAGAAAAAACTGAAAATAGCCAAATATTTATTGGGAAAGACTTTACTCAAAGAGTTCGCGACATTAGGAAACAATTGGGACCTCATTTGAAAACAGCTATATATAACAACAAAAGGGCCACAATGATCTATGATCACCTCCTTATTGAGGGTAAGAAGTTTGGACTGGATGACAATGATAGATTAAAAGAAAATCAGATAAGTATCTGGCCGGCCCAATGTAAAACAAATATTTACTGTAAGCCAAAAACAAAATACCTTAAGCAAATATCACGAGGTAACAAATTCCCCCTCAGCATCGGTTCTCAAAATTTTCAGTGAAGATTCAGAAATGGTCAGTAATGTGTTGAAAAGCCAAGATACCGTGCAGGCATGTCGTGCATGTCGTAACAAGTCCCTCCGCTTTTCATCTACTCCCTCTTTTACGCGCTCCTTCCAAAAAGTGAACAAGCAAAGATTAAGTGTAATAGGGGGGTACATTTCCAAGATAATTTTGAAGAATGTAGGAATGCAAAGCAAAACAAAAAACAAAGGTGAAAATATACCAAATGTTCAAAGAACGATAAGTAACAATTGTACTAAGTCATTATCTTTTCTTCACTGGAATGTGGAAGGTCTCTTATCTGAACTTAACGATAAAAAATTTATCAATTGTATTACCTCTTTTGACTTTGTTTGTATTGTGGAAACTTTCGTGGAATACCTAGAAAGCCATTTATTTCCAAACTATACAATATTTTGTAGACGAGCTTTGAAGTTGTCAAAACAAGGTAGGCGATCGGGGTGTGTGGTTTGTTTAATTAAAATTGATTTGGTACCATATGTTAAAGAACTTAAATGCGACCAAGATAATATGTTGATTTTTGCTCGACAAAACTTTGTTTGGTTTTAAAAAAAAAGTATACTTTGTCTGTGTGTATAATTTTATGTTCCTCCTATTAATTCTCCTTATTATACGACTTTTGATGTTGAAAATGGCATTGTGTGTTTAGAGGATGCATCAGCGGAAAAACCGATGTCAATTGATAATGTTGATTTTTTTTCTAGTGGAGATTTAAATGCCAGGACATCAAAGATATTTCCTGTCAGTTGTAGTCAGTTTGATATGCCTATTTTTAGTAAAGAAAAGGAAAATGTAAATCTGACAAGACAGTCAGAAGATTCAGTGCTGAATTTGTATGGCAAAATGCTGTTGAATCTATGTGTTGCTTTTGGCTTGTTTATTTTGAATGGAGTATGTAACGGCGACCTTCATGATCGTTACACATTCATTTCAGACACAGGCAACAGTGTGAACGATTATTTTTTAGCTTCTGACAATTTATTTACTACAGTTAAAAAATGCTGTAGATTGGAAGTTTCTGAAATGATAGACTCTCAACACCAACCTATTGAATTTTGTTTTGATACCAAGAACTACATAAGGTCCGACACAGAAGTCGGCAATGACAATAAGAAAATGTGTGTTGAAAAATATGTATGGAAATCTGTTTATGCCCAACTATATTATGACAATATTCTTTTTAAAGAAACGGAGCAAACACTTCACCATGCTACTGAATTAATAAATGCTGATGTCAATGAAGCGCTGGAAATATTCAATTGTTTACATAAGACAGCAAGCTGAATGTATAAAAAAAGAAAATTTTTATCAATCAGAAGTCGGAAGTATGGTATGATGATGAATGTTAAGCTCTCAGGCGGACAGTCAGAAGACAGTTGAGGGTGTTTAAAAAGTCGTTAAAGTCTGAAGATAGAGCCATGTTTTGACAGATTAGAAGGGAGTATAATACTTTATTAAACAGAAAAAGAAAGGAGCTCAATAATATAATTTTAAACAATCTTACAATGTACGTGGATAACCAGAAAAAAATTCTGGCACTACATGTGTAAAATTTCTAGTAAAAAGATATTTCATCCTTACATGATTACTGTTCAAAATTAGTTTCAGCATTTCAAAGGTGTCCTTGACGAAATGAATTCTCCCTGTGAAAGTGTTATTATTAAACAGCGATGTCTCTGGTCGTGTTTTTGATGACTTTGATTGTGATGATGGTGATAATTGTGGTGGTGATGATAATGGAGGTGGTGTTGATAATGTTGATGGTTACAATAGTGTTGACAGGGATGTTTCAGATGGTAAAGATAATGATAATGATGATGCTTTAAATCGCCCTATTTCAAAAGAAGAAGTTTTATTATCATTAAGAAAACTGAAATGTAGAAAAGCAGCAGGACCAGATTGTGTACTTGGGGAGCTCTTGAAACATGGAGGAGATGAGGTGGTGAATTTCCTAGTTGAATTTTTCAGTGTTTTATTCAGTACTGGTCAATATCCCGATAAATGGACAGAATCCATCATTCTTCCTTTATTTAAAAAGGGAAACGCCGGTGATCCTAATAACTACAGAGGTATTTCTTTGAGTAACATCAGCAGCAAACTGTACAGCTCTGTTATCGATTCAAGGTTACAGGAATGGCTTGACCACAACAATATCACAGGCGAATACCAGGCTGGTTTTAAAAAGAATTATTCAACAGTTGATCACATGTTCATGTTACTGGCAATTATCCAGAAACAATTCACCTATAACAGAAAACTGTACGTGGCTTTCATTGACTTCGAAAAGGCGTTTGATTCAATTTCAAGAAAACTTCTGTGGCCTGTACTGTTAAAGAATGGTATTAAAGGTAAGATGTATAGATGTATCTATAGATGTATCAAAAGTATGTATGCTTCTGTGAAAGCAAGAGTGCGATGTGGTACACAGTTTACTAGTTGCATTACTTGTACAAATAGAGTGAAACAAGGTGATGTGTGTTGTCCCATTCTTTTTTATTTGTTTATAAATGAACTTGCCCTCGAAATAATTAATAATGGTAGACACGGTGCAAACCTGAGTAATGAATTGATCGAATTATGTATCCTATTGTTTGCTGATGACATTGTTTTATTATCAGAAACGCAGTTGGTTTACAGACACAAATAAACAGCCTCTACAGAGCAGCTTGTAAGTTACAACTTAAAGTAAACATGGATAAAAGTAATGCAATGGTATTTAGGACAGGTGGATTTTTAGCGAATACTGATAAATGGTTCTATAACAATACAAGGATGGCTGTTGTAAACTCATATCGGTATTAAGTAATATTGTTCTCAACAAGACTTAGTTTTAATTATGCATGTCAAGAGTTAGCAAATAGATCAAAACGAGCTGCTTTCAGTATTCTAATTAAACTAAATAAACTAAACAGTAATTCGTTAAAATTATTTTTGAAATTGTTTGATACTCAAATTCAACCAGTTTTACTGATGGGGTTTAGAGAAAGCGGCTTTGGTGATTGAAAGTGTTCAATTGTTTATGTTGAAAAAATATTTAGGGGTCAACATTAGAACACCAAACGATTTCATTTGGCAAGATTTACCTTAACTATAAACTCAAGCGTTTGTTGTATTCGATATTGGCTAAATCTAACGAGAATGAGTGAAGAGAGATTGCCGTATAAGGCAAGTAAAATGCTATTAGATTTATCCAACAGAGGAAAAATAAATTGGGCCTCAAAAGTCCGTGATATATTAAATACGTTCGGTTTTCCATACCTCTGGGAAAATCAGGGTGTGGGCTGTATAAAAACTTTCAACAAAGGTTAGTTGATTGTAGATGGCAAAATTGGGATTATCATATTAATACTAGTGATGTTTTTGCACAATATAGAAAGTTTAAACAGTCACTTGAGGTAGAAGCATACTTGTTGTTGGACTTTAACAGATTTATTAGATATGTGTTCACAAGATTTAGGTTTGGTTTGTCTGACTTATCAGTACATAGACTAAGATATAAAAGACGTGATAAAGAAGCAACGAAATGCCCATTATGTAACAGTGTTATTGATAATGAAATTCACTTCATTCTATGTTGTCCAGTCCTTGAGGATCTAAGACGCCTGTTAATTCAGCCCAAGTACTATTATAAAGTATTTCAGGTTAACAATGTTAATGGCTTCAAAGAAGGAGCGTACAATTAGACATTTGGCAACATACGTTTATAAAACTTTTAAAAGAAGAGAGTTTGCCTTATCATAAAGTTAAATTTTTGTGATGTATGTCTGTTAAACCTATTTATATGTTCCTACTGTATTATTGAAGTTTGACTGTGAGTCCTATATTGTAATCATTTCGAAATATTTGAAGTATGCATTATCCAAGAGCGACTATGTATTATATTCTATGTTTATATAATATTTATAATTTGTTCACACAAAATTCTTGTGATGTGTGTCTGTTAAACCTATTTATATGTTCCTATTGTATTATTGAAGTTTGACTGTGAGTCCTATATTGTAATCATTTCAAAATATTTGAAGTATGTATTATCCAATAACGAATATGTATTACATTCTGTGTTTGTACAATGCTTATAATGTGTTCACACCCCTTCAAATGGGGCTTTGGCCTTACTGAATAAATTTCTGATTGTGATTGTGATTGTGACTCTCTCTCTCTCTCTCTCTCTCTCTCTCTCTCTCTCTCTCTCTCTCTCTCTCTCTCATAGCAAGCATGTCAAATCAGAGAGTTACTTTTTAGAAACAAATTTGGGTATGTCTGGACGCAATTTCTGTTTCAGTTTCTCACGATAATGTCTCTCAGTGGGTCTAGATAATGCATCAGTCAATGCATCAGTCCATACTCTGGCTGCAACGTAGTGTTTGGCCTGGAAAGGCATTCTTAGCAATGTTTAGGCAATTACTGATTCGGTTTTTTTTATTTCAAGAGTTGCATTTAGACATTGAAATGCATACATTACAAATTTCCGCACTATTAAGAATAAAGACAAACCAGTGGCAGTTCCCCAACCTGCGTGTCACTCCACGGTCCTAAACACGTGTTCGATGTATACTTTATGTGTGCTATTACTGCATGTGATGGAAAGTGGGTCATCCAAAACGCTACAGTGGAAGTAGACTAAAAGTGCATTATCATCAGTATCTTTGCCTCACATAGTCTGTCTGGTTAGTCATCTGTGTGTATGTGTGTGTGTGTGTGTGTGTGTGTGTGTGTGTGTGTGTGGGGTGTGTGTGTGTGTGTGTGTGCGTGTGCTTGCTTCGTCTGAGTTCATATTATGGAATTTACAAAAGACATTCATAACATTAGTAAATGAGCCACATCACGATGGCTAAAAAAAAGTACCCGGCAACATGAACAATGACCCAATTAATGAGACCAGTAGAACGAAATACGTGCGTTTATTCTTACTGTTTAAACCGTAAATCTGAAAAAAAATACCATTCATCAAAACATACACCAACTCGTGAGGTCATACACACATGTGCGCGCGCGTGCGCGCCCCCCCCCCCCCCACACACACGCACACACACACACATATTCATCTGCCACTCTGCTAGTCCGTCCAATAGTTTCTCTCTGGGTCTACCTGGTGCTCTTTTCCCTCCAGCTTTCCTGTTGTGACTAGGTGCTCTAATTTCTCTTACCTCATAAAATGTCTAATAAAGTTGCTGTCTTTTCCTAATCTTCTTCATTAATGTTCTTCTTGTGTCTGCATCCTTCAAGACTGTCTCGTTTGTTTTCTTTGCTGTCCATGGAACTCTTAACATTCTTCTTGGAAACAACATTTCAGTTGCATCAATCTTGTTATGACTTTGCGTGTTGACTGCCCACGCCTCATACCCGTACAACAGTATGTGTTCTATATAACACTCAAGAACTCTCCTCTGATATTGATTGACCGGCATTTGTTGGCAAGAACACTTTTCGTAGTCTTCAATGCTGTTTTAGCTTGGCCGATTCTTCTTGCTATTTCTGTTGTGCATCTGCCGTCTGGTGAGATAACCGTTCCCAGACATTTAAACTTATCAACCTGTCTCAGTGCTGTGCCATTTGCTGTTATTTTGCATGAGGGGAATTCTTGTTTTCTTACTGATTACCATGACTTCAGTCTTCTTACTATTTAGCTCCAACTCTTTATTTCTGCTTTTTATTCCTATCATATTGACAAGATTTTGTAGGTCTGTTTCATTTTCTGCAATTAGAATGGTATCATCTGCGTGACAAAGATTGTCTGTCATATTATTCCAACTTTCTGTACCATCTCAAAAGTAACACTCTTACAGTGTGGAATGGAAAGTGTTCGGGTTTTTCCTAAAACAGAGATCAAGGAAAAGTGAAGAAAGGGAAAAGAGCTGGAGAACGGGCTAGTTTGTCACACTGTTGTTGTCTATATGTCTGTAAGTTTGTCATGATATTCGTCTACCTTTTATTTTGTCATCTGCTGCATTGATGTTGGTTGGTGCATATGTGAGCACTTGTATATATATATGTGTGTTTCCTTTTTTGTTGTTGTTGCTGTTGTTACTGATGCTGTCATTGTTTTTCTTGTCAGCTGTCATGCTGTGTAGATATGAGTGTGTATGTATGAATGTGTGTATGTATGTGTCTGTGTGCGCGTGCGTGTGTATATGTATGTATTTACTGTTATTTGCTATTTCTCATTTCTTGTTTATTTTTCTACATATTCCATTATCTGTTGTTGTTTTTTATTTACTCATTTATTTATTTATTTGTTTATCTGTTTCCTCTTTTCTTTCCTTGGAAGTGGACAACAGACTGGTGGAGCTATGATTAAGGAAATACTGTTTTCATCTTGTTGATAGGCAGCGGAGGCTTTGTACGCTGACTGGGGGGTGGGGTGGGGGGGGGCTATCCGCGATGTGAGACTAGTTTATACTGAGTGGCTAGTTGTGTTTATATTCAGACCTTTGATTATTCATTTATTTTATTTATCTGCTCTTTTCTTTGAAGATAAGATACAGAGATACACATGTCATTTACATGTAACCAAGATTGTTCCAATGACTGATCCAGTACTAGTATAAGATAAAAAAAAAAGTAGGCTAGGTAAAACATAGGCTAGGTAGGACCTCAGGACCTGGGCAGCTCACAAACTGTGTGCAGATTGAAGGCTTGCGCCATGATCACCATCACATGGTACCTGTAACGTTACTGCATATGGAATTCATTTCAAGCGCAGGGACGTTATCTTGAGATACTGAAACTGAATTGGCCCATAAAGCACACACTCCACAGCTGAATCCGTCACACATTACTTTTGAAATAAACATTTGCTAGAGACAGTAAAATCGCAACAGATCTTTTCAGCGCATTGGTTAAATATGAAAAAGTACCTCACAGATTCATTAGTCTGCCAACACGCACACACACACACACACACACACACACACACACACACACACACACACACACACACACACACACACACACACACACATACCACACTACATACACACACATACTCTCTCTCTCTCCCTCTCTCTCTCTCTCTTTCTTTCTCAGGCTCTCTCTGTCTCCCTGTCTCTCTCTCTCTTTCTCAGGCTCTCTCTGTCTCCCTGTCTCTCTCTCTCTTTCACACACACACACACACACCACACACACAACACACACATATATATATATATATATATAATATATATGCACACACACACATTATGTATATATATATGTATACATATATCTATATACATATATATACATATGTGTGTATATACATATAAAATTATAACATATACATTTGTATACATATGTATGTATACACACACTCTCCCTCTCTCCCTCCCTCTCTCTCTCTCTCTCTCTCTCTCTCCACACACACACACACATATATATGTGTAATATAATATATATATATATATATATATATATATATATATATATATATATATATATATGCATACATATATATACATCTATATATACACGTACATACGCACAGGCGTACATGGGCACGTTCTCCCGC
>CM060311.1:44007691-44050191 GCA_030674185.1 Monoplex corrugatus
ATATCCTTAGATTATTTGCGAATGCATTAATAATTAGTTCTTAGTTTTCTTTTCTTTTCCGGCTTCTTTTTCCAGTTGAACGAGGTGTTGTGTGCGAATTGAGATGGTTATAAAGCTGATATGGCCTGCGCTGTAGGCAAAGCTTAAAATAGTGATGATAATAATCAGGTAAAGCAATATTTGACTGACTACCCAACCTATTCAAAATCATTCCATCACACATTGTCCTGAAGAGAACAGCAAACTAAGGTTCTACAAAGTTAAACAATATTTCCCTACGCATCTCGAAGCAAAGTCGATGCTAACTTTCAAACGTTTAAAGATGAAGGCGTAACTGAACCAATGAAACATTCAGCCCTGGCAGCACCAGTCGCACCTATACTCAAACCAGATGGATCCAAGAAGTGCGGTGATCAGAAAGTCACTATGAAGATGATTGCCAAGGCCGATATGCCCTTTGTCTTCTGTTGAGGACCTTTTCAGCAAAGCTGGTGGTGGAAAATCTTTCACAAAATAAGACGTGAAACATTCATACTAAAAAGTTGCCTCTTAATGAAGAGTCCAAGGATCTCGCCACAATAAACACACATAAAAGGGCTGTTCAGATACAATCATATATTTTTAGGTGTTTTAACAGCAGCTTTCATCCTGCAACAAATAATGGATTGTCCATGCAGGGCATTTCGCAAGCAGCAGTTGCAATATGACATACTGGTAATTCAGACGAAAGTCATACTTAGAATCTGAGAGAAGGTCTTGCAGCTTGGCAGGCATGATGTAGGTTTCCGAAGAAACATGGAGAAGTGGGAGTTCATGTTTACTAAGATTATATACTGCGACATGGCATCACTGCAGAAGTAAGCCAAACCAAGACTTCACGTTGCATCCCATGCCCAAAAGTGCGTAAGATCTGAAATCATGTCAAGGGTTTGTCAATTTCTATGGGAAGTTTTTACCTCATGTGTCCACAGTCTTGTCTGTTCTAAGCAGCCTTTGCGCAAAAAGATTTTTTCAGATGGAGAAAGCAAGAGAGTCAGACCTGCAAGAAAGTGAAGATAATTCTTTCGCCTGAACTGCTGGCTCACCTCAACAAGGACATGGATGTGACATTATCATGTGATGTTTTAAAATGGGATTAGGAGTAATTCTGGACCACAAGCTATCAGACCACTTGATGTCTCGTTACTTATGCGTCCGGATCCCTCAACTACACCAATATTGAAAAAGAAACCTTTGCTGTCACTTTGGAATAGAAACGTTTTGTGACTGCCTCCTTGGGTACCATTCTTTTGGGTGTACACAGACAACAAACCCTTATGCCCCTGGTCAGTGAAAACAGATTCATTCCAACAGAGGTTTCACCAAGAATTCAACGTTGGGCAGTGCAGTTATCGTCACACAGGTAAACCACCTATTACAAGTCAGGATATACCATGGCTCATGCAGATTCTCAGCAGGCTACCATTGCCAACCACCAGCTCTGAGTCAGAGATCCCAGAAGAGTTTATTTTCTTGGTGGATCACATGTCAACGACTCCAATCACCTCAGCTCATATTCAAGAGGAAACAATTCTGACTAAGTGCTATCACGTGTCAAGAAATACTCTTTGTATGGGTGGCCATCAAAAGTTCCAATAAAGTGACAGAGTTCAAAATGTACCAGAGCCATGAAACAACTGCATATTCAAAAAGATTGTGTTCTTCTGAGAAACAGAATTATTGTATCTCCAGCTTGTAGAAGAACAACTGGGAGGAATTTTATTCATGTCATCCAGATAGCTGCCAGACAAAATGTCTGGAACACGCGGGTGAGTGGTAGCCAGGCATTGATCATGACATTGAAACAAGTTACAAAGTGTGAAGCTTATCACCACACTCTTCACATGCGAGAAAAAGCTCAATTTAATCCTTCAGAATGGACTGAAAATCCTTGGTCAAGACTTCATGTGGGCTTTGCAGAACTGTTAATGTTCCTTAAGTTACTGACACGCGTTAAAAGTAGACTGAAGGGAAAATGATTATATAAATAACGGCAGAAAAGACCATGTGCTGCGTGAGAACACTCTTTGGAACACATGGGTTTCCAGACACAATTTCTGTAGACAATGGTCCTACCTTCATCTGCTGTGATTTGAAAGACGTCTTGAAAGTTCTCAGCACTCGCCATAATCTGGTCTCTCCATACCATCTAGCTTCAAATGGGCTTGTTGAGAGAGCAGCTCAGACATTCAAAGAGGCTTTGAAGAAGATGTCACCCAAGTTCATCATGCAGCACAAACTGACGATGATTTTCCTTGAGCAGCACAGCACGCCTCACTCAACTACTAGTATTCCTCCAACAAAACTTTTTGTTGAAAAGAAGGCTCAAGACATGACTTGACTTGATTCAGCCTACGCTTTCTAACAATGTCAAAGAAGCCCACTCAAACCAGAAGCTGTAGCCTACCATGGTCGAAGTGTTACAGACAAAGACTCTGTCACAGGGGACAAAAGTGTATAAAAGTAGTTTTGGGTTAGGTAAGTCTTGGTTTCATAAAACTATTGTGGAAATTACTGGATCCGTCTTTTTCAAAGTCCTGTTAGCAGACGGCTGTACATTGTGACGTCACGTTGATCGTCGAATTTGCAAACCCTGGGATGAAGAGAAAACAGGCCTGTTTAGAGCATTTCTCTTTCCATGATGACTGATCTTATTCTTCCTAGTAAAGAGTCTACTGCCACTTTTGTTCCAGAACCATCTTCCCTCAGTGACCCTGCTTTACTTCGTTCCAGACCATAGCAGTCTGGCAGGCAGTCTGCACATTCTGCTGCACCGTGTTCCTATACTCAAAATCAAGACAGAAGCCTGTTGCTACTCCCAAGTATTTAGTGTGTCTTCATCAGATGGAGCATTGTTCCACAGACCCATTCCTGACCCAACTGAGACGAGCCTAAAGACCTTCAGATGGACTGGATCTGCAAAGGTTTGATTTGTTTAATTTTCTCCTTCATCATTTTACAATTACACAAGGATAAATAGTTACATTTAAGTCAATTCTGTTTGTTAAATCTTTAGAAAATATCTTTCTTTTCAAATACATTTTAGTTCATATTTTGTGTTTAACATTTTGTGTATGAGTGTGTTACAGTTAAATTATCTTAAAACTTATAAGAGAAGGTGCTGGGTAATGTCCACTTATAATAATGTCCCCATGAGATAAGACTGGCCTGGTGACCAAAGTACCAAGAGAACTGACAATGCTTGGGCTGTTATGGGCGCAAAACATCACAATGTCGTTATTTTTGTTTGTCTATTTTTATTTGTGTATTATTACAAATGCTGATTAGTATTGTATTGATTCTTATCTATTCAGGATTATCTGTTCATCTACTTATCTGTTGGTCTGTTTGTTTGTTTATTTTATTTATTTAGTTATTCATTTATTTATCTAAGTAATCATCTATTCATTTATATATTTATTTAAAACCCAAACTTAACGACTGACAGCAGCCCGACTTGTGCGAGTCATTTGTATGTCAAGATAATGTATCTGTATACAACATATCATTACTGTCTAAAAGCGCACTATCAGAAACAATGACTCGGCGTCCCGTGCACACAACCTTTCATTAGTGTATGTCACGGTAACTGCGTGCTCCTGCTGCGGTTTTCATAGCGTGTCTTTGTTGGCTGGACTTTTTTTCTTGTTGTTTTTGTTTGTTTGTCGGCTGTTTTCTGTTTTGTTTTGTTTTTGAAAGTTTGTTTGCTGGCTGTTTTCTGTTTTGTTTTGTTTTTGAAAGTTTGTTTGTTGGCTGTTTTCTGTTTTGTTTTGTTTTTGAAAGTTTGTTTGCTGGCTGTTTTCTGTTTTGTTTTGTTTTTGAAAGTTTGTTTGTTGGCTGTTTTCTGTTTTGTTTTGTTTTTGAAAGTTTGTTTGCTGGCTGTTTTCTGTTTTGTTTTGTTTTTGAAAGTTTGTTTGTCGGCTGTTTTCTGTTTTGTTTTGTTTTTGAAAGTTTGTTTGTTGGCTGTTTTCTGTTTTGTTTTGTTTTTGAAAGTTTGTTTGCTGGCTGTTTTCTGTTTTGTTTTGTTTTTGAAAGTTTGTTTGTTGGCTGTTTTCTGTTTTGTTTTGTTTTTGAAAGTTTGTTTGCTGGCTGTTTTCTGTTTTGTTTTGTTTTTGAAAGTTTGTTTGTCGGCTGTTTTCTGTTTTGTTTTGTTTTTGAAAGTTTGTTTGTTGGCTGTTTTCTCTGTTTTGTTTTGTTTTGTTTTTGAAAGCGAAAAAACAAACAGAGATGATTTTATCTTCACTGGAAAAGGAAGTGTTTGCATTCATATACATACATATATATATATATATTATATATATATATAAAAAATATATATATGTATATATATATATATATATATATATGTGTGTGTGTGTGTGTGTGTGTGTGTGTGTGTGTGTGTGTGTGTGTGTGTGTGTGTGTGTGTGTGTGTGTGTGTGTGATTCTTTCTTCGCGTTCCCCTCCCCCCTGCCACCTTTTTTATCTTCTATGTAAGCTTAGCCAGGAGGTGACGTGTCGTTTTTTTCAGTATTATTGACTTGCGAAAGATACTCCATGTACTCGACTGACTATCACATTCACATCCCAGGCCACATCCCCAAACAAAAAACAAACAAACAAACGCACGAATGCACACACTCGCACATGCACTTACGTACGCCGCACACACACACAACACACATACACACACACACACACACACACACACACACACTCTCTCTCTCTCTCTCTCTCTCTCTCACACACACACACACACACACGTATATATAGATGGTGTCCAAGGTTGTCATAGCCGAGGGGTGGCAATGGGGACAAGCTCCCATTGTCTATAAAATGCCCCTCACGGCGCGCGTCTCCAACAGCCTCTGACAACTAAGTCCAGCTCCTAGCCTGCTCGTGTGGCTTAGATATAAGCCCGGCGGAACTGATACTACTGATAGGAGAAGGGGTGAAGGCGGGTTACTGGCGCCTGAAAACCAGTGCTTTGGGTAGATGGGGCTCATCAGTCTGGGAAGACAGCTCATCTAAGAGAAGGAAAACTCTGATTTCAAACCTCCGCTGCCTTGCGGCCATATCCACTCATAGGAAAGGCTTCGGGAGTCAACCCTGAGGAAAAATCCGGAGCCGCAGTCCCCGAGGCTGTATACAGCAACGTTCTGGCAACTCCTGCGACGGCACTGGAACCATGTGTATCGGCGCTTGCTTTTCCAATGGACCATTCCAGCGACGTGGAGGGGGGGGGGGTCTGCTGCATGGGTAACAGCTTGCCCTCCACACTTACTTACCCAGGCCTTGCGCCCTGGAGAGGTCACTCCAGCCTCGCTTTGCAGCGTCGACTAAACACGGGAAGTAGCAGTTTACCGGTTTTAAGTCTGCATACTCAATTGGCGTAGAGTCAGACGCCAGGGGCTGCTTCCGACGGTGGGAGAGGTCATCGCATGTCACTGGGCAGCTACCGCCCGCCTTAAGCTGGGCAGCCCCCAGCCAGTAAGGTGCTGCCCCGCCACGGTCCGCTAGCCTCACTGGGTGCGTGGGGTTTAGGGTGAAAACCGACAAGCGGATCGACAACTGTGCACCAAGCAACAGAAAAATGAAAACTCCCGCCCTGAAATTGGGCACGTGGAACGTGAGGACAATGACACCAGGCTTTTCTGACGACCTGCAGGAAATAAATGATGCTCGCAAGACAGCCGTCATCGACAGAGAACTGAGCAGACTGCAGATGGACATCGTCGCCCTTCAAGAAACCAGGCTCCCAGAAACAGGATCTGTGAGGGAGAGAGACTTCACCCTGTTCTGGCAGGGCAAACCATCAGACGAGGTCAGAGAACACGGCGTGGGATCGCAGTTAGAAACAGATTATTGGGATCCATAACCCCACCAGCAGAAGGAACAGAGCGAATCCTGTCTCTCCGACTCCAAACATCCTCAGGACCAGTCAGTTTAATCAGTGCCTATGCACCAACTTTGGCATCCACAGCAGAAGCAAAAGACAAGTTTTATGACAACCTCAGTGCTGCTATAAGGAGAATTCCTGACAGAGAACTACTGTTCATCGCCGGCGATTTCAACGCCAGAGTGGGGTCGATTACAACTCTTGGCCCACCTGCTTGGGTCAGTTCGACACTGGGAAAATGAACGAGAATGGCCAGCGCCTGCTAGAGCTCTGTTGTCATCATGGGTTGTGCGTCAGTAACACCTTCTTCAACACGAAGCCTCAGCATCGAGTCTCCTGGAGACACCCGCGATCCAAACACTGGCACCAGCTCGACCTGATCCTCACCAGACTTGTCAACCTTTCCAGCATCAAGATCACTCGCAGCTACCAGAGCGCCGATTGTGACACTGACCACTCTTTGGTGTGCAGCAATGTGAAGGTCCGCGCGAAGAGACTGCACCGTACGAGAAAGGAGGGCCGACCTCGCATCGACACCAGCAAAACACGCGATCAAAGAAAAGTGGAGGAGTTTGCGCGTGTGTTGGAGGATTCTCTCCCTGGCCCACCCATTGCAAATGCCCAAGACCGATGGGAACACTTCAGAGATGCTGTCTACAATGCCGCCATGTCTACATTTGGCAAAAAGACCAGCAAGTCAGCTGATTGGTTCGAAGCCCACTCAGAAGAAATGACACCAGTCATCGAGGCCAAGAGAAACGCCTTGACAGCATACAAAACCAATCCCAGTGAGCAGAACCTCCAGGTTCTCCGTGCTGCTCGCAGCAAAGTCCAGCAGTGTGCCAGACAATGCGCCAATGGCTATTGGCTTCAGCTTTGCTCCCAGATTCAGACTGCGGCTGACACAGGCAACATCAAGGCGATGTATGAAGGCATCAAGCAGGCATTGGGCCCAACGCAAAAGAAAACTGCCCCTTTGAAATCAGCTACAGGGGAGGTGATTCAAGACAGAGAACAACAGATGGAGCGCTGGGTAGAACACTACACTGAGCTATATGCAAGGGAAACTGTAGTCTCAGAAGACGCCCTGAATCCATAGAGTGCCTACCAGAGCTGGAAGAGCTTGACAGAGAACCAACCATAGATGAGCTCAGCGAAGCCCTGGACTCTCTTGCCTCTGGCAAGGCACCAGGGAAAGACGGTATTCCCGCCGAAGTACTGAAGTGCTGCAAAGAGACACTCATCACCGAGTTGCATGAAATCCTCTGCCTCTGTTGGAGTGAAGGCGAAGTACCACAAGACATGAGGGATGCTAACGTCGTCACACTGTACAAAAACAAAGGTGACAGAAGCGATTGCAATAATTATCGCGGCATATCCCTCCTCAGTATCGTTGGGAAAGTCTTTGCACGAGTAGTACTGAAGAGGCTCCAGGTACTCGCAGAGCAAGTCCACCCTGAATCGCAGTGCGGGTTCCGTGCCAACAGATCCATTATAGACATGATCTTCTCCCTCAAACAACTTCAGGAGAAATGCAGGGAGCAAAGTCAGCCACTCTTCGTTGCCTTCATAGACCTCACAAAGGCCTTCGATCTGGTCATAGGGATGGCCTCTTCAAAATCCTTCCCAAGATTGGATGTCCACCCAAACTTCTCAGCATCATCAGATCCTTCCACGAAGACATGAAAGGCACCGTCGTCTTTGACGGCTCAACATCAGCTGCCTTCAACATACGGAGTGGGGTGAAACAGGGTTGCGTCCTGGCTCCCACCCTTTTTGGAATCTTCTTTGCTGTGATGCTGAAACACGCATTCGGTCCTGCAGCTGAAGGCATATACCTCCGAACCAGGACAGACGGAAAGCTCTTCTACCTCTCCAGACTAAGAGCCAAGACTAAAGTCCAGCTGAGGTGCCTGCGTGACTTCATCTTTGCAGACGACGCAGCAGTAACCGCCCACTCAGCAGAGGACCTACAGCAGCTCATGACTCGTTTCAGCGATGCCTGCCAAAACTTCGGGCTTACCATAAGCTTGAAGAAAACACAGGTCATGGGACAGGATGTTGACTCTCCCCCAGCCATCAGCATCAATGACCATGAACTGGATGTCGTCCATGACTTTGTTTATCTGGGCTCAACAATCTCAGACACCCTCTCACTTGACACAGAGCTCAACAGGCGCATCGGCAAGGCAGCTACCACCATGGCCAGACTGACAAGGAAAGCATGGAACAACGGGAAGCTGACTGAGCACACAAAAATCCAGATCTACAGAGCCTGCGTCGTGAGCACCCTCCTGTATGGCAGCGAGTCCTGGACTTTGCGTGCCCGACAAGAGCAAAAGCTCAATGCTTTTCACATGCGTAGCCTCCGACGCATTCTAAACATCACCTGGCAGGACAAGGTCCCAAACAACACTGTCCTGGAAAGAGCTGGATGCACCAGCATGTACACGCTGCTGAAACAGAGACGCATGCGCTGGCTTGGCCATGCCGTTCGCATGGACGACGGACGGATCCCCAAAGACCTCCTCTACGGAGAACTGGTGCAGGGAAAACGTCCCACAGGCAGACCACAGCTGAGATTCAAAGACGTGTGCAAGAGGGACCTAAAAGCCTTGAATATCGACAAGGACAACTGGGAAGCAACAGCCCTCGAACGGTCAGCCTGGAGACAGACTGTGCAGAAAGGTCTCTCCAAGTTCGAAGAGACACTCGCTCAGCGGCACGAGGAAAAGAGAACGAGAAGAAAGGCTGCAGCCCAGGCAGACAGACCATCGTCAGACTTCATCTGTGCCCTCTGCCACAGGGACTGTCATTCCCGCGTCGGACTGGCCAGCCACACCCGACGCTGCACCAGAATAAACACCCAGAGTGCAACTCCATAGTCTTCCGAGACTGAAGGACGCCTATATAGATAGATAGATATGGATACATAGATAGATACAGATAGATAGATAGATAGATAGATAGATACATGTAGATAGATAGATAGATAGATAGAAAGATAGATAGATAAATAGATAGATAGATAGATAGATATGTATGTATATACATCTTGCCTATTGATTTATTATTTGTTCATTTGCTTTTATTCATTTTTAACTGATATATTATAACAGGTGTCTCTTTATTCACACTCACTCACAAATTGTGGTTTTGCAAAGGACGATTAGTGCCAAATAGAAATTGAACACATATTGAAGCGCAACACACACGCGCGCGTGAACACACGCACCCACAGACACAATATATATGAATAGGAAAATGAACATCTGAACATTTTCTTCACAGGGAAAGAAAGAGGAACTGTGTGTGTACGTGTGTGTATGCATATACATACCGATAACATCTCAACATAAGTATTTTTTATAACATGTATGTATTTGTGTGTGTGTGTGTTTGTTTGTGTGTGTGTGTGTGTGTGTGTGTGTGTGTGTGTGTGTGTGTGTGTGTGTGTGTGTGTGTGTGTGTGTGTGTGTGTGTGTGTGTGTATGTGTGTGTGTACATACATATTCTCCATGACATGTTTAATACGATGATAAATGATTTTCTCCCTAGCAGTGTCTAGGTGGACGAGGATATGAGTTGAGCTATGAATGATATGTGTGTGTATATATACATATATATGCGTGTGTGTGTGTGTGTGTGTGTGTGTGTGTGTGTGTGTGTGTGTGTGTGTGTGTGTGTGTGTGTGTGTGTGTGTGTGTGTGTGTGTGTGTGTGTGTGTGTGTGTGTGTGTGTGTATGTGTATG
Source organism: Monoplex corrugatus (assembly GCA_030674185.1). Classification (NCBI taxonomy): domain Eukaryota; kingdom Metazoa; phylum Mollusca; class Gastropoda; order Littorinimorpha; family Ranellidae; genus Monoplex; species Monoplex corrugatus. The sequence continues at coordinate 44,017,361 of CM060311.1, forward strand.
TGTGTGTATGTATATTATTATCTACGAGTCGCGTTTTGGGGTGATGTAGTTTATGTGCCTATGAGAATATCTCTCAAAACAGCAAATGTCCACCATTGGCACAGCGTATCTACATAACATTTTCCACTCTATAGATTTCAACAACTGGTCAAGGATGATATCGCAGAAGTACACTAAATATGGCAGTGGTATAGATGCTTTGTTTCTTCCATGATATTTTATTCAGCTTATTTCATTGGCTTGTTTGATGTTTGGACTGTAACTAGTTGATTAATTGGTCTGGTTATTGATTGTGTGGTTGATTTGTTAATTTAATGTTTTTGATTTAGTAAATAAGGAAGCTTATTGGTTACTTTTTGGTCAAATTATTTGATGATTTAACTGATCGGCGGACTGTCTGATTGTGAATAAAGTAGATAATTAGCACACTGACTGTTTATTCTTTGAGTGTTAGATTGCTTAATGGACTTAATATTTGATCAATTGATTTACTGGCTGATTATCGGTAGATGATCGTTCGATTGATTTACTAATTCTTTGGCAGATGATTGTTCGATTGGTGGAATGATAAAATGACTGGCTGGCTGATTTACAAGTTGATGACAAATTGATCCGTGAGCTGTGTATATATCTGTCAATAATATGAACGATGGTATGGAAATATTGCTACTTGATTAGCTGATTCGATGACTAGTTTACTAATGAATGAAATGTAGTAATCAACTGGTCCAACATTGTTCAGTTGAAATGTTGATCAAATGAATGGTTGTATGGATGGTGGGATATTGGTTCTTCAACGACTTGATTGGAGTGACTAATTATCAAGTATTGAATAAGTTGATCAGTCAGATGATCAATAGGTTAACTGATGAATTTAAGGAGTGAAAAAGGTAAATTACTGATTAGTAACAAATGTGATGAAAATGAAATTGCATTGTTGTTTTTCCATCGAGATGATATAAATGTAAATGTGTATTTGTATATATACATATACATACATATACATGTATACATATAGATATATGTGTATATACATATATATGTACATATATATATATATATATGTATGTATATATATACATAAATAATTTAATAGTATATATATATATATATATATATATATATATATATATATATATATATATATATATATATATACATTGTCGTGCTTCTACATACATGTATTCACGCAATCGAAACATGCATAAAGCACTCGTTCGTCACGCAACCGCACGCTCTCCTTTCAACCAAGGCACTAGGCAGATCACAATGTTATTTTGACTATTTTCCCCCTCCTCCTAATTAGGAAGAGATAACGTTTATTAATATTAACTTTCATACATCACTCACAATATTCGTGAGAACACATCTTCTCACTACCTTTTTTCCCTTCTCCTTCTTCTCCTCCTCCTCTTTCTTCTTTTCCTTCTCCTCCTTCTCCTCCTTCTCCTTCTCCTCCTCCTTCTTCTTCTTCTTCTCCTTCTTCTTCTCCTTCTTCTCCTTCTTCTTCTTCTCGTTCCTCTTCTTCTTGTCCTTCCTCTTCTTCTCCTTCTTCTCTTTCTTCTCCTTCTTCTCCTTCTCCTCCTTCTTCTTTTCCTTCTTCTTTTCCTTCTTCTCCTCCTTTTTCTTCTCTTTTTTCTTCTTCTTCTCCTTCTCTTCCTTCTTCTCCTTCTTTTTCTTCTTTTCCTCCACCTCCTCCTTCTTCTTCTTTTTCTTCTTCTTCTCCTCCTCCTTCTTCTTCTTCTTTTTCTTCTTCTTCTCCTCCTTCTTTTCCTTCTTCTTCTTCTCCTTCCTCTTCTTCTTCTCCTTCTTCCTCTCCTTCTTCTCCTTCTCCTTCTTCTCCTTCTTTTCCTTCTCCTTTTTCTTCTTTTCCTTCTTCTTCTTCTTCTCCTTCTTTTCCTTCTTCTCCTTCTTCTTCTTCTCCTTCTTCTTCTTCTCCTTCAATTGTACATTACATAGGAATGTAGAATGACTAGCATCCCGTCAAATTTTAAATACACGTGTGGTAGAATTGGCTCTGGTGATTGAATCGGTATGACAGACGACTGAAGAAAGAGAAACGGTGCTTGCTCTCCCGGCGGCCTTAGACGAAGTGATCAGCAAACCCATTCTACCCAAGTCACCAACTTGGGTGAGCTGTTTTCAGAACTCTACAGCTAAACGCAACTGCCTTTACTGCCAGTACAGGCCATTGAATTCCGTGAGTGGTTATAATCAATCACCTGTTACTTTACAATCTACATACATGTACAATGACCACACTTCAACTTTAGTGGTTGGCTCTACTAGCCATCTTCAAAAAACAAACAAAAACTAAGTCTACATCACACCACACATGTGCACACAAAATTTCCTTCTGCACATGACACAAAAAACATGTGCTCACATTACTCTGTGCATATGATACAAAAAAACGTGCTCACATTACTCTGTGCATATGATGCAAAAAACGTGCTCACATTACTCTGTGCATATGATGCAAAAAACGTGCTCACATTACTCTGTGCATATGATAAAAAAAAACACGTGCTCACATTACTCTGTGCATATGATGCAAAAAACGTGCTCACATTACTCTGTGCATATGATGCAAAAAACGTGCTCACATTACTCTGTGCATATAATACAAAAAACATTTGCACACATTACCTTGTGCACATGACACCCCCGTTCCAGGGAAAAAATGGTGACAACAATTTTTTGAATAGCTACTGCTATAAACAGGGAAATCAAATGCATGTCAAAATGACAAGCAATTATGTATGCAACCAAATACATTCATCAATTTGTGGATGTTGCACATATACAATAATCAAGACACCCACCAAAATATGATACTCTGCGCATGTGACACAAAAACATGTGCACACATTGCCCTGTGCACATGACATATATATATATATATATATATTATATATATATGTGTGTGTGTGTGTATGTATATATGTATATACATATATATGTATATATGTATGTATATATTTGACATTAGAAAAGCTTGAATGGTTTCTTACTATAGGGACTGTACAACATACAACAGGGTCGCGCGTGGGTGCGTGTTTGACTGTAACACTGTGAATCGTATACAAAGCCCATCTTTTCCATGAACCCTTTTGTTTAAATCAACTTTGCTGTACTGCCTTATCTCATTCTGTTTTAGTGCGTTTTTATAGTACATTGTGTATGGGTGTTATTGAGAATGTGTACAGGATGTTAATGGGGGAAAGCAGTGAATGTGTGTCACATGTATATTTCATTTATTATTGTATTGTACAGTCGTAAGCGCCCACAGCACTGTTTGATGCACTAAAAAGGTTTATTATGATTACTGATCGATACCTCAGAGCAACAGTCATATCTCGATGGCTGCCATTTTGAAAAGTTCTGAGCTACACTCACTTGAAAAGTTTGGAAGCTCATAAAAAATCAGATTCTCAAGCAAAATACTCACAATTTGGTAAGAATGTAGATAATTCTGTTTACACTTCTGCATCACAAAATGGTTGCCGCTAATGAAGTGAAAATTGATTTAAAAATCATTTTAAAATTGATTGTCCGTTGTTGCTTAACTTTTGTTTCAGAAAGAGGACAGAGGTTTTGAGCAAGAACGGACTACTGTGAGATGATCCAGTTTTGCATGAAAGGAGACTCCAAGAATACAGACGCAAGTGTTAGGCAACAACCTTATATTTATTCAATAGCCCATTATACCATATCATGATGAACAAAATTGCATACCCATGAATTGTTGTTCAAACAAAATTATTGTGTGGGATGTATAAGATAATCTGGTGAAAAGCAAGTTGTAAATCTTCCTGGCGAGACTGGTTTTCAGTTCTGATAGTCTCTTGTTCCAGAGACTATTCCTTAGCTGTTGGCACTGAAATGTGGGGGGAAGAAGGCGGTATTTCACAGTGATCCATTCTTCCCCGTGAAAAGCCTGTGCGCTCGTTTTGTGCAACAACGGTTTTTATAGTATAACTTTGAAATTCGATAAACAGCTTGTTTGGCACTTTGTTATCATGAATTTTATAGTAATATCTACCACATACCAGAAAATGCAAAATTTTTAGATAGACTGTTGTTGCTTTAAGGTATCGTGATATTCTATGATTACAGCGCAGTGGAATTCACAAAAAAGGCCCCAATTTATTTTCGATATTTGAACAGTCCACAACACAAGAGGCCAGGGAAAGGGTCTGTTTCGTCATGTATTACACTACATGACGTTATATGTTCATTGTATTTTTGTGAAGTACGAAAACAATTCAATAAAAAAAGAGGAAATATGCGACAGATGTACCCAAAACTTGCACCTAATCGTTTTCTTGTATTGATCATTTGTTTTCAGTGCTGTTGTTGCAGCAGCTGTCGCTGTGTTGTTATTGTTGTCAGGCCTCATAATTTCTTGGAGTGTGTGGATAAAACATCCACCTAGGATGCCACAAACCCAGCTTCAATTTCCGGTGTGATGGGATTCTCCACACACACGCACGCACGCACGCACGCACGCACGCACGCACGCACGCATGCACGCACGCACGCACGCACGCACACACACATACACACACACGCACACACACACACACACACACACACACGAACACACACACACACATACACACACACACACACACACACACACACACACACACACACACACACAACACACACTCACTCACTCACTCACTCACCCTTTCCACCAGACCTTGAATGGTGATCTAAGCGACAGTTTTTCAGATGAAACGATAAATCGAGACACCATGTTGAGCATTCACTTAGCGCACGTAAAAATTCCAACGGTAAGAAACCAGTGTCCCTTGCAAAATTTTGTTGAAAAATACCCTTTTGTAGGTAAGCAAAAACATACGCACGCAGACAAACAAACAAACCAAAACCATCAAAAGAAATTTTGCGTACGACTCGGATTATAGGCCTAGTCGGTCCTGGTCCTAACTCTAGCTCAACACCAAACCCTAACTTTTGCATCAATTGTTTCCGTATATAGACTGTAAACCTGAAGGCTGACACTTGAGTAGTGAAATCTGGGTGTGTATTCATGCGTATAACGAATTCGTATCAGCGGATGTGACGGAGACCTGTACTGCTCACGGCGGTCTTAGATCGTTCTCGGCACAGCAAACATCTTCATCCCATTCACTGTGCGCATTATGGCAGTCTCCAACTTCTCCACTTCATGACTTGGGTCAAGGCTGAAGGTAAATCTGCAATCAACCAATCATGTCCATCAAACTGGTCATCTGTCAGTGTATCAATGGACTGATCCAAAATTAAACAATTAGTCTGTGGCATTCGTCTGAGTATCAGACTGACTTACTGTACTTATTCCTTCCACTATCAGGAAATGCCATAGAAGATGAACCGGATGTCCTGCAGCTACACGGAAAGCCTGGCATACAGTCATGTTATAGAGTGTGTCTGCCAATCCATGTATCCAGCGCTGCCACAATCTTCCTGTGGCTCTGAAGCCACAGCATCTGGAGTTGTAAGCTCAAGAACTGACTGGATGACTGGCATCCTGGTCAGGTGGTCAACTCACTTAAACCTCTGTTGTGTGATGTAATGGTTAACTTGTGTTGTTTCAGGCGGACAAAAAAGTATTATAAGATCAGTTATACATATAAGAATACTAATGTGGAACATATGTACTGTACATATTGTGCAGAAACGAGACTCGATTTACACTGGGTTATCATTACCATAAATCATCATCTACCGCTGATACACACATACACCACATATAAACAAACACACACACACATCTATGTTTGTGTACATATATGCATACATACATATGTATCTATATAGATATGTGTATATATACATATATATAATATATATATATGTGTGTGTGTGTGTGTGTGTGCGCGTGTGTGCGTGTGTATGTGTGTGTGCGTGTGTGTCTGTATGTATGTATCTGTATCTATGTCTGTGTCTGTGTGCGTATGTGTATGAGTATGTATACAAGTGTGTGAAGGTATGGATGGATGAATGGATGGATGGATGGATAAATGGATGAAAGGATGGATGCGTGGATGTATGTATGTGTATATATGGGTATGTATGTATGTATGTCTGAGAAGATCTTGCTTGTGCAAAAATGTAAAAAAAATATTTATTAAAAAAACAAAGAAAACAAAAGTGGAACCACTTCTTCTCCTTGTGAGAGAAAGGAAAGCAGACAAAGAAACACTGACATTATTTCATTGTGAAAACTGCTGGCCTGTGCAGTCAAAGAGAGAGAGAAAGAGTGAGACAGACAGACAGACAGAAAGGGAAATGGAGAGACAGAGACAGACAGACAGAGAGACATAGAGACAGAAAGAGACAGAAAGACAGACAGAAATACAGACAGAGACAGAGAGCAGAATGAGACAAACAGAGAGAGACATACGGAGACAGGGAAGAAGACAGATGTCTAACACTATATTTTCAACGAAAATGTTTACAATACGCTGGGTGCAGAAGAAGGAAAGTAGGCTGAATTTAGAAAATATGCAAAGCAGTAATGAACTTTTTGTATAAGTTAATTTCATTACCTCCGGAGAAGACGACCTAGTATGACTTTTTGTTCGTTCATGGCGAAGTGCTGACCGATGCAGTTCCTTAAAAAAACAAACACAAAATAGCATTGTATGCTACATTTCGAGATTATGGTTTCTTGTCTTGTTGTTGATGCAATGTTGCTGCTGTATTGTTGCCGTTGTTGCTTGCTCGTTGTTGTTGTTGCTGCTGCTGGCAAAATCTCGTACAGATGAATGCATTTTCTTCACATACACCAAGACACACACGCGCGCACACACACACACACACACACACACACACACACACACACACACACACACACCTTCACTCACAATACACAACACACACAACACAACACACACACACCACACACACACACTCACAAATACACAAACACACACACAACATACACATGCACACTTACAAATACACACACGCACACACCACCCACACACCCACCACACACACACACACACACACACACACACACACACACACACAACCACACACCACACACACACACACACACACACAAACACACACACTATCACCAATACACAAACACACACATGCACACACATACAATAATACAGTTAGCGCCCAGCATTCATCATCAATCGTCATCATCGTGTGCTCTGCCGCTGCAAGTACTTCTCCCTTTCTTTCTGTCTTCATCGACTGTGCTAGTCCGTCCAATATCTTCATCCTGGGTCTATCTGGTGCTCTTTTTCCCTCCAGCTTTCCTGTTGTGACTAGGTGCTCTAATTTCTCTTGCCTCATAAAATCTCTCTATGAATGTTGCTTGTCTTTTCCTAATCTTCTTCATCAATGTTCTTTTCGTGTCTACCTCCTTCAAGACTGTCTCGTTTGTTTTCTTTGCTGTCCATGGAACTCTTAACATTCTTCTTAGAAACCACACATCAGCTGCCTCAATTATGTTCTGACTTCGCGTGTTGACTGTCCAAGAATCACATCCGTACAGCAATATCAGTTCTATCTAACACTGGAGAAATCTCTTCCTGATTTTCTTTGATAGGTATTATTTGGTAAGAATGCTTTTCAGTTTCTGGAATGCTGTTTTAGTCCGGCCGATTCTGTTGGCTATTTCTGATGTGCACTGCCGTCTGGTGAGATGAGTGTTCCCAGATATTTTAAACTTTTCAGCTTGTCTCAATGTTGTGCCATTTGCCGTTATTCTGTATGAGGGGATTTCTTATTTTTTACTGATTATCATGACTTCAGTCTTCTTGCTATCTATCTCCAACCCTTTATCTTTGCTTTCTATTTCTATTCTATTCACAAGCTTTTGTAGGTCTTTCTTTTTTTTGTAATAGGAAAGGCGTCATCCGCATAACCAAAATTGTTTTATCATTTTTCTCTTACCTTTATCCCAGGGCATTCTTCTGGGTTTCTCATAATGGTTTTGCTGTAAAGTGAAAACAAATCTAGTGACAGAACACATCCCTGCCTAAACTCTTGATATTTTGGAAAGAGGCTCATATCGTTTTGTATTCTCATTGCTGCTGTTTGTTCCCTATACATACTCCTTATTAATGTTAGATATTTTCCATCAACATTGAGCCTTTCTGGTTGATTGATCAATTCTTCTCACCTGATCAAAAGCCTTGGTATAATCAACAATCAAACATATCATTTGTCAACTCAATTGATCTTTCTATGAGAGGTCTTAGGATGTATATAGCATTAATAGTTCCTTTCCATTCAACAAAACTACAATATTCTTCTTGTATTTCTCTTTTAATTCTGTCCCTTGTCTTCATCATGATTATTCTTAATTGAATCTTCGCTACATGACTCATCAAGCAGATTGTACGACGGGAGTTCGCATTCTATAGCTACTGATTTCTTTAAAAGTGCATGAAAATTGATTTTGACATATCTTTATGGATTTTTCTGGTGTCAGAAATTTCATTTAGGAGGACTGTTATTTTTTTCAATACCAAATTCATATAGATCCTCAATCATTTCTGTAGTAACATTATCTGGTCTTGGGGCTTTTCCTGGTTTCATCTTTTTCAACGTTGCTCTAGCTTCATCTGTCATTATGAGTGGTCGTTCAACGTTCCTTCTGTCACCATCAAAAAGGTCTTTAATGTACTCTCACCATCTGTCTAATATTTTGTCTTTTTCCATGATAATCATACCATCTTTTGATTTTAAGTAACCAGTTGCTGCGCACGTCTTTTTCCTGTGGGCAATTTCTTCAATGTTTCTATATATAAACTTAGGATCTATTTTGTATCGGTCTTCTACTTCTTTGAACTTTGTTTCCAGCCAAACTTCCTTAGCTTCATTACATCTGTTCCTGATTTCCCTGTGTATCTCTTTTATATTCCTCCTCCTTTTCCTCTGCCCTCTTCCACTCTTCCATCAAACCTAAAATGTCTTCTATCGTCCAGTTCTTCTTTGCTTTTCTTTCAATTCTATAGATTTCTTCCTAGCATGCAGAGAGATATAACAAAGTTACAATTCATCAAAATCTTTCAGTTCTGTAATCGCTCTGGACAAAAGAGCAAAATAGGTGAGTTGGGGTGATTGATAGGAAGTAGTATTCTGTATTCTAGAGTGCAGCAATAAGCAAGTCACGCAAGAAATGAGCAAGTAAGGCAAGGAGCAAGTCAGACAGCAAACAAGTCAGGCAATAAGCAAGTCAAACAAAGAGCAAGCCAGGTAATAAGCAAGTCAGACAAAGAGTCAGGTGATAAGTAAGTCAAACAAAGAGTACGTCAGACAATAAGCAAGGCAAACAAAGGGCAAGTCAGGCAATAAGCAAGTCAAACAAAGAGCAAGTCAGACAATAAGCAAGTCAAGCAAAGAGTAAGTCAGACAATAAGCAAGTCAAGCAAAGAGCAAGTCAGACAATAAGCAAGGCAAACAAAGAGCAAGTCAGGCAATAAGCAAGTCAAACAAAGAGCAAGTCAGACAATAAGCAAGTCAAGCAAAGAGTAAGTCAGACAATAAGCAAGTCAAGCAAAGAGCAAGTCAGACAATAAGCAAGGCAAACAAAGGGCAAGTCAGGCAATAAGCAAGTCAAACAAAGAGCAAGTCAGGCAATAAGCAAGTCAAACAAAGAGTAAGTCAGACAATAAGCAAGTCAAGCAAAGAGCAAGTCAGACAATAAGCAAGGCAAACAAAGAGCAAGTCAGGCAATAAGCAAGTCAAACAAAGAGCAAGTCAGGCAATAAGTAAGTCAAACAAAGAGCAAGTCAGGTAATAAGTAAGTCAAACAAAGAGCAAGTCAGGTAATAAGCAAGTCAAACAAAGAGCAAGTCAGGCAATAAGCAAGTCAAACAAAGAGCTAGTCAGGTAATAAGTAAGTCAAACAAAGAGCAAGTCAGACAATAAGCAAGTCAAACAAAGAGCAAGTCAGACAATAAGCAAGGCAAACAAAGAGCAAGTCAGGCAATAAGTAAGTCAAACAAAGAGCAAGTCAGGTAATAAGCAAGTCAAACAAAGAGCAAGTCAGACAATAAGCAAGTCAAACAAAGAGCAAGTCAGACAATATAGATAACTGGTTAGAAAGTACCATTGTACCTCTGTATAAAAGAACAAAGACAAAATTACCTTACCAATTATCGAAGAATAAACTTTGTGACTTCAGCAGCAACTTATGCTATTATAAATAACTGATGACAGGAATGAGTCAACCAGAAGAACATCACAGTGTAATAACAAGTTGGTTTCCAAATAGATTGCTGAACAATCGGTCGAGTGTTTTTGCTTTGTTGACAATTGTTCAGAATATTTATATTAAACGGAAAATTACCATACAGATTTTATAGATTTCGCAAAAGGATATGATTCAATTTCTAGAAAACTTTTGTGGCTAATCCTTTGAAAAAAGTGTAAAGGGTAAACTGCACAGATGTATAAAAAGTACGTATAAACATTCAAGGCTAGAGTTAAATGTGGTGCTAAATTTAGTTATTATACTTGTACAAGTGTCGCAAAATAGAACGATGTGTGTAGCTCTTTTTGTTATTTGGTTAAGTAAATTTATTACCCAAATCTCTTATTGTGTTATTGTCAACTGTAAAGTTTCATTTCTGTTTGTTGTTGTCTTTCAAATTCAGCAGCATCTAAACTCACGACTTCTTTTATCTCGTCTCGAGTCAATTATTGTAACTCTCTGCTCTCTGGTTTGTCTGCTTCTTCTCTTGCATGCCACCAGCGTATTCAGAATTTTGTGGCCCATCTTGCTCTTCATAAAACGAAGCATGATCATACCACTTTTTTTTTTACTTCACTTCTCCGCCGGTTGCCTGTTTCTCAAAGAATTTTGTACAAAATCAATGTATCATGCTACAAGTAAATCAATGGTACTGCATCTACGTATCTTTGTGATTGTTTCTGAATGTACACCCCTAACGACCTCTTCGTTCTGCTTCTGATACTACATGTTCACAAATTCCTTGAGACAGATATTCCACAGTCAGTCGACGCTCTTTTGTGTGCCTGGTCCATATGAATGGAACCAGTTTCCCCTGTCTATTTGACAGTCACATACTCTGTCTTCCTTCATGTCTAACTTAAAGACAGCTTTTTGCCTGGCAATGATTTCCTCCTCTATGTGCCCATCCTTCTATCTTCCTCCTCCCAGTCTGTGTACGTTTTGAGCCTTGAAGTTTTGTCATTGGAGTGAATACTTTAGTGAATGATGAGAGTGCACTTTTATTCAGTTTATATATCAAAATTTTGTACTTATTTATAAATGTCATTATCATCATTATTTAAAATCTGAAGCTTAAAGTAAATATGAATACAGTACTATTATAATTTTCTAAGGAAAGGTAATTATCTAGCTGATAGCGAGAAATGTTTTGTTGTTGTTGTTGTTTGTAGTGATAGTGACACAAAAGTCGTAAATTCGTATACATATATCACGAAACTTTTCTATGAAAGTAAGTTTTATTTTTGTTTACGAAGATTTGGTATCCAGAGCAAAACGATTTCTCATTACATTATAAGCAAACGATATAATAAGAAGAAAAACATTTGCTATTTTTCAAAAACAGTTTAATGCGCAACTACATCCAGTAGTTCTCAGTAGAGCTTAGTTCTGTGGGCGTCAGCCAAGCCCGTGTGCATAAAAAGCAAAATGTATTGCAATGAGAAAAACGTACGCTACAAAAAAACTGTTTGATGCACAGCGACATTCAGTATTTCTCAACAGAGCTGAGTTCTGTGGACTTCAGTCTGGTTCGTCTATAACTGAAAAGGTTCATCTGTTTGCTTTGAAACGGCATCTTGGTGTAACCAACAAAGCACCGGTAATTCGGTGTATGGAGAACTTGGGAGGTTTCCAATTTGTATAAATGTCATTGTCTTGTATGAAAGATACTGGTTGAAACTAATTCAAATGAATAATAACAGTCTGCCAGAAAAGCGTGTATAAAGGGAAGGCTGAAAGATGTAACATTAATTGGGTGACTAGATTTCGTAATACACTGTGTATGGGTGGATTTTAGTATATCTTTGAAAATGAAAGGGTTGGGCGTGTTAAATCTTTCATAAACGAACTTAGACTGAGGATCATTGATATCAGAGGGCAATACTGAAAAGATCACATTTATACCAGAGACAGATTTCAGTTATTTAGACGTTTTAAGGTAAATGTCAGTGCTGAAACATATATGACATTAGATATGAATAAGTTTGAAAGCATTGCATTATCGGAATTCAGGTTTTGTATATTAGGTCTTACTGTACACTGCTCAAGATTTAGAATTAAAGATGAAATGACTTGTCCATCGTGCAAAGATGCAAATGATAATGAAATTCATTTTCTTTTGCTCTACTCAGGACTTTATGATTTAAGAAAATAATTCATACCATCCAAATATCTAGCAAGGAAAACATTTTCTAGTTAACTTTGCGTAAGACATGAAGAATTGATCAACCAAGGCAAGGTTGTGTTCTGTCACCAGATCTGTTTTCTCTCTACAGCTAAACCATCATGAGAAACCTAGAAGAATGCCCTGGATTAAAGGTTGGAGGGAAAACGATAAACAACATTCGTTACGCAGATGACACTGTGCTAATTGCAAAAACTGAAAGGGACCTACGAAACCTTGTGAATATACTAGAAATAGAAAGCAAAAATAATGGGTTGGAGGTAAATAGCAAGACATTGGAAGTCATGGTAATCACTAAAAAAAAAAAAAAAAAGCATGAAATCCCCTCATGCAAAATGACAGCAAACAGCACAACTTTGAGACAGGTTGATAAGTTTAAACATCTGAGAACGGTCATCTCACCAGACGGCAGATGCACATCAGAAATAGCCAGCAGAATCGACCAAGCCAAAACAGCATTCAAGAAGATGAAAAGCATTCTTACCAACAAATGCCTATCAATTAACTTCAGGAAGAGAGTTCTTGAATGATATATAGAGCCGATAATGTATATGGTTGTGAGGCATGGAAAGTCAACAAGCAAAGCCAGAACAAGACTGAGGCAGTTGATGTGTGGTTTCTAAGAAGAATATTGAGAGTTCCATGGACAGCAAAGAAAACAAACGAGACAGTCTTGATGGAGGCAGACACAAGAAGATTATTTATGAGGAAGATTAGGAAAACACAGGCAACATTTATAGGTCATTTTATGAGGAAAGGGGAATTAGAGCACCTGGTCACAACAGAAAAGCTGGAGGGAAAGAGAGCACCAAGTAGACCCAGGGAGGAAATATTGGACGGACTTGCAGGGTGACTGAAGACAGATAGGGTGGAAGATATGCTTGTGGCTTCAAGGGATAGATACATATGGAGGGCCATGATCGCCAACGCCATGCGGCAGGGCACATGATGATGATGATGATGATAACTTTGCGTTTGTCTTTCAAAAATGAAGAAATTTTGAGAGATCTGTCTTTATATCTCTATAAGCATTTGATGTAGTATCTCACGCTTCGTAACTCAATTAACAAATCTGTCATACTTGCCATTTTCTCATTTTTTCAAAGTAATCTTTTTTATTATGTACATATAGTATGTGTTAAGCATTATTGATTACACCCCTACGAATGGGGTGATGGCCTTTTCTCAAATAAATGCTGTATTCTGTATCTGGAGAATGATGATGTCTTGATGGAGCTTGTATTTGTAAAGGACACACATATTTCAGTACTAATGGTGATCTCAAGACAGAATCAAATATGCCTTATCTCCTGACCCCGTCCCTATCCATCTGACCCCGACTCACACACACAACATACGTAATTACTTGCCCTAGTAAAGTGAAATTGTCCCAATCTTTGTAAAGTTTACACACACATACACACACGCGCGCGCGCGCGCGCGCGCATACACACACACATACACACACACTACATACCTAATTACTTGCCCTAGCAAAGTAAAAACTTCACAATCTTTGTAAAGTTCACACACACACACACACACACACACACACACACACACACACACACACACACACACACACACACACACACACACACACACACACACACACACTACATACCTAATTACTTGCCCTAGCAAAGTAAAAACTTCACAATCTTTGTAAAGTTCACACACACACACACACACACACACACACACACACACACACACACACACACACACTCTCTCTCTCTCTCTCTCTCTCTCTCACACACACACACACGCACACAGACACACACACACACATATACACACACACACAACGTCACCTGGGCCCAGCAGAGAATGGAAGGAAGGCATAACTGTCCCTGTCTTTGGTGTTCTCAGGAAGGAAGCGATCAGGGTCAAAAACATCAGGCTGGGGCCAAAGGTCAGGGTTATGGTGCAGATTGTAGATAACAACACCACAGGTGGTGCCTGCAGGCAGACTGACGCCCTCTATAGTCAACGGTTCGGTCAAGAGGCGACTGATACCAGGCACTGGGCAGTGAAGACGCATGGCTTCCTTGATCACTAATGTCAGATATTCCAGTTTGCCAAGATCATCCCTAGAAGAGATCCAGTCATTTTCAATTGTTTCCATGTCAGTGAACTATTGATGGCACTGCAGTGCCAAGATAACACCTCCTGCACTACACTATCAGTGCCATGTGATATATGATTGAAAATGTCATACACCTGCGTACAGATCACAAGCAATAGAGAAGTCTTGAAAACCTAATGTATGAGTTCTAGACACACAGAGACAGGCAGACAGACAGATTGACAGAAAGAGGCAAGACAGGCAGAAGTTTGCCTGTACATTTTTCTCACACTGAACACTTTGAAACATTGTTTATCACTCCAAAACGCTAGGATTTTCAAATGAGTGTGAGAAAAAGTTTTGCCTGGGATGCCCATGCATTATGCCCTTATAGTTTTATTCTTTTTAGCGGTTTTGCTCAATATGGTAGCCTGTAAATGTTGAAAGACACTTTTAACATTTGAAGGCCACCATATCAAGCTTGTGACAAAAAACACCAACTGAACAAAGAGCATTCCTGAATGAACTAGAATAAAACTAATGCAGAAAAAAAATGCTGCCTCGGCTTAGCGAATATTTTCCCATGAAATTTGTAGACATCCAGTTTATTTCAATTACAATATAACAACAAGAAAAGAATGCAGACGCCTCCTGGATATTTCCATTTAAGCGAAATAAGAAAACTTTGTATTTTCTTGACATTTTCTCTACTACTGATATCAAAATGGTTATCTTTAGTTGTTATTTTTTTAACATGATATGACATTGGCCAACCTTCAGCCCACCTCACATCCATACCCTACCAAGACAAGAGGCTGTCCTGCACTGTATAATCAAATACATACTCAGTGGAGAGTAACATTCAGAAGCTATCTCTTTTTAATTAACCCATCCTACACAATTCTTGGAATTCCATAACGTTAACATTCTGAAACTGTAGTATATAGATTCAACATTCTTGCTTATCTGTAGACTATCTAAATACCAACCATGTGATATCATCGCATTGGCGGCCCTTCAGAACAGTGTCTATCTCCTGTTGCACGAGCTTTTGGTAGTGTGGGTGTTCACACAGAGAGTACAGAGTCCACGCCAATGAGCTGGCTGTTGTGTCATGACCTGCAAGTTTGATCATTATTACTTAGGATGTTTGTCTGTGTTATGTCGTGGACCCAAAATCTATTACCAAGTTTAGTTCTAGTTTGCAACTCGCCTTCTCATTGCCCATATTAATCATAACCATTCCATATTATGTTAGTTTAGTGTTGAACACGTGTGATATCAAATGACATATGTAATCTGTGTTCAATGAAAGTGACCAAGCTCAGGGATGATTTTAGAGTTTTCATTTGTTTGTGATAATCATTTTTACGTTAAGTGATTGATATTTTTGTATAATGCCCAACCACTGACAAGAGATTTGTAGGCAAAGTGTATGCATGTTAATCAGAAGTGTTGGTGTAATTATGGGCTTAAATCACCTGTCTCGTCTCAGAAGATATAGTGCAGTAGTTAAAGCCTTCATTCCCGAAAGCTGAAGTTAAAGATGACAGATTGTGAGTGACCAGATTTCATACCTTTGCCTGAACACATCAATCAGTCCCAGCTGTGAATCTGTGTGTATGTTTTCAGGGATGGGGAAGACAAAGCAACAAGGGAGATGAGATGACATTACTTTTGTAATGACAGAAGTTGAGGTCTCTGACACCTTACCTCCCAACAGCTACTTCAGTTATGGGAAATTTTCTTATTTTTTCACCTCGTCTTACGATGGGCGTCACAGATTAGTGAATACGAAGGTCTGAGTTTGAACCTGATTGGGTACCACCTCGTGGGTGAAGGATGGAGATTTTTTAGACCTCTCAAATCAACATCATAAGTCATGTGTAGACCTGTCAGTGCCTAAACTTCCTTCATGTCTGTACGCACACAGAACATCAAATATGCACATTAAAGATCCCTTAAGCCATGTCAACCTTCGGTGGCTCGTGGACACATGAAAACACCCAGCATGATTTAATGGCAGGGTAAAACATAAAAACAAACAAGAAATAAATATCCTGCTATGCTCGTATATTTGAGTACATGTGGAAGTTAGAGCACATGGACACACACACACACATACATACATACATACATACATACATACATACATACATACATACATACATACATGCATACATACATACACACATACGCACATACACACACACACATACACACATACACAGATAGACCAAAACTGTTCATCTCAGTGGCTTCACCAGGAAGGGAAGGGGGGGAGGGAGGGACACATCAAATGACACAATGATGAAAACGGATTGACTATACACCTATGTCAGTATTATTTAAAGACTACTTCTCCTTTTTTCTTTCTTCTTCTTCTTCTTCTTTTTCTTTTTCTTTTTTTTTCTTCTTCTTCTTCATCTACCTTAACTACGCAAAGAGCTGTTGGGGCGCCGCACTAAAGAATTCTTTACTATACTCCTCCAGCTCTGTCGTTGTCTTTTATATGGTGTGTCTTGGGCAAATCCAACATGACAGAGCCCATCCCCCTCTAGACTGGATTTTTTCGTCGGGATCACTCCCCACATGCGACAGGTAGTACGGGTTTACATGGTTACCAGTAGCAGAGGACAATCTCAAACCCGACAACACCTGTATACTAGCTAAATGAAATAGAATATACTTGTAATTGAAAACTGTCTAATTAGTGCCTTTATCTGGACACCCACCTTCAAACATAAAAGTATCCACTTCGGCACGAATTTCCAGTGGTGTAAGTCCTGCTCCATCGCTGTCTCTGGCAGTGAGGAGAACATCCAGAAAGTCCAGGTACCGTTTCTTAGGGGGTCCCTCTTTTTCCTGTTGATATCAGCTTTACTAACATTACTCTTATGGGTTTCTTTTTGTGAAGTGGTGTGGGGTGCTATTCTATGCTGTGTTGTATTGTGTTGGGTTGTGTCATGTTGTGCTGTGTTGTGTCATGTTGTCTTGCACAGTGTTCTGTTGTACTCATTGTTGTGTTTCGTTTTGCTGCACTGTGTTGTGTTATACTGTGTTGCCTTATGCTGTTTTGTGCCTGTTGTGTTATACTGTGTTGCCTTATGCTGTTTTGTGCCTGTTGTGTTATACTGTGTTGCCTTATGCTGTTTTGTGCCTGTTGTGTTATACTGTGTTGCCTTATGCTGTTTTGTGCCTGTTGTGTTGTACTGTGTTGCCTTATGCGTTCGTGCCTGTTGTGTGTACTGTGCTGCCTTATGCTGTTTTGTGCCTGTTGTGCTGTACTGTGTTGCCTTATGCTGTTTTGTGCCTGTTGTGTTGTACTGTGTTGCCTTATGCTGTTTTGTGCCTGTTGTGTTGTACTGTGTTGCCTTATGCTGTTTTGTGCCTGTTGTGTTGTACTGTGTTGCCTTATGCTGTTTTGTGCCTGTTGTGTTGTACTGTGTTGCCTTATGCTGTTTTGTGCCTGTTGTGTTGTACTGTGTTGCCTTATGCTGTTTTGTGCCTGTTGTGTTGTACTGTGTTGCCTTATGCTGTTTTGTGCCTGTTGTGTTTACTGTGTTGCCTTATGCTGTTTCGTGCCTGTTGTGTTATACTGTGTTGCCTTATGCTGTTTTGTGCCTGTTGTGTTGTACTGTGTTGCCTTATGCTGTTTTGTGCCTGTTGTGTTGTACTGTGTTTCGCTAAGTTACGTTGTAGGCCTACTGTATTATGTTGTGTGTTGTGTTTATAATATGTCAGATCGGGTAGGGTTGGGTCGCATCACGTTGTGTTATGTTGTACCGTGTTGTTTTGTACTGTTTTGCTGTACTGTGTTAGGCTGTACATGGTTTGTTTTACTGTTTTGGACTGGACCATACTGCATTGTGTAGAATTACATTCCATTGTATTGTACTGTATTGTGTTGTGTTGCGTTGCGTCGCGTTGCGTTGTATTGTATTGTATCGTACTGTACTGCACTGTACTGTACTGTACTATACTGTACTGTACTGTACTGTGCTGTATTGTATCAGATAATATTTTACCGTGCCCAGCCAGATCATATCGTATCATACCATATTGCATCGCATCATATTGTATCACATTGCATCGTATTACATTGTATTGCATAGTGTCGTGTCATATTGCATTGAAACGATTGCATAGCATTGTAGTGTAGTGTAGTGTAGTGTAGTGCAGTGCAGTGCAGTGCAGTGCAGTGTAGTGTAGTGTAGTGTAGTGTAGTGTAGTATAGTGTAGTGTAGTGTAGTGTAGTGTAGTGTAGTGTAGTGTAAGTGTAAGTGTAAGTGTAAGTGTCGTGTAGTGTAGTAAAGTGTAGTGTAGTGTAATGTAGTGTAGTGTAGTGTAGTGTAGTGTAGTGTAGTGTAGTGTAGTGTACATGTAAGATAGTGAAGTGTGGTGTAGTGTATTGCATTACATTGTATTTATTGTATTGAATCGTGTTGTATTGTGCTCCATTGCGTAACAACGTTTGCCAAAGAATCACGGCATCAAAAATAGAGAAAACAAATAGTTTCTTTGATTATCAGTAACTTTTCTGTATGCCTTGACAATTGTATAAATACGTTGCTGTGTGTCTGTTTTTATGTACATGTGAGTGACTGAGCACAAAGACATCTGGCTGCAAATTGTATGTGTGTTTGTGCACGCGCGCGCGCGCGCACGTGTGTGTGTATGTGTGTGTGTGTGTGTGTGTGTGTGTGTGTGTGTGTGTGTGTGTGGTGTGTGTGTGTGTGTGGGTATGCGTGTGTACAAAAAAAACACATTTGTTTGTAATTCTTAGCAAGCTGGCTTGCCATAATATTAAATGTTTCGGCTACAGAGGATTCAGAGCAATATAACATATCTAACCATGTGGAAATGCATACATGATCACGTAGCACCTTTGCTCATAGAACGCCATTGAAATCTCAAAGCCAGTACAGCATTGAAAGCTTTGCATGTCACTGTTTTGATATATCTTTAATCAACTTACCTTTTAGATCGCCTCTTTACATGTCAAACAATGCGCCCTGCGATCCTCAAAACAAACATACTGAGGGTGCCAAAACATAGTTTATAAGTCAGCAGGAGAACACCCTTTCATTTTCATTTCATCATCCTTTTGGAACCTGCCGCTTGCTGATCCTCATCATTTCTTGGTTCAAGTTTTCCAGGCTTTCCACTGTTGACATTTACATTACTTCTCCATCACTATATACTGTCACTTTATACTATCGATCGTTTGGCGCTGTGTAGACATTCATGTAGACTTATGTCTATGACCACAGGTATTTGTATGTATTGGCAGATCCTGTGAGCATGTTTTCATTTGGGTATGTGTATACATGTTGTGAGGGATATCGGTTCTTCTGTATTATATTCTGTGCGTCTTCGATGTATAATGCATAGAGTTCAAGTTAGTTTGAAGAGTTCAGTTATACAACATTGATCACTGTTTTTATTATTACTATATTATTATTCATATTCTTATAATGTTATCATTCATATTATTATCATTATCATTATTGCTATTTCAATTCAATACAATTAAAACATACAGCTGCAGGTAAGCAAGCTTTTAATCTTGCAAATGTCTGTTTGTTAATTGGTAACCTTTGACTTTGTCTTCTTGTTGTTCAAGGAAAAGGAACAAAGAGCTAAGAAAAAATAGTATTAAACAGAGGTGGAGGAATGAAGAGGACATGCTCCTAAATGTCTTTTTTTTATGAATTTGTGCATTTAGTGTTTTACAACAGTTTTATAATCACTGGTGATTTGATTATCGAAAAGAAAAAGTTGTGCCACATGCAGTCATAACATTGTAATGGGAATTTCTAACTGTATTATGCAAGCTGTTTGCATAGCTATAAACTGTGTTTTTAATGAGCAGCGTGTCATAATTCAGGATATTGTGTGCAATTATTGTGGGTGTATTTTAATTGTTTTTGTGCGATTGTAAAGCTTAATAAAGCAAAGAACCATGTTTGTTTTCACTTGTATTGTAAAGCTTATTCAACCGATGATCATAGTGTTTTGCCTTCTATCGTAAAACTTTATATAAACCAACGTACCATCGTTGTTATTACTTTTGTATCATAGAGCTTATTTAAACATATGAACCATAGCTGTTTTTGCATCATAATAAAGTTTAATTAACTGACATACTACTGTTGTTTTTACTTTTGTATTAGTAAGCTTATTTAACCTACATATTGTAGTTATACCGACATACCATTTATGTTCCTGCTTTTGTATTATAAAGCTTATTTTATCAATGAGCCATACCTATTTTCGCTTGATTATAAAGCTTAACTGATGGACGAACCATGAATACTTTTGCGTTTTACTTGCATTTTTGTAGAGCTTATTAATCAACGACCATGACTGTTATTCTTTGCATTTTAAAGCTGAATTAAGCAACAAACCAGAGTCTGCTGTCGTGCTTTGATGACGGTATCAGAGATGCTGTGCACAAAGTCACAAAGCTGGCGGTTCTTTTTGCCATCAGACGTCAAGGCGTAGACCCAGTACCAGAACAGAAAGGGATTTCTGTCAAACAGGGAATAGACATTATATTTTATTTCATGTTATTTCATATATATATATATTCTGTTCTGCTTTAGTTTCTGTTTTCTCTTACTTTTGCTTTATGCAGCGTTTTGTGTATGTTTTTATTCATTCTAATTTATATTATTGTTACTGTTTTCCAGATGTTTTGTTGTACTCTGCTTTGCTTTGTTCTGTTTTGCTCTGCTTAGTTCTGCCCTGTTTAGTTCTGTTTTACTGTGTTCTGTCCTGTTCTTTTTCTCTCTGTTCTGTACTTTTTGTTCTGTTCTGTTGTGCGCTGCTCTGTTGTGCGCTGTCTTGCTTTGTTCCACTGTGTTCTGTTTTTCACTTATCTGTTCCATTCTGTTCTACTTTGTTTCGCAAAGTTCAGTTTTGTCCTGTTCTGTTTTGGTCAATACTGTTCTGTTTTGGTCTGTACTGTTCTGTTTTGGTCTGTACTGTTCTGTGTTGATCTGTACTGTTCTGTTTTGGTCTGTACTGTTCTGTTTTGGTATTTACTGTTCTGTTTTGGTCTGTACTGTTCGGTTTGGTCTGTTCTGTTTTGGTCTAAACTGTTCGGTTTGGTCTGTTCTGTTTTGGTCCGTTCTGTTTTGGTCAGTACTGTTCTGTTTTGGTCTGTACTGTTCTGTTTTGGTCTGTACTGTTCGGTTTGGTCTGTTCTGTTTTGGTCTAAACTGTTCGGTTTGGTCTGTTCTGTTTTGGTCCGTTCTGTTTGGTCTGTACTGTTCTGTTTGGTCTGTACTGTTCTGTTTTGGTCTGTACTGTTCTGTTTTGGTCTGTACTGTTCTGTTTTGGTCTGTACTGTTCTGTTTTGGTCTGAACTGTCTTTTCTGTTTTGATCTGTACTGTTCTGTTTTGGTCTGTACTGTTTTGTTCTCTTTCGTATCGGCCTGTACTGTTCTGTTTTGGTCTGTACTGTTCTGTTTTGGTCTGTACTGTTCTGTTTTCTGGTCTGTTCTGTTCTGTTTTGGTCTGTACTGTTCTGTTTTGGTCTGTACTGTTCTGTTTTGGTCTGTACTGTTCTGTTTTGGTCTGTACTGTTTGTTCTTTCGCATCGGTCTGTACTGTTCTGTTTTGGTCTGTACTGTTCTGTTTTGGTCTGTACTGTTCTGTTTTGGTTGTACTGTTGTTTTGGTCTGTACTGTTCTGTTTTGGTCGTATGTTCTGTTTGGTCTGTACTGTTCTGTTTGTTGTCTGTTACTGTTCTGTTGTTGGTCTGTATGTTCTGTTTTGGTCTGTACTGTTTCTGTTTTGGTCTGTACTGTTCTGTTTTGGTCTGTACTGTTCTGTTTTCGGTCTGTACTGTTTCTTTTTGGTCTGTTACTGTTCTGTTTGTTGGTCTGTCTGTGTTCTGTTTTGGTCTGTACTGTTCTGTTTTGTTGTCTGTTCTCTTTGTATTGGTCTGTTCTGTATGTTTTTTGGTCTGTACTGTTCTGTTTTGGTCTGTACTGTTTGTTTCTACTGCTTTTGTCTGTACTGTTCTGTTTTGTTCTGTATTTGGTCTGTTTTCTGTTGTTGGTCTGTCTGTTTCTTTTGATGTCTTCTGTTGGTCTGTTTCTGTTTTGTCTGTTCTGTTCTGTTTTGGTCTGTCTGTTCTGTTTGTCTGTTCTGTTCTGTTTTGGTCTGTCTGTTCTGTTTTGGTCTGTACTGTTCTGTTTTGGTCGTACTGTTCTGTTTTGTCTGTACTGTTCTCTTGTATTGGTCTGTTCTGTTTCTTTTGGTCTTCTTCTGTTTGGTCTGTACTGTTCTGTTTTGGTCTGTACTGTTCTGTTTTGGTCTGTACTGTTCTGTTTTGGTCTGTACTGTTCTGTTTTGGTCTGTACTGTTCTGTTTTGGTCTGTTGCTGTTCTGTTTTGGTCTGTTTCTGTTTTGGTCTGTACTGTTCTGTTTTGGTCTGTACTGTTGTTTGTCTGTCTGTTCTGTTTGGTCTGTACTGTTCTGTTTTGGTCTGTTTTCTGTTTTGGTCTGTACTGTTCTGTTTTGGTCTGTTCTGTTCTGTTTTGGTCTGTACTGTTGTCTGTTTTGTGGTCTGTTCTGTTCTGTTTTGTCTGTTTGTCTGTTCTGTTTGGTCTGTCTGTACTGTTCTGTTTTGGTCTGTACTGTTCTGTTTTGGTCTGTACTGTTCTGTTTTGGTCTGTACTGTTCTGTTTGGTCTGTACTGTTCTGTTTTGTTGTACTTTGTTCTGTTCTGTATGTTCTTTTGGTCTGTACTGTTCTGTTTTGGTCTGTACTGTTCTGTTTTGTCTGTACTGTTCTGTTTTGGTCTGTACTGTTCTGTTTTGGTCTGTACTGTTCTGTTTTGGTCTGTACTGTTCTGTTTTGGTCTGTACTGTTCTGTTTTGGTCTGTACTGTTCTGTTTTTGGTCTGTACTGTTCTGTTTTTGTATTGGTTCTGTTTGTCTGTATGTTCTGTTTTGGTCTGTACTGTTCTGTTTTGGTCTGTACTGTTCTCTTTTGTATTGGTCTGTTCTGTATTGTTCTGTTTTGGTCTGTATTGTTCTGTTTTGGTCTGTACTGTTCTGTTTTGTATTGGTCTGTTCTGTATTGTTCTGTTTTGGTCTGTATTGTCTGTTTTGGTCTGTATTGTTCTGTTTTGTATGTCTGTTCTGTATGTTCTGTTTTGTCTGTTTTTGGTCTGTTGTTGTTGTTGTTCTGTTTGTATTGGTCTGTTCGTATGTTCTGTTTTGTCTGTATGTCTGTTTTGGTCTGTACTGTTCTTTTGTATTGGTCTGTTCTGTTTGTGTTCTGTTTTGGTCTGTACTGTTCTGTTTTGGTCTGTTGGTCTGTATTGTTCTGTTTTGGTCTGTATGTTCTGTTTTGGTCTGTACTGTTCTGTTTTGTCTGTTTTGGTCTGTATGTTCTGTTTTGTCATGTTTTGGTCTGTACTGTTCTGTTTTGTCATGTTTTGGTCTGTACTGTTCTGTTTTGTCATGTTTTTGGTCTGTACTGTTCTGTTTTGGTCTGTTTTGGTCTGTATTGTTCTGTTTGGTCTGTCTGTTTTGTCTGTTTTCTGTTTTGGTCTGTACTGTTCTGTTTTGGGTCTGTTTTGGTCTGTATCTGTTCTGTTTTGTCTCTGTTTTGGTCTGTACTGTTCTGTTTTGTGCTGTTTTGTCTGTACTGTTCTGTTTTGTCTGTTTTGGTCTGTACTGTTCTGTTTTGTCTGTTTTGGTCTGTTGTCTGTTTCTGTTTTCATGTTTTTGTCTGTATCGTTTTGGTCTGTATTGTCTGTTTTGGTCTGTACTGTCTGTTTTGGTCTGTTCTGTGTTTTGTTGTTGGTCTGTTCTGTTTTGGTCTGTACTGTTTGTCTGTTTGTGTTCTCTGTTTTGGTCTTCTGTTCTGTTTTGGTCTGTACTGTTTTGTCGTTTCTGTTTGTCTGTCTGTTGTTTGGTCTCTTTGTTTGTCTGAACTGTCTGTTTGTCACTGTTCTGTTTGGTCTGAACTGTTCTGTTTTGGTCTGACTGTTCTGTTTTGTCTGTTCTTTTGTTTTGGTCTTTCTGTTTGTCTTTTTGTATGGCCTGTTGTGTTCTGTTTTGGTCTGTTCTGTTCTGTTTTGGTCTGTACTGTTTTGCTCGCTTTTGTATTGATCTGGACTCTTCTGCTTTGGTCTCTTTGTTCTATTATGTTCTGTCCTGTTTTGCTCTGTTCTCTGTTGGTTTCTCTTGATTCCATACTGTTTAGTTTGCTCTGTACCGCTAAGCTCTGTTCTGTTTTGCTCTAATCTTCCCTACTCTGTTCTGCTCTATTCTGTATTGCTCTTTTCTGCTCTGCTCTGTTTCAGTCTGTTCTGTTTTGGTCTCTTTTGTTGTGGTTTCTTTTGTTTTGGTCTGTACTCTTCTGTTTTGGTCTCTTTGTTCTATCATGTTCTGTCCTGAGAGGGACAGGGAATGGGCGCCGTCCTCATGATGTTGGCCCCGGGAAAAGTTGAGTCTCTATCACCTCGCTCCCCTACGACCTCAGTGTCATGGAACTATCTAGGTAGGACCTCAGGACCTAGCCAGCTCTAGGTATATGTGCAGGCTTAAGGCTTGTGCCGTTATCATTCTCGATTTTCTCCATCGCATGGCACCTGTGACGATAGTGCATATGGAATTCATTCCGAGCGCAGAGACGTCGTCTTGAGAAACAAACTGAAACTGAAACTGTTCTGTTCCATTTTGCATTGTTCAACTCTGTTCTGTTCTTCTGTTTTGCTCTGTTCTATTATGTTCTGTTCTGTTTTGCTCTGATTTGTTCTGCTTTGGTCTGTTTTGCTGTGCTCTGTTGTATTCTGTTCCGCCCAGTTCTGTTCAGTTTTTCTCTGCTCTGATTTTCTGTGTTATGTTCTCTCTAGTCTGTTTTGTTTTGCTCTGTCATGTTCTCTCTAGTCTGTTTTGTTTTGCTCTGTCATGTTCATGTAATCGAACAACATCATGATCTGACATGACGATCTATTGTCTGACTCCCGTCCAGCTTCCAATTCACTAGTCACTAGGTGTGATAAAATGGGGAATTAATAGACATTTTGTGTAATTGGCCGTAATTTCATTTAAACCAATTTAACCAAATCTGTGTTTTGTCATGCATCAGAGACAACATGGGCGATACTCTCTCCTTCATTTCTTTTTTTCTTTTTTTTTTAGAATCTACCAAAGGAGAGATAAGCAGACGAGGAAAGGTATACATCAACCACAGAGAGAGAGAGAGAGAGATTTGTCTTGTTTAAATGGTCATAGCCCCTTCTGGAGGGTGTGAACAAAAACAAGACAAATTATACAATATACGTCAAAACAAGACACTGCCAAAATGGTCACGACAAACGAATTGGGCCCAGTTTGTGATGATGGTTTGACCTTTTGCAGATTTTGCAAATGATGCACTAAATAATGTAGTATATTATTATTCCTTGTGGATAAAGGCATTATTACCTGCCTCTTTGTACATTCATCTCAGTCATGTTGGAAATGGCCTGCACGTAAGGGTGGCTCTCCCTACACAAAGCATCATTTACTGTGTTACAAAAATATGTTCTATAATGGATTAACATCAAAATGGACATAGGGAGAATTTACAAGAAATTAAAACAAACAAAGAAAACTTTTGAGGGGAAAACGTAAAAATTCACGAAGTAGATAAATATGAGGATGTAGGCCACCATCTCTAACAACCCCCCCACTTACCCTCCCTCCTAACACATACTTTTCTTAACCTACCTACCTTCCCTCCCAAAACATATACGCTCCTAAATCCCTGTTGACATTTTTCTTACACACACACTCTCAAAGAACTCCTACCCTCCCTCCTGACGCACACTCTCCTAAAAGCCCCTACCCTCCCTCCTGACACACACACTCTCCTAAAAGCCCCTACCTTCCCTCCTGACACACACATTCTCCTAAAAGCCCCTACCTTCCTTCCTGACACACACACTCTCCTAAAAGCCCCTACCGTCCCTCCTGACACACAGACTCTCCCAAAAGCCCCTACCTTCCCTCCTGACACACACACTCTCCTAAAAGCCCCTACCGTCCCTCCTGACACACACACTCCTAAAAGCCCCTACCTTCCCTCCTGACACACACTCCTAAAAGCCCCTACCTTCCCTCCTGACACACACACTCTCCTAAAAGCCCCTACCTTAGTTCCTGACACGCACACTCTCCTAAAAGCCCCTACTCTCCCTCCTGACACACACACACTCCTAAAAGCCCCTACCTTCCCTCCTGACACACACACTCTCCTAAAAGCCCCTACCTTAGTTCCTGATACGCACACTCTCCTAAAAGCCCCTACTCTCCCTCCTGACACACACACTCTCCTTAAAGCCCCTACTCTCCCTCCTGACACACACACTCTCCTAAAAGCCCCCACCTTCCCTCCTGACACACACACTCTCCTAAAAGCCCCTACCTTAGTTCCTGACACGCACACTCTCCTAAAAGCCCCTACTCTCCCTCCTGACACACACACACTCCTAAAAGCCCCTACCTTCCCTCCTGACACACACTCCTAAAAGCCCCTACCATCCCTCCTGACACACACACTCTCCTAAAAGCCCCTACATTCCTTCCTGACACACACTCTCCTAAAAGCCCCTACCTTCCTTCCTGACACACACACTCGTAAAAGCCCCTACCTTCCCTCCTGACACACACTCTCCTAAAAGCCCCTACCTTCCCTCCTGGTGCGCACCTGCTCCAAAAAATTTACTCTCTCTGTCTCTGTCTGTCTGTCTGTCTCTCTCTCTGTCTCTGTCTCTCTGTCTCTCTCTCTCTCTCTTTTCTTTCTTTCTCTCTCTCTCTCTCTCTCTCTCTCTCTCTCGCTTCCAGCGTACATTCTCTTTAACCTCCCTATCCTCCCTTCCAACACATACATTCCCCACAGACCTCTTAAAATAGACACATCACACAGTCCTGCTGCTGAAGCCACCAGTCTGCCATCTTGTTGTTGCTCTGCCCGCTGTGATCGCCTCAGCTTGCACTACGCGTAATATATGTCTATCATACAATCAGTCTCTGTGTGTACGTGTATGTTAGTGTGTGTGTGTATGTGTGTGTGTGTGTGTGTGTGTGTGTGTGTGTTAGTGTGTAGTGTGTGTGTGTGTGTGTGTGTGTGTGTGTGTGTGTGTGTGTGTGTGTGTGTGTGTGTGTGAATGTGTGTATTTGTGCCTCTGTGTGTGTTAGTGTGTGTGTGCGTTTGTGTGTGTGTGCATGTGTGTCTGTTAGTGTATGCGTGTGTGTCTGTTAGTGTATGCGTGTGTGTCTGTTAGTTTGTGTGTTAGTGTGTGTATTAATTCTATGACCCCTGGCACAAATCCATTTGTGCCTGGTAATTGTATAAGACATAAGATTTGATTGATTTATGATCTAATGTTCCTGGGTTACTTATGTGTACTGACTTTGAAAAAGCATTTGACACGATCGACTGGATATTTATGTATAACGTTCTTAAAACATTTTGATTTGGAAATGATATTTGCGGCTTGATAGTTACATTTTACAAGAATATTAAAGCCACGATAACATTCAACGGACAGCATCCAATAGTTTCCAGATTCACCAAGGATGCAGACAAGGTGATCCCATGTCCCCATACTTATTTATTTGATGCGTAGAAATTCTTGCCATTATGATAAGAGAAAATGAAAATATTAAAGGCATTTTCACAAAAGAGACTGAGCATGAAATAGCTCAGTTTGCTGGTGATACACAATTATTACGAAAAGGAGATCACGAATCTTTTGAGGAAACTGTTAAAATATTAGAGAAGTTTAGTAAAATATCAAGATTGAATACAAATGGTGCAAAACGTCTGTCGTATGGCTTGGCAGTGAAAAACTCTCCAATAGGAAATACTTGCTTCATCTGAAAATGGAATAGAATCCTTCAGTATTCAAAATGCTGGGTACATGGTTTACTACCCACTTAAAAAAGTTGTGTGGACATAAATTATTCGCAAAAGTTTACAGAAGTAAACAAATGGTACAAAGTATGGGTCAAAAGGATACTTGCGCCTTTAGGTAGAATAGCTATTCTCAAGTCATTAATCTTATCCAAACTTGTATACTTGTGTACTTATGGCTTCTTCTGCCTAACCCTCCAGATATATTTATAAAGTCTGCAGATACTCTGTTTTCTGTTTGTTTGGAACAACAAGAAAGACAGAATAAATAGAAAGACTGATTACAAGAGTGTAAGACATGGTGGTATAGGAATACCAGAGCTAAACAGTTTCGCACAGGCTCTAAAGATTGGCTGGACAAGGAAATTAAAAACTTCAACACATAAATGAAAATCAGTCATGAATGTTCTTATACCAAACTAGCAGTTAAGGGAAAATATGGTCCAATTTTTCCGTCAACTTTAGATAGTGGGAACGCTTTCTGGCTGATGTGTTTCAAGCTTACAGAAAATTTGGCAATACTTTTAAACCCATGAATGCTGCTTATGTTCTTGCAGAACCATTGTTTTTAAACGAAAAAGTTTATTTAAACGGTGTCTTACTGAGACCAAATGAATGGATTCTAAACGCTGAGTGTTGTATTGCAGGTTTATGTAAAGATGACGGAACGATTTTAAGCTATGATGAATTCGTTTTGCTAAATATAACGTGCGAACAGATTTTCTCAACTATGCATCAGTTGTTAAGAAAATAAAGAATTTTGTAAACGAATTAAGCATACCTATTAACTGTAATGAAACAGTTGTGACAGCACGATATATTACACTTTCTACCTCGGTAAATAAAGGAGCAAGGGTGTACTTTTGATTACATTTTGTTACTTGCGAAACTTTGTATAATATACATGTAAACTTAACAAAAGTGTACCAATTTTTTTGCTATTTCAAAAATTTCTGAAAACAAGATATGAAGTGGAAAAATATATAGCTGCTATCAATTATGAGCTTGGTAAGTTTTCAATGAATTGGCTTTTTACAAAGACTCTATAGAAACTTGAAATGCTTAGAAAGAGAGAGAGAAGGAAAATAAGTGTATGCATAAATGCGTCTTGCTTGGTGTGAGATCAGACAGGGATCAAGATGTACTCTGTTTGGAAAATATGATAAATTTCATTTTTTTATGTAACGTAAGTTGTCAACTTGTATTAGTCATTGTACAGTTTGATATTGCTGAGGGTGATCAGGGAAAATTTTGTGGAACGAATGTCTCTAATGTATGTGAGATAATTGTTATACTTGTCTTCATGGATTTAATTCATGGAGTTTGCGTTTGTTTGTCAATCTGTACATATACATACGTATAAAATGAATTTAAAAATGTTAAAAAAAAGACAAAAGATTCTATGATTCTCTGAGTCTGTCCATTACCTTGCTGCAGGGAGTCAGCGAAACCTGGTGAATAAGCTGAGGTGGTCAAAGGCTTAATTATATTTTTCAGTTACAAATAAATGATTCTGAACAGTATTCTCCATATTCTTGCATACACTGCTTGGTCGCACACGTTGTCAAAAGCATTACTATATACATGTATATATATATATATATATATATATATATATTGTGTGTGTGTGTGTGTGTGTGTGTGTGTGTGTGTGTGTGTGTGTGTGTGTGTGTGTGTGTGTGTGTGTGTGTGTCATCAGCAGGCAAATTTAGAATCCAAAAGAGAAAATAACAGGAGGAGGGGACATTGATTAATAGAACTGTCAGATACACGTATATAGGCATGATACAATAAATATAAATATTTGTCACGTCTATTTGCTTGTGGGCTGTTTGATTATCTTGAAAGATCCGTGTACTCAGGATCTGGTATCTTGAGTTCAGTCCCAGCCGGCAACATTAAACATTGGCCTGTCTGCTGCCTGTCGTCATGTTTCCATCATTCTGGTGGTGTCAGCTTAGTGTTTCATAGGTCTTGCCTCCCTCCTCCCCCCTCCCCACCTCCTTCTTTCTGCCCCTCAGTTCAAGACCTTTCCAGCACATAGGCTTTTGCGCAGGCTTTAGAAGTCTGCTAGATAATTGCTGGAAGATTTGGTGGAGCGCATATGGAATTATCCAAGTGCGATGGATCCTTCTTGAACAAACTCCAAACTCTAAACTATCAAAACTGTCAAATTTGAAAATCAGCCAATAGTTTATCAAACAAAACTGTCATCTGAATGATTTCGTAGATCAAGTAGTTAAGCATTGCAGGTTTTGTGTTTATGGTGGAAAAAGTGCTGTAAGAATAAGGATCTTTATTCATCTTTATCATTCATACCAACATCCATATCCTTGTACACTTAGACACACAGCTAGGGAGAAAATTACTCACCATCGTGTTAAGCATGTCAAGGAGAATGTGCATGTACACAGATACACACATAATATAAAGAAAATGACTGATCTAATGTTCATGTTATCGGTATATATATATGCACACACACACACATACACACGCACACACACACACACACACACACACACACACACACACACATACACACACACCACACGCACGCACGCACGCACACACGCACTCACTCACGCACACACTCACGCACGCACACAGAATTTTTCTTTTCCCTTGAAGAAAACGTTCAGATGTTCCTTTGCCTATTCATATATATAGTGTGTGTAAAATGATGCGTGTTCCGAGAGAGAGAAAGAGGGGGAGGGTGTAGATAGATAGATAGATAGATACATAGATATATAGATACATAGATACATAGATAGATACATAGATAGATACATAGATAGATACATAGATCGGGAAATAAAAGTCTTTTATATTTTCCAGTGATATACATATCAACACATAGACCAACTTACATATCTGTTGTTGCTACATATGGTCGACTATCGTGGCCGATAAAGTCCAACCTAGCACTTTACTTGTGTACCCTCATGTGGGATCTCAGGCCAAAGTCTAACGCAATGGAACGTCCTGTAGAGTTGGTTCTGGCCTTTATTGCTGCACGCTTTTCCATTTGGCTGCTTTATTTTCAAAAGTTTCTGTTCCCTTGCGAATAGTTTGCCTCCATTCAGACCCGTTTGTGGCCATGATTTCCCACTGGTCTTCATCAATGTCACATTTCTGGAGGGATTTTTTCAGGGTGTCTTTGAAGCGAAGCTTTAGCCGTTCTCTTGGTCGATGACCCTTTGGAAGCCTGTTATCCTGCATGCACACGAGGTGTCCAGACCATCTTAGCCGAGACTGTGTTAGCAGTACATCTATGCTTGGCATCTGGGGTTGCAAAAGAGCATTCACGTTTGAGACTCTGTTGTACTATTTGATGTTTAAGATATGTAGGAGACAGTGCTGGTAAAACTGATCTAGTAGCTTGACATGCCTTCGGTAGAGAGTCTAGGACTCGCATCCATACAGCAATGCAGTCAGGACTGCTGCTCTGTATAATGCACACTTCGCCTCCAGTTTCAGGCCCCTTCCGTTCCATACTCGCTTGTAGAGTCTGCCATAGGAAGCACTTGCCTTAGTGATGCGGTTGGATACCTCCTTATTGTTGGAAGAGGAGAGACTGCTACGAAGATAGGTGAAGGAGTCAACATTGTTAAGGACCTTGCCGTCGATCTTTATTTCAGACATGTTTGTTGTTAATCCTTTTGCAAGTTGAAACATACCTTCGGTCTTCTTGATGCCTATTGTGAGTCTAAAGCGCTTAGTGGCCACAGACAGAGAATCTGTAAGTCTTTGAAGGTCATCCTCTGAGTGGGCAACGATAGCAGTCACCAGCATACAGGAGGTCATGAGCAAGTGATTTAGTGACTTTCATCTTTGCCTTCAGGCGCTAAGTATTGAAGATACCATCTGTCCTGTATGTGATTTGGATGCCTGGATCTGAATCTTTAAAGGCAGAAAGAAGCATCATGCTAAAAGGAAAATGAAGAGTGTTGGAGCAAGAACACGTCCTAGCTTGAATTCGTTAGTGATGGGGAACTCATAATCTTCACTGCCATTGACTAGTCTTGCGTTCACGCCATCGTGAAAGCATCTAATTATTTTCACCATCTTGGGAGGGATTCCAATTCGAGGAGGTATGTTCCACAGTCCTGGGCGTGACACTGTGTCGAACGCCTTGATGAGGTCGACAAAGAGGATATACAGATCCATATTATGTTCCTTCCATTTCTCTTGGATGTCTTGCAGCAAATATTATGTCGACTGTCCCTCTCTTCTGGCAAAAACTGCATTGGCTTTCCGGCACTGTCCCACCAAGAAGATGGGTATTCAACCTGTTTAAGATAATCTTGGAGAGGATCCTGCCTGCAATGCTCTAAAGGGAGATACCACAATAGCCGCCACAGCTGGACCTGTCACCTCTGCCATTGTACAGGTGCACCATTTAGGCATCT
>CM060311.1:44055191-44100191 GCA_030674185.1 Monoplex corrugatus
GAAACAGCAAAGATAAGAGAAAACACGTCTCTGGTCATTCATTAATGACGTCTTTAAGTCCTGCCAAGCGCTGAGGCTCATGCTGGCCTGTCAGGGCTGTCATCATATTAGCATCAAAAGCCTAATCAAGTTTAAAACTTTTCACTCTTCAGATCAGGATTCAAATCACGTCAAGACTGTCAACATGTGAGAATCACACTTGTCAATGTTTAAAAACAAACAAAACATTTCAACTAAAACCAAATCTTTTCCTCGTTGTAATAGATCAAGTGAAAGATATTCGCCTACAATGGGAAAGCAAAAATATTTTCCAGCGAAATATCACTAAACAAGTGTTTCAGTGAGTTTGCGGTAAATATTTATATTTGGTGTCAAGCCATTCTCAGTAATCAAGTAACAAGTGCATCAAATCGAACCACTCATCTCAAGGCACTCAAAAAAGAATTTCTTCTTTTGATAAGGAGGAGGGAGGGATGGATGTGAGTGATGAGGATAACGGTACAACAAACACTGACACAGAGAGGAGAAATAGCTTGACATGTGCTGCAGGTGTGTCTGATGTTGAACGCAGTGACAGTGGCGAAAATCTCTGTAAGACCACACACACAACTCCTGTTGACGAGCCAGATGTAGGATATGATGATCTATATAATGGCGAAGTGCAAGAATTATTGCGAAAAGGGACAGAACACTGATAGTTTTAGCCGAGGTGTTAGAGAAACAGTGACAGTGCGAGTGATAGTAATCAGCTACTACTTTATTTGCATTTATATACTAGTTTTACTACGGTGATGTTGTTGCCATGTTGCGAAGCCACCCTGTCCATCATGTCCCCATGTTAATGGGCCTTATGGCCTTCAACATTAAACCATTCGTATTCTTATTCGTATTCATATTCATAATTGTATTCTCTCTCTCTCTCTCTCTCTCTCTCTCTCTCTCTCTCTCTCTCTCTCTCTCTCTCACTCTCTCTCTCTCTCTCTATCTATCTATCTATCTCTCTCTACTCTCTCTCTGTCTCTCTTCTCTGTCTCTCTCTGTCTCTGTCTCTCTCTGTGTCTCTCTCTCTCTGTCTCTCTCTCTCTCTGTCTCTCTCTCTGTCTCTCTGTCTCTGTCTCTCTCTCTCTTCATCCTCCCAAACTAACACACAGACATACACACATACATGCTTACATACACATCCATATCCACACAGCATGATGGCCGAAAACAACAGCTACAACAACAACAGCAACAACAACAACAACAGCTAAGAGGCAACACCCATGTATACATATCATGACACACTTACAGACATATCCCGATAACAAACAACAAACAGCCCACAAACACACACACAGACGGTATGGCAAACTTGCTTGTTCTCCTGTTGTCTTTTTATTTTCTTCACTTTTCCTTTATCTCTGTTTCAGGAAAAGCCCAAACATTTTCCATTCCACCCCGTAAGAGTGTGTGCAGTGTTACTTTTGAGATGATACCAATGCTGGTCTGATAAATGATAGCTCTTGTTTTTCCTTTCATAGTGGATTTCCAGTCGCTTCCCCTATCTACTCCTTTCTGGGTAAGACGTTCGATGGTATGATGACTCATATTTTGTTCACGAAGTTATGATTTAAAGCGTCAAAGGACCTCAGGCTCTCCCAGATGGAGCATTTGTTCTGTAGTGGCATTGCCTGCTAGTTTATAGGCCCGTTCATCTCCCTTAACACCAGCGTGTCCAGGGCAGTAGATCCACGTGAGATTTTTTAGGTCGATACTGTTCATTGCTTTGTGCTATTCTGGGGTTCCTACTCCATTTTGAACTTTTTGAAGTAGATTCATCGAGTCAGTCAGGATGAAGGCTTGGCTTTCTTTCATGTCATCATTCAGTGAGGTTAACCATTGGAGTGCATGTGCGACTGCTTCAATTTCCATAGTTAGACTGGAAGTTGTGATATCATATGTGGCGTTTTATTCATGTTTGGTGTTTCCAGTCTGTTTGACAGTGAAGCCCCCTCCAGATGTGTTATTGGTGACTGAGCCATCCGTGTATGATAACATCTTTGGGATAGAAGCTTAGTTCTTCCATGAGTAGTTGAATATCTGCATCTGCTTTCCCTTCTGGCTATTCGCGACAGGTCTCCCTGGCTTTAGAATTTTGGGTATAATAGTTTCATACAGATTGTTAAAACAGTTTGGATGTTTTTCCCATTCCTTTGTCCCTTTGAGTTCTGTCAGTTGGCACACATGCTGAATGGAGTTTTCTGCCTGTCCTATCTATGATTTTCCACGTTGGAGTCTGTTGTCTTTTGCTGTTTGGACTATCTGGTGAAGTGGGTTTTCTGGGTTCTCCAATGCCCTGAAATATGCCTTCACTTGTTCAATTTTGTGTCTCGACTGTATTGAAGGAAGGTCGAGCAGGTATCGCATAGTCACCGTGGGTGTGTCTTTTGTGGTTCCGAGGATCACTCTCATTGCTTCGTTTTGTATCCTTTCTAGTTTAAGCAGGTTTGTCTGTGACAGCGTTGTGAGGCCCAGTCCATAATCGATGACACTCAGTATTACAGCTTGGTATAGTTGAAAGAGATGACGTTGTTAGTACAGAAGCATCTTTTGTGTTGCGGTTGTTTTCCATACAGACAACTTGTCCTCTCTATCAAAGCTTGCATTTGGTTAGTAGATGCTCTATTCTTGGCAAACCACATTCTTTTGAACTTGATATTACTCATTCGATCTTGCCACGTGAAATTTCGTATCTTGCGCAGACAGCTTTGACGGAACCTTTCCAGCTGATGAACATGTCACTGATAGAAAGTCCAGGTCTTGCAGCACTTAAGCAGGGCGCTCAGTGTTACTGCTCACATACACTCACATACCTTATAGAGATGTTCTTAGATCTGGTTGAATTCACACTCGTCGGGCAGACCACCATTGTAACATCACACACTCACACACACACACACACACACACACACACACACACACACACACACACACACACACACACACACACACACACACACACACACACACACACACACACACACACACACACATACCCAAAAGGGCAAGCACACAGAGTCTCACACACACACACCGCATTCAATCACCCAACCATCCCACCCCTCAATCCTGAATTCCTACACAAACATACAGATACCTTCTGGAGATTTCCATAGATCCAGCTGAACTCGCGCTCTCCAGGCAGACTGTTGAAGAAGATGAAGTGGGCGCGACACCTCAGCAACCATCTGATGAACTTTATCCCCACTGCCACCACTACCGTCACCACTAGAGTTTGAACCACGGCTGATGCAGACCACTTGTCCAACATCGTGTCTCTTGCTGCAATTTATGTATTTGTGTTGGTTTTTATTTACTTATCCATTTATTTCTGTATTTATTTATTTGTGGTAATCATGGTGTGGAAGTCATGGCAATTAGTAAAAAACAAGAAATCCCCTCATGCAAAGTAACAGCAAATGGTACAACATTCAGCCAGATTGATAAGTTAGATATCTGGGAACAGTCATGTCACCAGACGGCAGAAGCACATCAGAAATAGCCAGCAGAATCGGATAAGCTAAAACAGCATTCAAGAAAATGAAAAGCGTTCTTACCAACAAATGCCTATCATGGAACCGATATTATTGTAGGGATGTGAAACGCGGACAGTCAACACGCGAAGTCAGAACAAGATTGAGGGAGCTGAAATGTGGTTTCTAAGAAGAACGTTAAGAGTTCTTAAGGAAGCAGACACGAAAAGAACATTAATAAAGAATATTAGGAAAGGACAAGCAACATTTTATGAGGCAAGAGAAATTAGAGCACCTAGTCATAACAGAGAGAAAAAGAGCACCAGGTAGACCGAGGGAGAAAATATTGTTTGTTTGTTTGTTCGTTCGTTTGTTTGTTTGTTTGTTTGTTTGTTTGTTTGTTTGTTTGTTTGTTTGTTTGTTTAATCCAAACATCCTCTGACGTTAATTAGCAGAGTAGTGACAAAAACTAAAAACATAAACAGAACGAATCAAACAAACTGAGGCTAGCAGATGGTCCTCACAATATCAACAAGCAACTGAATAAACCAAGCAGATTTAATTTACCACCAACGTCATCATCATCTACATTAGCAGTAGTAGTAGCAGTAGTGGAAGTAGTAGTAGTAGTAATAGTAGTAGTATCAGCATTATATCATCGTTATCATTATCATTGTACACAGACTGTGTTAATGGGCCGGATAATGGGGATGAAAAACTACTCAATGAAAAAAGCACTTGAAGCCAGTATGTTAGAATCTCAAAACCTTTCCTATTGAACTCGTTGAAGTATTTTGTAGCTAAATTGAGAGCGCTCACAGTGGTTTTATAGAACTTTATGGAATGTTACTCCTGAAGAGATACATTTCGTTGTGAAAAAGTATCTATTGGTAACGGTAGTCAACGTCGACGGTAAATTACAGTCGCTCTTGATCTCGGCCTCTACTTCGCTGGCCCGCGCGCGTTTTCCCCGCCTTCTTCTTTCCATCTTTCCTGATGGGGATGCCGGGGGCTCTTTCATTATGAATAGTATCCCCCACCTTCTGAAAATTTTGTGCCAGAAATTTTCTCTTTTCTGTCACTCTCTTTGTTTCTGTCTTGTTCCTTTGCTTTCTATCATTTCTTTCTACCAGTTTCTGCCTTGCTGGTCCATTCACCTGTATGTGTTCGATAAAGTCTTCCGTATTTTCTCTTAGGATTGATGATCAGGTATATGTATCAAGTGCACTTCTGGCTCTAGGAAAATGTGATATGTGGAAGCAATTTTAGGTAATTTAGACCTGTTTTTATATATGCTTTAGCGTCCAAAGGCATTTAGAATTATGCAGCCTGTCTTGCCCTTCGTAAAAAGAATGTCACTCCCTTACTCCACTCTCTCCACTGGCTGCCTGTTCCTCAAAGAATTTCATACAAAATAGTATTTTCATGATACTTTCATTACGGCACAAGTGTATCAATGGTTCTGCACCTATTTATCTTCATCCCCTTTGAGGACGGTAGGGGCTATTTTCAATATAAATAGCATCCCCACCTTCTTGAAATTCTGTGCTAGAAATGTCCTCTTTTCTGTCACCCTCTTTGTTTCTGCCTTGTTCCGTTGCTTTCTGTCATTTCTTCCAATCATTTTCTGCTTCGCTAGTCCATTCACCTGTATGTGGTTTGAAAAAGTCTTACGTACTTTCCCTTAGGATTGACAGTTGGGCAATTTTTTTTTTTAATTTTCCAAAGTTAAAGCACTGAAGACCACGAGTCTGACCTTGCCAAAGCGGAGAAAAATCTGTGAAGATATTAAATTGCACTACACTCAAGTCACTACCACAAAAATAATCTCATTTTATACTGAACAATGAACAACCTGGAGGTGTCAGTCGATCATCACATTAGTAATTTCTACTAAAACTCAAATACTCTGTGGCACACCAAAGTCACGTTCACTTCTTCAGAACATTGAGTAATCACAGAACTAAATGCACTCAGCTAAAGTTGATCACTAAACAAATGCCCAAAACATACAGAAAGCTGCACAGAACTTCCTTCATTACCAGCAGTGCCTGAGCACACGACGCACTTCAGTGATGGATTTTGGTCACACCTGCCTGGCAAAAAAATAGCACTCGCAGGTGATGCTGGCTGGCAAAAAGACAGTGAAGCCGCCCCACAAAAGTCATCAGCTAGTGCAGGCGTAGATCATACCTGGTAGAAATCCCATCTGGCTCTCAGTTCAGATGGAACAGCCGGCACCTTAAACGTTCACCAAGATGCATCCCACAAGTGGCCCTTTGCCCTGAACTCTCACAATAGGCTACCCAGAATAAATAAATATATCTAAAATATGGAAATCGCTGCAATATCATTTCTTCTTACTGAATGTTAGTCTACATGGTTTGTAAAATCTTAAAATCAACCCTAGGACACATACGTCACTATCCTACAATCTGAAAATTGGGTAACATTACGCAATACCTTGCACAAATGACCGACTTTAGAAATACTTGTGGAAATATGTGGAAGGGCAACCTCGTTGGAAAGGTCTTGAAAACTGACGTTCAAATCTATCATCAAAACAGATGTATAGCAAAAATTACAGCGAAGAAGGACTTGTTTTTGTGTGCCAGTCACGAATCAGCATGCATAAGGTCTGTTTGTCCTAGTATTCCTCGGTCGCTTCCTCCAGCAATATCACAGAATTTGGACAAGTAACACCACGGCACTTACCATAAACAGTGGATCAGGCCTGTCAATGTTTCTTGCAGCTACACCTCCCTGAATCACAGTCTGTCCTGCAACTGCATCTGATGACTTGAAGAAGTGAGTCTGGAGCAGGAAGCAGATCAGCCATGCAAGGCTTAAGGCGGTCGTCATTTACACGCCATCCCCAGTCCTCCGGATTCAGGTTGAGGTCCTGGTCCATCCATTTGCTGGACTTGAAGGTATGCCTGCATACTATGATATTTGCAGGCATCACTGGTTGGTGGTAGATAATGGACTTGTACAAAGCTGGTGCTTAAAGCCACTTTCTCTGTAAACTTCTAATAATGTAGTGCGGTGTCCGTTATACATGGAGATGATGACTTTCTTACATTCAGACACCACCTCTTCCACTGTGGCTGTGTATCTGGAAAACATGCCAGTAGCTTCGTGAAAGACGTTATCTGCCTTCAGCTTCCTTTGACTGCGCCTTTTTTTCACTCCAAACAACATTGAGGTTGTATCGCATCCTGTGATAGCATGCACAAACAGTGATGCCTGGCAAATATCCTCTCCAAGGGCCTGCTGTAGTCACTATATGTCTCATACTGGCTGTTTTTTGCTCTTAGACTTTGAATCAGATTTGAAGATGATAATCCTCAGATCTGGGCTCATATGGTGGCAGATCAAAACCAGGAGATCAGTGTCTTCTCCAATGACCACAAGAGGACGATCAGCTGCACCTCTGATGGCAGTCTCAACGATCAGGAAATCTGCGTCATTTTGGCTGTGAAGTGTTAGATGTCCATTTGCCAGAAGCTTATCACTAAACACAGTGATAAATCTCTTGCTTGTTTGCATGGTTTGCCGGGAATTATCCCTTTTCTGATGATAAAACCATGTCAGCATTGAAACTGACTTTAGTTCCAACAACACCTCCTTTTCCAGTCTGTCCAATACTTCTCTGGTAACTGATTGCGTCTCACCTTGAATCAAGATGATAACATTCACTCTGTGTTGTTTGTAACTCTTCAGATTCGTACAGCTGAGCGTCTGTTTGAGCCATGGCATCCCTTCCTGATAAATTTTCGTCTGTAATGACAGCTGATGACACTGGAAGGTACACATCAAATGATCTAGCCGTAATCATAGCATTCAGAGCAGCATCGACTGGCATGTGACCTCTGAAAGCCCTTGCCATTTCTTTTCCAGTCAGCATGTGTCCATCGGTATTGGGGCATACACAACCTCAAGCAGTTACTGAAGTCCAGAACCCGACATGATCCTGCCTTTACAAACCACGGAAATTCATTTGAGTGTGAAAGCCTCCCACATGGAGAACAATTGATTTCAGGTCGCTATCTTCAGGCTCTTTCTGGACGATCAGCTGGGACTTCTACCAAAATGCTTGGTCAAACGTCAGCACAGGATTGATTCCAAGACATCTGGCTTCAGCATACACAAAGTGCAAAGTACAGTAAATGCACCTCATGCTACTTGGACTGAGATCAATCATCAGAAGGAAGAACACAGATGACCACCCAGGATGTTCTTCTCGGCTCAACAACTGCATGAAACCTAACCACCCTGATCTTGGTGAACGCAAACGCCAGGATAACTTCCATAGAAGGCCCTGTGTTGACTGGGGATCCCCACAATAGAAATCATACAACTGAGTGTATCTGAAACAATTAAAATCCTGTCTGGGATGGTTGTAAATATGGATATTGATCTTCCTAACGGCTGCGACGTCTTCAAGTGTTCCAGGTATTCTTCGAATCGAATTGCTTGTTGCCATCTAGTACCTGGGGTAATGACAGCAATTGTATCCACACCATGGAATGTACTAAACCCATCAAGAGTGCACACATTGTGATCACCATTATCAGCACCATACTATACAAAGAGATCTTTTGTGATGCCAGGAATGTCTGTTCCCTAGGTCAATGCTGCAGATATTTCAAACTTCTTTACTTCAGAATGCGATATACAGAATCCAAGCTGAAACAAGTTGTTAGTTAAAAACTGAGATGCAAACTAGTATTGCATTTGAACAGCTAGGTCAACTTGCAAAGGAGCCAGGAGCATTTTGGGTCTTGCAGCTTGTATGATGGCTTGACCTATGGCAGCTATTTTCAGATCGTTCTTAATTCCACAGAAGATTGTCTTCAGGAACAACTGGAGTAAGTCAGGGACAAAATTTAAGTTCCCTGAGACAGACTTGATCTTATCTGATCCTGGCTACACATCCTTGATAGCAAAACTCCTTTTATATCACTTTCAATGAATTTTGTTGCAGTTTCGATTAGGTTCAGTTTTATTGTTGTTGTTGTTTTTGTTTTTTGTTGTTGTTGCTCTTGTTGTCTTTGTTTGTTTGTTTGTTTGTTTTTTGCATCTGAATCTTCTGTCTGCAGGGTGTCGAAGTGCTGTCTGTTCTAAGAATTACCACAGTAGTATTTTTGCCTCTGCTTGATATTTATATATCTAACCCAAAGTGTTCAATAAGTTTGTTTTTCATGTGTTTTGTAGTGTATGCGTCAACTCCATCAATGCAAAACTCCCGCACTTTTGATACAAAATCAGACAATATGGCTTGTTCATCATCATTCTCGTCCAAATCTTGGCAGACTTTTAGAAAAACTTCCTGCCTAGCCTGTTGAGGATCTTCATTGAAAGAAGTTGGTTTTGTTTTCTTTGCATGGGTAAATCTGTCAGAACTGTTTCTGTGTGTTCTGAAGCTGACATTGAAGGCATCATGGTACACAGCATCCCATGCAATGAGGTCTTCCTGGCATGTTGACTGAATTTTGTTAGATACTGTTTTTGCCTAGCTGTCATTCCGTTCCTTGCAAATACCTAGGACAGCTGCCTAAAATCCCTCGTGTAGTTTGGTTTTCAGTGGGAAGGCTTCCTGTCCTTTTCTGCGAGTACTGACATCAGCGGTGGATTCTTGGATCATAGGCAGGCTGAAAGGATCGTCTGGATGGCCTTGGGTCATCTCTACAGGCGCTTTGTTTCTTCTCTAAATATATCCTTATTGCTTTGGCATTTGTATAGTCAAGCTGGCATTTTGTATGTGATTTCTGTCCTTCAACAGTCACAATGTTATCACCACGCTGTGTGCTGCACCGATTAACAATCTTACATTCAGTCTCACCTAATTTCACTGTTGGTTGACCATTGTCAACGGATTCTTTGCAAATGACGCAGTTTTCTGTGCTTTCAGCTGCAAAATAAGACGAACGAAAGATGTTATATCACATCACACGGAATGCAGAACATTTTATTGCCATGTTGATAAACAAAAAGGGCAGTTTAATGGGAGGCGTGGAAAGAGATTGCATTTTAAATGTTCAATAAAATATTGTGGTACAGACTTTACAATATGTGATACTTCACACACACACACACACATACACACACACACACACACACACACACACACACACACACACACACAACACACACACACACACACACACACACACATACCATCACCACCACCACACCACCACCGCCACCACACCACACCACACCACACCACACCACACCACACACACACGCACACCACACACACACACACACACACACACACACACACACACACACACACACACACACACACACACACACACACACACACACACATGTACGTTTATACAAGTATCAATCATCCAGGATAATAATCAAAGTTTTTGTTTTTTTTGTTTTTTGGTGTTTTTTGTTGTTGTTTGTTTTCTAATTGATAAGAAGAAAAGAGGCTGGGAAACTGAATTGATACTATAATTATCTAACTGATTGAGAAAAATAACTTTATCACATTTCAAATTCAAACTGATAAAGAAAACCAACAACAAAAACAACAAAACATAAGATCAACAACGAAGTAATCAGTCAAAATCATAAAAAGCATTCCTACTTAACATTTTTTAATCATTATCATATTATTGATGCATACAGATAACTACACAAAAGTGTTGTATGGTGAGCTATGTCACGTTACCTTTGTGTTACAGAATTAAAACATTCAAGAAAACTTAATACTCCTGTCCGGTTTTCTTCTATGGGGAGATCTGTCCTGGGATTTTGACTTGCTTGCTTTGCCATAGTTTTTCCGGCGTTAGACACTTCTACTGGAGTGCAAATTTGACAATGGAAGGATCCATACTTCATTAGCATGCATTATCAATCACACACACACACACACACACACACACACACACACACACACACACACACACACACACACACACACACACACACACACACACACACACACACACAC
The DNA here is from genome assembly GCA_030674185.1 of Monoplex corrugatus. Taxonomy (NCBI): domain Eukaryota; kingdom Metazoa; phylum Mollusca; class Gastropoda; order Littorinimorpha; family Ranellidae; genus Monoplex; species Monoplex corrugatus. The sequence continues at coordinate 44,065,680 of CM060311.1, forward strand.
ACACACACACACACACGTGCTGCGGATCATCCCTATAGTCTCGCATGTCATTCAAGTTCAAGAAACAAATTAATGAGAACTTCAGTATTGATCCCAATTAAAAACAAATCACAATAAAGCAAAAAAATAAGCCTTCGCTTACCTGCAAATATTTGCTGCCGAAGTTGCATTCAAACGGCCAAAACACGATTCCAAATGCGAAAAAGGCAACCCGCCCGTAGACCATAGTATGTACGTGAAAGCGCTTCTTCCATATTATCAGTATATCGCGGTAAACCTAACGCGAAGATGAGAGTTACGTTTTTTCTCGGCAGTAGATGTGTCCGTTTACACATCAACTTCAACTGGCACCCAGGCCGCGAATTGTATGGTACGCCAGAGCTGTCAGAGCGCACACAAATCACAACGCTCGTAAATTTAATTTGTTACTTGTAGCAATATACCAAACTTTTGTGTGTCCTAGAGTATTTTTCTTGTTTTTGGTTATATTTTCCTAGCCTGTGAGAAGAAGAAAAATTACATTGCAGGGATTCCCATTTTTAAAAAATTATATTTGGTAGACTACAAATCACACCACTCCTGATCTACAAACTCCTGCTGGCTCTGCCCTACCCACCTCCAGGTCCTATGTTCTACTAGATACCCAGTCCAGCCGTGGATGCCTGATTCGACATCCAATTCGCCTTATCGAACAATGATTGATAAATATGTGACAAACTGTCATGTCCACAAAGTGATATGTGCATATGCTTTTTGTATCGTGTGCATGGGGTGATGTATGCATGAGATTTTATGTCGCATGCGAAAGGAAATATTTTGTGTGCATGTGGATATAGTTTTGAAAACAGTTCACCCAAGTTGGGAACTTGGGGTGGACTAGGTTTGTTAGTCAGTCTCCGAAAAACCGCCTTGAAAATGAGTCTGGAGCTCCATACATTGAAAGAAAAAGAAGAAAAAAAAGAAAGAAAGAAGGTGAAAAAGAAGGAGAAGAAGAAGAGAAAGAAAGTGAATTAGAAGGAGAAAAGGAAGAGAAAAAAAGAAAGAAAAAAGAAGGCAAAAAAGAAGAAAAAGGAAAAGGAGAGGTGGAAGAAGAAGAAGAAGAAGAAAGCAAAGCAGAGGTAGAGAAGAAAAAGAAGGCAAAGAAGAAGAGGAAGGAGAAGAAAGAGGAGAAGAACACGAAGAAAAGAGAAGGAGAAGAAAAGAGGAGCAAGAGAAGAAAGAGGAGGAGAAGAAGAAAGAGGAGGAGACGAGGAAGAAGGAGACGAAGTAGGAGAAGGAAAAGAAAGAGGAGCAGGAGACGAAGAACGAGACGAAGTAGGAGGAGGAGACGAAGAAGGAGGAGAGAAAGAGTTAACATGAAGGTGCATGAATATGAATCTTGAATATGAATGTTGTATGTGTGTTGTTTGAAAGCTGTAAATAAAAAATGTATAAGTTATCATTGTGATTTGTTTAATGCCATTGGGTGAAAGGAGAGCGTGCTTTGCGTGACGGACGAATGCTTTTTGCATGTGTTGAGTGCGTGAACATGTAACAAAGCATGACACAAACTGATTACACTCCCCTTTGGTTATAATGAAAACCTCTAAAATGATAATAATTCTTGCACGCTTCAGTTGTGCCAATTGTCCATCCTAGCCCTATGATCCCACACCCTGTCCACCTGCATCCTGCATTGTCAATTATGCTAGCAAACCAAAAACTTAACCCTCTGATTCCCTCACCTTGCAGGAAGCTGGTGGATAGGGTGAGGAAGTCAAAGGGTGAAGAAGGGGGAAGGGGGAGGGGAGACACAGGAATTGTTTGAATGTATCCAATATTTGAAGATATCTGATATCGAGTTAACCGATGCTTTGCAACAGAGGTTAAGAAGAGCTTTGGTAGGCCATAAGGAATGCTTGCAGGTATGCAAAATCTGAAGTAACACAGCTTCGATGTCAAGTAATTTTTACGATGTTATGGAATTTACAGCAGAAACCCACACTTCAAAATATTAATGATAATAGCAATAATAATAATGATAATGATAGTATCGATAACAATAATAATTATAATAATAAAAATAATAACTTCAAAATATTAATGATAATAGCAAAAATAATAATGATGATATCAATAATAATAATAATGATAATAAAAATAATAACTTCAAAATTTTGATGATAATAGCAATAATAATAACGATAATAGTAATATCAATAATAATGTTAATAATAATAATCAAAATATTAATAATAATAATAATAATATCAATAATAATAATACATATACTTATAAAAACAATAACAATAATAAAGAGAACTCTCATAGCGCCATTTCACCAAAGGAACAGCGCTCCTGGGCATGCATATTCATACGATACAGCACACACGAAATAAAACAAAGAAAGTCAGATAGAAACAGGTCTAACCATAATATCAGTTGCAATAATAATAATATGATAAATTGTAGTAATAATGATACCAACAATCAGAACAATACCATTATTATACAAAATCACACACACATTCTTTCAAATATACACACACAATCAAACACAAGCACATTCACAATCATATCTGGACTCTTTTTCACCATGTCCAGCAGGCATTTTTAAGTTTTCTCACCATATACACTTTCATTCTTCAAGCCTTTTTTCACCAACATACAGGCATGCAAACATATGCACATTCACAGAGCATTGAAAGTATGAGCGCTGAATGTAAGTAATTCTATAATATCCTTATTAATTTATCAGTCCACACTTAAAGGATGCAAAGCACATATGGCGTACCTCCAAGTCAACTCTGACAGATTAAAAGGATGAAGTTTGCTGTCTGCAGCAAAGGAAATGACGAAAAGCTGTCTTTCGTTCGCTCAGTCTGAAATGGTGTACAGGAGTGAGTGTTTCACCCACTTCTGGACGGTTATATCCTTCAAACTAAATATCAAGAGAGGAGGAACGAAGAGAGGTTGCGGGATGGAATGAGGGGGGAAGGTCCCATATCCCTGAGGTCGCAACTGAGTTGCGTGATAGGTACAGGTACTTGTTAACAGCACACTCAGCATGATAAAAACCGTGTATTTCAGGAGGAGATAAAAGGAACGGAGCAAAAATATGTTCAAACCATCTCTTTTTATGTTGATGACCATGACGCTAAACATGAACTGTGAAAATTCTGAAATGTAAATATACAGTGAAGAAGGAGAACAGCAAAGGCAAGATGATCTAGCCGTGATAATAAAAGCACTTTTAATGATAGGAAAAAAATCTGGAATTGCTGTGACCCAAACATTTGACCATGCCCATTCAGAATGTGCAGAAGTCTCTCCTTGTCTTGCTGTACCTCTTAGCCAAGTTTGACGCAGATTCGTCCATGAAATAGAAAGAAATAATTCAGTTTCGTTTTTCATCCAATTTGCTTTTGCTACCCAGAAAACAGGCTGCAGACATTGAAAGTAATGTGCTGAAATCCTCTTAATCGGTTGTGCATGTAAATATTGAAATATGGACATGCCCATTTGTGTTTATAGATTCTCTGAGTCTTAAAACAGAAATGGGGCTGGATCAGACACACTGTGCGCAAGTCTCCAAACAGAATCAGAAGACAAGCACTGAAATGCAATCCCCAAAGAAAAAGGAAGCATCTCCAAAGAGAGTGGGAAGTGGGTACACCAAACAAAACTGTAAAAAACGCATGAATTATGCAGCTTGTTGGACGTGGGCCCAAATGGAGAGATACCAAGAACAGTTGAAGAGCGAGATCTCTGAAGCTAAGTTGTTGTAGCCCTATGCTCTCCAAGAAGCCTTCAGAAATAAGTAAAGTGTATGAGTCTGACGGGTCAAACGGTTTATAAAATAAACTCTTTATGCTTTGGTTATTAACAGCTATGATATTGTATTGTTAGTTTGGGAGTACTGTGGCCCAAATGTCACATCCCTCATGAATGAATGAAGCGTATGAGTATGATGTGTCAAACAGTTTATGAAACAACCTCTTTTAGCGTTTGCTTTCAACAGGTATGATGATATATTGTTAGTTTTGAAATGAATGTGCCGCAAATGTTGCATTCTTTAGTGCTACTGAATGCTTTTATTACTCTTACACAGGCTGGATCAATGATCTCAAACTAATACAAATCAAACAAATTCTGTCAAACATTCCTCTCTCTCTCTCTCTCTCTCTCTCTCTCTCTCTCTCTCTCTCTTCTCTTCTCTCTCTCTCTTTCTTTCTCTCTCTCTCTCTCTCTCTCTCTCTCTCTCTCTCTCTCTCTCTCTCTCTCTTACATCATAAGCATATCAAATCAGATAGTTACTTTTTAGAAACAGATTTGGGCATGTCTGTATGCGTTTCTGTTTCAGTTTCTCAACATGGTGTCTTCACGGTCAGAATGAATTCCACTGACACTACAGATGCCATGTGAAGGATACGATCTAACGTTATCATACAGCTGGCCTAAGTATCGTGTCAATCTCATATTCTGCTTACAGCACGGTGTTGGGTCTGTATAGACATTCTTAGCAATGTTAAGCAAGACAGATTCGAATTTTATTTCAAGTGCTGCATTAGATAATCAAACAATAGATTACAATCGTCCACACTATAGTCTTTTAGCAGAAGGAAATCACGCAGATGTACTTACGTTCCAAGCAGTGGCACGTGCTGGAGTATATCGTCCTAAGAAAGAAGAGACACGTATAATACACGCTTGCATGAGAGGAGCTGACTGCCGATCTGATCACAAACTGCAACACAGCAAACTAAGGCAGCCAGGAAAAAACCTCTGTGGAATCTGAACATTGACATCCACAAATCAGCGAGACACCTTCATGAAATCCCTCAAATAAACTTTCTACAGCATTGCAGCTGATATCCTGAGTTTTGTCAATCGTAAACACAAGGAGTGGTTTGAGGAAAATAATGAAAAGATCAGCAAGCTCACTGACAACACTACGCTACCTACAAGAAACATCTCAGCAATAAAGCCTGTAGAAAAAGAAAAAACAAACGGAGCGGTTTATCCAACCAAAACTGTGACAAAAAACTGCAGAATCCCAGGCTGTGCATGGTGAGCTATGCACAGAGTACGAACCAAACGCTTCTGGCTCAAACTGATCCATGTCTTTGACCACTGAATTCTGCTGAGAGGAAAAAAATGACTTTTTATCGCAATGGACTGAGCGCTTTAAAACACTGCTGAACTAGGAGTCATTGGTATCGTAAGATACTGTTCCAGCACTCTTCGAGTTGCCAGAAAATAAAACCCAAGCACACCCACTGTCCAGTGCCAAGATTACCAAAATCCAAATCACGCCCAGGAGAGCTTCAAGCACTGATTTGGAGGAACAAAGCCTACAACAATACAAGAAACCCAAACCTGAATTATACAAAAGATACATAGACGATTGCATTGGCATGACATCCCTCGATCATGACCAACTTTTACAATTCATCCACTACGTCCAAACGTTTCACCCATCCATCAAGTTCACATATGAAATTTCAAACACATCCATAAGCTTCCTGGATATCGAAGTTTCCCTTCAATCTGAACAACTAGTCACTACAGTCCACTACAAACCTACAGACTCACATTCCTACCTGGACTACCAATCATCTCACACTTCCAACACCAGAAACAGCATTCCCTACTCGCAGTTCTTGAGACTACGACGCCTCTGCTCAGACGAAGACAATTTTCAGGACAAAGCAGTTGAAATGACTAGATTTTTCCTGCGCAGACATTACCCACCCGAGGTCATCAATGAAGCCCGGAAAAAAGTCAACTCTGTCTCTCAGCCAAATGCCCTCCATTCAAAGCCCAAAGCTGTCACAGAGGATCGGCCAGTCCTCAGTCTAGTTTACCACCCGTCCGTGCACCTCATAAAAAGGATCATCTTGTCCAACTGGAACATTTTGCGATCCAGTCCCACTACAGGTGAAACCTTTGACAAGCGCCCTTTGATCGTCTACAAGAGAGACACAAATCTCCGCGACTTGCTGGTGCATTCGAATCTCAGCAAACCAGTCAGCCAACCTCCAGGAACCTCTCCATGCAACAAACCTAAATGCAAGACTTGTCCTTTCTTGTGCTCAGCCACCACAGTCAAAGGCCCCAAATCTCATATGAGAATTACAAAACATTTCAACTGTCAAACTTATAACATTGTCTACTTGATCAGCTGCTCTAAATGTTCCCAATTGTATATTGGTGAAACTGGACGCACCCTTGACACACGTTTCAAAGAACACTTGGCTGATATCCGCCACCAAAGGGATAAAACTATCCCCAATCACTTCAACCAATCAGACCACTCAATCAATGACATCCGAGTGAAAGTCTGTGGCTTCTACACAATAACAGCACCATAGACAGGAAAGACAGAGAATCCCACCTCATAAATAAACTTGGAACACGCAAACCACATGGTCTTAATGACAAACCATAAGTAACAAAATTCAGACATGCCGTTTCATGTCTCTTCCTGTTCCCACGCCTACCAGATTCTTGGCACCGGGCACAATCTACTTCCTTATCTCTTGGCTCTTGCCCTGTGCCTTCTTCAGAACAGGGCTATACCGATATAGCATGGCCACTTCTCAAAATTGCAGAACTCATCTCACTTCCCTTTTGACATCATAGTTGCCTCCCCTCTCCCCTTTTCTTACTACTGCTCATGATGACATGGGCATTCCATCTCTTACCCACTGGACGAGGCGGCAGGGAAGTTTTTAGTCCCGTTTTTATTATCCATTGTTTGGTGTCTGTGATTTGTCTGTGACCGTGCGTTCGCGCTTGACAAAGGCTAGTTGGCCGAAAATTTGCGCTTGTTTTGTTTTGTCTTGTTGGAGACGCGCTTACATTGGTTTTCTTGTTCTTCTGGTTTGTGTTTGCTTGGGCGCGGGCAGTCAATCTTGTTTTGGATCTTGTAATATACCCCAAGACTGCGTTTTATCTGTATAAGTGTCTTGTACTACGTCTTGTTTTTATTTACTACATTTTAAAATTGTTTTAGCCTCTTTTTATCCTCTTGCTTTTATCTCAGATTCTTACAGAATGTCACATTTTCCAACCTACTTATATTCCCGTCTTCTGTCTGGTTTCCGATCTCTTCCTCCTCCGCTTTTTTCACTCGCTGTATCCTATTCTAAAATCTGTTTCACCAAAACAAAAACAAACAATCATTTATACTTTCTGCGTTGTTGCTTACGCAGAAACTTCATCCCGAAAGGGTTTCAACTCAAACACACTCCTTCCGACAGTGAAAATAAAAAACTTTTGCAGGCCACTAAAAATATCCTTCTTAAAGCAAGCAAACAGATCATGAAAACCCACATAGTACACTTAGAACGCAAACTGTCCATCGCCGACAAATCTCAGAAATACTTCAGTTCTGTAATTAGCAGAACACTAAACCCAACTCTCAGTCTCTTCATTAAAACCACCGTCATCAATTTCAATGCGTCACTACAAAAACACATGCAAACCATAAAAGACAAAAAATTAACCAACTTGAACAAGACTGCAAACCCGTCTGCACCGTTCTTGACACCTATCAGCAACCCAGCCCCCTCTCCACCTTCCTCTAGCTCTGCACGTCACCCCCTTGTACATTGCATTCCTTCAAACTTACCACTCTCTGAGGCGGAAGTGTCAGCCCTTTCAAAGGGCCTCAAATTTGTCCCTTTAAAACCATCCGCCAGTAAATACCAAACTATGAATAGCTGCCAACGATATTTTAGATCCCTACGTTGGATGGCAGTACTGGGACATCCTCCCAAACAAAAATTGAATACTGATGCTGACTTATTTACAAAACTTTTCCATAAGCCTGCTCATCGGGAACCTCCCCGCAACACCTATCCCGAAGTTGAACATTACATCAACAAATGCCACCAAGAAATAGACTGTCTCAACATGCGACCCAAGAAACATTCCAACATCTCCAAAGAAGAAAGGGACGCACTACACTCCCTCAAAAACAGAGACGACATTGTCATCAAACCAGCAGACAAGGGGCGTGCAATTGTAGTCTGGGACAGACATATGTATATCAAGGAAGCCCAGAAACAACTCCACCATCACGCTTTCTACAAAACGTTGGACCAACCTGCACACATGACCAATCATGCCAAGATATCCAAACTTATCAACAATCTCATAACCTCTAAGCAGCTGCCCCCCACTGCCAGACTACTCATCAAACAACTTCCAGTCCAATCACTTTTTTATTTACTTCCCAAAATACATAAAGCCAACAATCCTGGCCGTCCTATCGTGTCAGCTTGCAACTGCCCCACTGAAAACATTTCTCAGTTTCTTGACCACATTTTGCAACCTATAGTCCAGGCTTTGCATACCTTCATCAAAGACACTAACCATACATTGAATCTGATTCAAATATTAAATGAAGACCACACCTTCAAACCCCAATACCTGTTCACTTTGGATGTGACCTCTTTGTACACCAGCATACCCCACTCCGACGGGTTAAAAGCTCTCCAGCATTTTCTGGACAAACGACATGACCAAACATTGTCCACTTCAACCCTTGTCCGACTTGCGGAGCTGATTCTTACCATGAACACATTTTCGTTCGGAGATGAGACGTTCTGGCAAGTTAGTGGAGTCGCCATGGGTACTAAGATGGGCCCCAGCTATGCCTGCTTATTCATGGGATATTTGGAGGAACAAATCCTACAACAATACAAGAAACCCAAACCTGAATTATACAAAAGATACATAGACGATTGCATTGGCATGACATCCCTCGATCATGACCAACTTTTACAATTCATCCACTACGTCCAAACGTTTTCACCCATCCATCAAGTTCACATATGAAATTTCAAACACATCCATAAGCTTCTTGATATCGAAGTTTCCCTTCAATCTGAACAACTAGTCACTACAGTCCACTACAAACCTACAGACTCACATTCCTACCTGGACTACCAATCATCTCACACTTCCAACACCAGAAACAGCATTCCCTACTCGCAGTTCTTGAGACTATGACGCCTCTGCTCAGACGAAGACAATTTTCAGGACAAAGCAGTTGAAATGACTAGATTTTTCCTGCGCAGACATTACCCACCCGAGGTCATCAATGAAGCCCGGAAAAAAGTCAACTCTGTCTCTCGGCCAAATGCCCTCCATTCAAAGCCCAAAGCTGTCACAGAGGATCGGCCAGTCCTCAGTCTAGTTTACCACCCGTCCGTGCACCTCATAAAAAGGATCATCTTGTCCAACTGGAACATTTTGCGATCCAGTCCCACTACAGGTGAAACCTTTGACAAGCGCCCTTTGATCGTCTACAAGAGAGACACAAATCTCCGCGACTTGCTGGTGCATTCGAATCTCAGCAAACCAGTCAGCCAACCTCCAGGAACCTCTCCATGCAACAAACCTAAATGCAAGACTTGTCCTTTCTTGTGCTCAGCCACCACAGTCAAAGGCCCCAAATCTCATATGAGAATTACAAAACATTTCAACTGTCAAACTTATAACATTGTCTACTTGATCAGCTGCTCTAAATGTTCCCAATTGTATATTGGTGAAACTGGACGCACCCTTGACACACGTTTCAAAGAACACTTGGCTGATATCCGCCACCAAAGGGATAAAACTATCCCCAATCACTTCAACCAATCAGACCACTCAATCAATGACATCCAGTGAAAGGTCTGTGGCTTCTACACAATAACAGCACCATAGACAGGAAAGACAGAGAATCCCACCTCATAAATAAACTTGGAACACGCAAACCACATGGTCTTAATGACAAACCATAAGTAACAAAATTCAGACATGCCGTTTCATGTCTCTTCCTGTTCCCACGCCTACCAGATTCTTGGCACCGGGCACAATCTACTCCCTTATCTCTTGGCTCTTGCCCTGTGCCTTCTTCAGAACAGGGCTATACCGATATAGCCCTGCCACTTCTCAAAATTGCAGAACTCATCTCACTTCCCTTTTGACATCATAGTTGCCTCCCCTCTCCCCTTTTCTTACTACTGCTCATGATGACATGGGCATTCCATCTCTTACCCACTGGACGAGGCGGCAGGGAAGTTTTTAGTCCCGTTTTTATTATCCATTGTTTGGTGTCTGTGATTTGTCTGTGACCGTGCGTTCGCGCTTGACAAAGGCTAGTTGGCCGAAAATTTGCGCTTGTTTTGTTTTGTCTTGTTGGAGACGCGCTTACATTGGTTTTCTTGTTCTTCTGGTTAAGGAAAATGGGATAAAATGCTCCTGGAGAAGCTGGCAGAAGGAAGCAATTACTCAAGATGCAGAAGGAAAAGGTTCCTCAAAATTTTAAGAATGCTATGAATATCCACATTTTCAAGAACAAAGGCGATAAGACCTTATGAGATAATTGCTACGGAATATCCTCTCTGTGCTTTATGCCAGAATCATCCTTCACAGATCATCACCGATGTAGCCGAGCCCATCATTCCTGGGTCTCTGTGTGTGGTGTACGTGGTGGAAGAGGTATGAGTGGCATGGTATCTGCCATGATTAAGCTGCAAGAGAAATGTTGGAAACAAAATCAGAAGCTCCCCGTGGTATTTTTTTGATCTGTTCAAAGCATTTGACACTGTTAACTAGACGGGACTGTGTGAGATACTACGAAAATTGCCCTCAGAAGTATCATTGTACGAGAGAATGGGAAGGCATCTAAATGCTTTCCATTGTTGAATGGAGTGAAACAGGGATCCGTTCTAGCACCAACACTCTTCTCCATCCTATTTATAATAGTGCTGATTGATGCATTCACAGACTTTGACAGGGTGTTGTAATCAAGTTCTGCTCAGATAGAAAACTCTTTAGCCTGCAGAGACTCCATAGTGGGATTCATGGAAACACTGGTCCCCATCTGTCTCCTAAACATCTCATGGCTGGCTTTCAGACCACATCCCGGTACACCACAGGCTAAACAACGTGAGGGTGTGGTGTTAACACAACATCACTGGGCAGACGAACTTTCTCTGATAGAAATTTCCCCTTTTCTGTCATTCTCTTTGTGCCTGACTTGGTCCTATCATTTTCTGCCTTGCTGCTCCATTCACCTGCATGTGTTTTATAAAGCCTTACTTTCAGTAAGGACTGATGATTGGGTACATGCACTGACAGGATTTTTGGCTCTAAGGAAATATGTGCATGCAAATTTTGGCAATTTATGCGAGTTTTATGTTTAATGATTTGTAAATTGATGCTGAACTTCAAAGGTTTGAAGTTGAAGGCATAATTGAATCGATGAAACATTCAGCCTGGGTGGTACCCATGGTACCTGTATTCAAACCGGGTGGATTCGTAAAGGTGTGTGGTGATTGACAAAGTCACTATGAACATGTATACCCTTTGCTTCATGTTGAAGATTTTTTCGGCAAAGCTGCCTGTGGAAAGTCGTTTACAAAACTAGTCTCATAACTTTCATACCAAAAATTGCCTCTGGCTGAAGAGTTCAGTGATCTCACCACAATCAACGCACAAAAGGGGCTATTCAGGTACAACCATATATTTTGGGGGTTTCAGCAGCACCTGCCATCCTCTAATAAACGATGCGCTGTCTGTTGCAAAACATTCCACAAGCGGCATTTCATGATGATGTACTAGCCACTAGTGACTCGGACAACATTTATTTTTAGAATCTGAAGGTTTCCATTTAAATAAGGAGAAATGTTAATTCATATGTACTGAGGTTGTATACCTGTGTCGTGACGTTATTGCAGAAGCAATTCAACACAAATATCATGTGATGTTTCCACACTAGGATTTGGAGCAGTTTTAGATCACTAGCAATCATACCGCTCAGTGTCCCATTAATTATGCAGTCAGATCCCTCAACATGGCTGAGTGGAACCACAAAAGTAGTAAAAGCGAGGTCACGTTTGAAGTAGAAACGTTTCGTGACTACCTCTTTGAGCGCCATTTTTTGCGTGTACACAAATCACAGATCCTTGATATCCCTATTCAACGAACAAAAACTCATTCCAATAGAATAGAGGTTTTTTTTTCCCAAGAACTCAACGTTGGGCAATTCAGTTGTCGTCATACAGTACATATAAACAATCTGTTACAAGTCGGGATCTATCATGACTCATGCAGATGCTCTCAGCATGCTACCATTATCATCCACTAGATCTGAGTCAGAGATTCTATCTGCAAGATGTGAAGCATATCAGCACGTCCGTAACGTGCCCAACAAATCTCCATTTCATGATTGGGAATGGCCTAAAAATTATTAGTCAAGAGTTCCTGAAGGCTTTGCAAGACCCGTTCATGTTCCTTGTTGTTGTGGACTCGCATTCAGAGTGAACTGAATATAAAATGATGACCAAAATCACAGCAAAAAAAGACCATTTGCTGCATGAGATACCTTTTTAAAACACATAGGTTTCCAGGCACAGTTTTACAACAGTGGTCTCACCTCCATCTGCAGTAAGTTCAAAGCCTTCATTCAAGTTTCCAGCACTCGCCATTTTTGGTCTCCCTGTACAATCCGGCCTCATATGGACTTGCTGAGAGATCGGTGTGGACGTTCGGGAGGGTTTGAAAATGATGTCACACAAGTTTATTTTGCAGCACACATTGGCCATGTTTGTCTTTGAACTGCATATCACTCCTCACTCAACTACCAGTGTTCTTCCAACAGAACCTATGAAAAGAAGACTCAAGACACTCCTTAACTTAATTCAGCCTACAAGATTGAATAAGCTCAGCCAAAGCTTACCATGGTCTCAGGGCAAAGGACAAGGACTTTGTTGTAGGTGACAAAATGCAAGCACGCAATTTTGGGCCAGGTAAGTCTTGGTTTCATGGAACTATTGTAGAATTCATTGGATTCATCTGTTTCAAAGGTCCGGTCAGTGGACGGCTACATTTTGCCACGCTACACCAAGTTTACAAACAGTGGAAAGAAGAGAAAACAAACTGAGAACATCTATCTTTTCATGCTGGCTGATCTTACTCTGCCTATTCACAGGTCTATTTTCGTTAATGTTCTAAACCATTCCCTCTAAGTGACTCTACCTTCCTGAAAATCTTCCCGCCGTTGCTTATTCGTAGTTCATTCCCAGCCACACCACTTCTTTCAAGACGATTGCAAGCTGGCAGGGAGTGTCCAGCTCGTGCTGTACCATCTCACAAAACTCGAGATGAAGACAGAAATCTGTTGCAACTCTCAAGTACTGGTGCGTCTTCGCCAAATGGAGCAGTGCTCCACAGGCCTACAGCTGACCCAGTGTACGCCCAAGATGAACCTTAAAAAAACCAAATCGACTGAATCAGTTACTTTCATATTGTCTGTTTTCTCCTTCAGATCACACACACACCCCACGCACGCACGCACGCACGCACGCACGCACGCACGCACGCACGCACACACACACACACACTCGCACACACACACAATATACGTATACAGTACATTACATAGTACATACATAAACATATATAATAATACATAAAAGATAAATGATAGATATGATAGATACATACAAACATAATAAATAATACATACATAATACATAATAATAGATGATAGATACTAGATACATAACAATAACAACACAACAACATAATACATAGATACATACACAATACATACATAATCATAGAATAAACAAAAAAAAATAAAATACAATAGAAATAAAATACATAGATAGATACATAGATAGATAGACAGACAGATAGACAGACAGACAGATAGATAGATAGATAGATAGATAAATACATAGATACATAGATACATACATAGATAGATACACAGATACATAGATAGATTGATATATACATACATACATACATACATACATACATACATACATACATACATACATACATACATAATATATATATAGACAGATAGACTGATAGATAGATATTGCAATTACAGACTGATAGATAGATATTGCAATTACACAATGATGAATATTTTAAACAGTATCAATACAAGCTAAGGCTAATTGTTTGGAGAATGTTTTTCTTTCCAAAGACAGTTTAGGTAACATTTTATGACTGCAGTTTTGTGTATATGTTTAAATTATGTTAGAATTTAACAGCGTTGACGTATATCCCTCTACACGAATAAATCTTGTGAGACAAGGCTGGCTTGGCAATTGCCATCATCATGATTGGCAATAAACAGACCAAAAGAACTAACATTATCTCAGACTGTTATGGAAACAAAACATAATTGTCATCATTTTTGTTCATTTATTTGTACGTACATTTTATTACAAATGTTAATCATTATTGAATGAATTAATTCTTGTCTATTCAGATTTACTTACATTGTTTACTTATTCAATTTATTTATTTATTTATTTATTTATATTTTTATTTATTATTTATCCATTTATTTATTTATTTATTTATTTTATGAAGACAAAATTATTGACTGACATGCACATGACTTCTGTGAGTCTTTTCTTTTATTATCAAGATGAGTTTATATCAGTTTGTCCTTTTCACCCGGTGACACTATCTACGTTGCATGTTACTGAAAGTTCACTGTGTGTTGCCTTTGTGTGATTTCTGTCACCGTAACGGTTTACCTTTTGAAACTGAGAACTGACGAGATAAGATGCAAACACTACGTGTGCGTGCGTGTGTGTGTGTGTGTGTCCGCGGGCGCGTGCGTGTGTGTGTGTGTGTGTCCGCGGGCGCGTGCGTGTGTGTATGTGTGTGTGTGTGAGAGAGAGAGAAATAGAAACCCAATGTAGGATATAAGATATAGATTGGCTGTAATACGTTGACTTTACAGCTCGTTAATTCCTATTTCTAGCTCTTTTTTTTTTCAAGTAAGCGTTTCATTTTATGTTTATTCGAGGTTGATTGTTTGTTCCGTACATAATTTATTCCAATATCATGGAGGTTCTTTTTAATGAAATCGGACCATGTTTTGAGTACGTTTACCTGTTTTAGGACTAGGAAAAGTGAGATGGAAGGGGGCAGGCATGATAACATCAGGAGAGTATACAGTAATATACTCTGGTGGAAACACACCAGAGTATATGAAAGAGGAGTAGGCATCGTAATGGACAGGGATAAATCAAAAGCAATTAAGGGATACTGGGCTGTGTCCGACAGAGTTTTGCTGTTAACGACAAGACAGAAGCTATCCCCATTGGCACCCGTCAGAAACTTTCTCAGCTGCCTCCTCTTTCCCATTATGTAACACATCAGTCCCAATTTCTGATTCAGCTGAAAACCTTGGTGTCAACCTTGACCCTACCCTCTCCATGATTAACTTTGTTTCTCAAACTGCCAGATCTTGCTACTATCATCTCCATCGTATAAGCCTGATCAGGAAGTACATTTCTGTCGAAACAGCTGCAAAGCTCGTTCTCTCCTTCATAATGTCTCGCATTGACTATTACAATTCACTCCTGTCTGGTCTTCCAAAATGCTGCATGCCTTGTACTCAAAAAGAAAAAAGCTAACCACATATCTCCCCTTCTGGCACAACTTCATCTGCTCCTTGTATCAAAGCGCATACAGTACTAACTAGACACTATCTGGTACAAAAGCCTCAATAACACAGCCCCCGATTTACCTGTCAAGCCTACTTGAGATCTATGTTCCCTCACGTACCCTCCACTCTGCCTCCGATCCTCTCACTTTTCGCTTTCCACGCACTGAGCTCACTACCTATGGTCCACGCTCTCTGCTTCTGATCCACTCTCCTGGAACAAACTTCCTCTCTCAGTCCGTCAGCAACCTACTTTTGTCTCCTTCAAGTCCGCTCTCAAAACTCACCTTTTCTCCTCTGCATGAAATCCTGACCTCACTCAACCCCTCACCGCAGCCTGTCTCCACTCGGTGTGGAATCACATTGTAGTATATTGGTATATAATATGTTCTCTACAATTTTCCATTGCTTTTCTTTTTTCCCCATTTACAGCCATGTGTGTGTGTGTGTGTGTGTGTGCGTGTGTGTGCATGCGTGCGTATGTGTATGTTCAGCGCTTAGATTTGATTTCTATCAAGATTTCGCGCTATATAAATATTGTAATTATTATTATTATATTCTTCTTCTTCTTCTTCTTCTTCTTTTTCTTCTTCTTCTTCTTCTTATTACTATTATTATTATATTATTATTATGTCATTGTATATCTGTTTGCCACAAGATGTATTATCTGACTCTAACATGTGTAACAAGAATCCTAGTATTTAACATTGTAATTTGTATCTGTGTGCTTGCGTGTGCGAGTGTGTGTGTGTGTGTGTGTGTGTGTGTGTGTGTGTGTGTGTCTGTCTGTTTGTCTGTCTGTCTGTCTATCTGTCTGTCTGTTGTGCGTTTGTGTGTAGACGTCTAGCTGTCTGTGTCTGTGTGTCTGTGAGCGTGCATGCGTACGTGTGTGTGTATGTACGTGTGTTTTTGGTGATAAATGGTTGTCCTTATATTGTTTGCAGCTGAGGCCTTGTAAAGAAAAAACAGGTAAAGCTAAATGCCCCGTAACTCTCCATATTGTTAGGGGGGTGAGGTGGTAGAGAATGCCATTTTCTCTTGTCAAATTTATGAGGGTGGTTAATATTCAATGATAGTGGCATGAAACAAAAATAACAAATAATGGACAAGGACAAAGGGGAAGGAGATGGTAATCAATGACGAAAAGGCTATCTGTATCAATATCTCGCTTAAAAGTTATGCACAGAAACAGACTGCCTGCTTGTATAAATGCCTCACAGATGTTTGTGCCCAGAAACAGGCTTGTTTATCGAAGTAAAGTAGACATGAGTGGTTTTTTTTTTCAGAAGAGGCTAGAAAAATATGACATGTATGATGGGGGGAGTACATTAGGTAGGGAAGGAGGAAGACGTGATTAAACGCAGATTGGGAAGACAGGAGAGAGAGGAGAGAGAGAGAGAGAGAGAGAGAGAGAGAGAGAGAGAGAGAGAGAGAGAGAGAGAGAGAGAGAGAGAGAGAGAGAGAGAGGGTTTAGTACTTAATAAAGAAAAACAGCGATTTAAAACTCGGATATACTGAATCCATGTGTAATAATGAAACTGACTTGGGTGTGTAGAAAGGAGGTAGTAGAAAGTGTTTACACTGTTTCAAGGAAATGTATATGAAGCTTTCCTATAAGATAACCATTGATGTGCATGATTTGATGTCGATGAGTAATGTGTTCCAAACATGTAATTCAGAAGAGGAGATGCTTGCTTTAAATATGTCTAATCTTGGACTTTGAAGAATAAAACTGTTATCAAACTGGTGCAGTAGTGCGTTTGACATACAAGGGATAAATACTTCTATTAAGCGTCGGGGGGAGGGGGGGGGACGCATCTGTGCACGGTTCCATACGTAGTTACGTCCGTATCGAAGCGACACGTATCAAGAAAATCGTGCGAGAAAATGCGATACGTAGTTGGTATGTTGTGTGTCAACGGCAGATGTGATGTGTCTAGTGTGTCGGCTAGTGACTGTTGGCTTGTCACCTCTCACTTTCAGCCTGCACCGCTGGCTAGCACTGCTGCTTGAAGCTACGCGAAAATAGCCAGCAGAATCGGCCAAGCCAAAACAACATTCAAGAAGATGAAAAGCATTCTTACCAACAAATGCCTATCAATTAACATCAGGAAGAGAGTTCTTGAATGTTGTATAGAACCAATACTGTTGTACGGTTGTGAGGCGTGGACAATCAACAATCAAAGCCAGAACAAGACTGAGGCAGACAAGATGTGGTTTCTAATAAGAATGTTGAGAGTTCCATGGACAGCAAAGAAAACAAACGAGACAGTCTTGATGGAGGCAGACACAAGGAGATCATTCATAAGGAAGATTAGGAAAAGACAGGCAACATTTATAGGCCATTTTATGAGGAAAGGGGAATTGGAGCACCTGGTCACAACGGGAAAGCTGGAGGGAAAGAGAGCACCAGGTAGATCCAGGGAGAAGATACTAGACGGACTTGCAGAGTGGCTGAAACCAAGGAGGGTAGAAGAGATGCTTGAGGCAACAAGAGATAGAGACAGATGGAAGTCCATGATCGCCAACGCCATGCGGCAAGGCACCTGATGATGATGATGATGATGATGATGATGATGATGATGAGTCGGTATGTTACGTATCTGGCCCGTATTGGATACGTGATGTCTAATCTAAAGGTCTCTGTTGTCCTGAGGTGGTCAGGGTTTCTTCCCACTTTTGGAAAATAGGTTAAGCGGTGAATTGTTGTCTGCCGTCACGTGCTACCTTTTCAATTTGTTGTCACCACACGATACTATGCAGGATGGCATATGGTTCCCGAGCGGTTCTTTTTATCGTAATCTTGTAATTGTATATGGTATTGTGGTTCCAGTATGATTTTTTCATTGAATCCTGACAGAGAAAATGCATGTTCACTTGTTGCACTTTTATTGTCTACAATTTCTTGCTTTTAGAAAGGGGAGTAGTTTGGTTTGTTTTCGTTGTAAACATTTGTCGCCTGAAGTTTGATGTTTATGCACTACGAGATCGATAATCAAGTGTCATGGTTACCATGGCTCATACTTTTTATGCGGAACTTCACAATTTCACAATGACCACTTGATATTACTTTGACGTGATTTGAATGATTTAATTGTTAATCCATGCACTCTTCGCTGTTTATAAACCTTTGTTGAGTATGTTTTTACAAAACTATCCACATTGATGCATGATTATTTTTTGAATATCTGTATGTTTAAATATGACGTTTAAATATGTTCTCATTGTATGTATTATTAGGTCGGTCTTTGGTGAAAAAAGTGTTTATGGAAAGTACAATGGGAGTGGGTGTCCATATGGAAGCTGTTACTCCTCTTTCCGCGGTTCCTTCCCCTTACATTACGACTGTGAACGTCTTGCCTTTTCTGAAGTTTTATTTTGACGGAAGTTTTTTCAGGGTCAGTGCGACCTCTGGAAAAAGAACATCTTATTTCTGTAGTTAGAAGCAAAACTTGTATATCGACTTGTATTGAGCAATTTGATATCTGATTTTGTAAAGTCTTTGACAGAATCATTGTATGTATGTTATGGATCGATAGAGAGACAGACAGATAGATAGATAGATGGATCGATCGATCGATAGATAGATAGATAGATCGATAGATAGATAGATAGATGGATAGACAGACAGACAGACAGATAGATAGATAGATAGATAGATAGATAGATAGATAGACATGATATTGTAATTAACCGAAAACTGTAGTTCTAACAATAGGTAACCTATGTAGATTTTTTTCTTCATTTTACGGGTCATAGTGTTATTTATCTGAAATGAAATATAAAAAATTTTAAAAAAACGAAGAAAAAAGACAACCTAACAAAGAAAGAGAGACGCTGATAAAACTGCAGCAGAAAAACACGTGAGCATGACATGCATTTATAAAAGATTGTGTGTACGGCCATGATCTTCGTGGCGGGCCTCGGTAGCTCAGTTGGTTGAGCGTCGGATTCACATGCTAATGGTTGTGGTATGAATCCCGGAGTATGCTACATTAAAACTGGCCATCTCACTGTCCCATCTTAACATTATTTTAGGTTCATTGCACTCAGTGGGATTCCCTTTGTGCTCACCCCTCCAGCCCCACCCCACCCCCATTTTCTACGTCACTTTAGTAGCCACAGAAGCTGGAACAGTTGTAACAATGAGATGGTGACGATGTCGATGAGGATGATATTCATGATGTTATGGAGTTCCATCTAAGATTGAGACTGCTTGACAGGACTGTACTCTACGCTTACTATCATAATATATCCTGGCGTTAACCAGGCCCAAGCGATACAGACACCTGAGTGCTGGTCAGAAGATTTGAGCAACACCCTCAATTACGCATCCATGAAGTGGATTAGACTCGACTGCGTGGTCCCAGTCTTTGGGTAGGAGCCGTTTAGAGCCGAAAAATCCGAATATGATTTTTGAAGGGACTGATGGGGATTCGAACCCACAACCTTTCAGTCGGTAGTCCTTTGCGAAAACCACTACACCACGGCGATTGGTTGTCCCATCTCAACATCATTGTTGTTCTGGTGGTGTCGGTATAAGATTAGATAACCTCCTTCCCCCACTTCCCTGTGATATTATCCACGTCGGCGATATCAGCTGAGATGGGTGCTGACGTAAAAACTGAAGCATATCAGTCAATCAGTCATGGCCTTCGCGAAGATCACATTACGGCACACTGACTTCACTGCCGCTAAAAGATAACAAGATTTTATTTTAGCCCAGTGCACAGACACAGTGAAAATGTTTTGGCTATACATACAATCACACTCACACCTCACAACAATAATAATATTCAACATCATGAAAAAACATATTCGTCAGTCATCCACAGAATCGAAAACACACACACACACACACACATGCACGCACACACGCACACACGCACACAACACAACACACACACACACACACACACACACACACACACACACACACACACACACACACACACACACACACACACACACACACACACACACACACACACACGCCCACGGGACTTAAACACCATAAGGTAAAAATTATTCTCTTACTTCCCCCCCCCCCCCCTCCTCACATGCACAAGACTAAAATCCAAAGACGGGTTAAAAAAAAAGCTCTGATGTATAACAAAATATTTTGTAAGAGTACATTCTATCGCGAGTTGAGAAAAAGCGTCACTATAATCCAAGCTTGGTGAATTAAAACAATTTGTCAGTTAACAGTAATAACGAACAGATAAAAGACATATAAAGTTCCTTCTAATAACTATCACCGAATTTCCACAAGCCCTCTGTCGAGTACACAGACTAGAAATTATAATTCAAAGCTCTTATAAATGTGGTTAAGAATAAGTTCATCACAGGGTAAGACAAAAATTTGTAAACTAAGACACGAATGTGGAATGCAAATCATTAACACATCAGTAAAAACAAGAGGATGTAATGATGTAAGGATGTAAGTCTGGCAGACACACACAACAAACAGAGGTCTACAGGGAAACAGGGTGACGGGCAGCCCTTACATAAAAACTATCTTTAAAGCTATACGTTCTGGCTTTGATGGAACGAAAGCACTTTCTAGAAGGAAGTGGAGTGAACAGACTTCGCTGGGTGATCTTTTTCAGCTATGATATATTTAACCTTCTTCTTAGTTCTTTTTTCGTAAATGGAATCGATGGAAAGAAGAGTAGTGCCGATGATATTGGAGGCAGTGCTGACAATTCTGTTTAAGCCATTTTTCTCAGTTGTTGTGCAGTTAACCATACCAGACTGTGATACAGAACGTTAGAACACTTTCTATCACTGCTCGGTAAAACTGAATCAACATAGACTGGCTAACCCCAAACTTTTTAAGCTGACGAAGGAAATAAAGACGCTGCTGTGATTTTTTTTTATGATTACTGTAGTTTTGTGTTTTTCTCCCACTTAAACGAATTAGAACACTGTTGTTCCCAAAAGTTTAAACGTGTCTACTACTTCTACCGTGTCTCCCTTGATCACTAGGGGAGATAATGGTGTCTTTTTTCTTCTATTGTCTATAATCATTTCCTTTGTTTGCAGAACGTTTAACAACTTTGTCATGTGCGCAGAGTGGTGCGTGAAAATGTTTTTTTGTATCGTGTGTATGGGTGATGTATGCATGAGTTTTTTATGTCGCGTGCGAAAGGGAATTTTGTGTGCATGTGGATGTAGTTTTGAAAACAGATCTCCCAAGTTGGGAACTCGGGGTGGATAGGTTTGTTAATCAGTCTAAAAAAAAAACCGCCTTGAGAAAGAGTCTGGAGCTCCATACATTAACAGAAAAAAAGGAGAAAAAAAAGAAAAGAAGAAGCAGAAGAAAGCAAACAAGAAGGCAAAAAGAAGAAGGAGAAGAAGAACTTAGCCTTATCTCTCCCACCACATTGGCTAAGTGTTCTTCCCTTCCTCTGTCTGTCTCTCTGCTTGGATCTGACATTCCACTATCTTCCACTGTCCGCAATCTTGGAGTCACTCTTGATAACACCCTGTCCTTTGAAAAACACGTCCAGAATGTTTGCAGATTATGCTATCCTGAGATACGCAGAATTTCTTCTATTCGCAATATCCTCTCTGTCGAAGCCACCAAAACTCTCCTCTGTGCCTTTGTTCTCTCTCGTCTCGACTACTGCAACTCCCTCCTCTCGGGCTGTCCTTTCTCTCTCATTCAAAAGCTTCAAAAAGTTCAAAACAATGCTGCTAGGCTCATCTTCAGAAAATCTCGTTCCTCTCATGTCACTCCTCTTCTCAAATCTCTTCACTGGTTACCTGTTGAAAAGAGAATTCGCTACAAGATTGCTTTGTTATGTTTTAAGTCTCTCAACGGTCTTGCACCCCCTTACATCTCTGACCTCCTCCATCTGTACACCCCCTCTCGTCAACTTCGTTCCTCGGCTGATACTCGTACCTTCCGCATACCATCCTGTCGCACTAAAACCTATGGTCAACGCTCCTTTTCCTATCAGGCCCCTGTAATCTGGAATCGGCTCCCTGTCTCTGTTCGCCACTCTGCAACTCTCACTTCTTTCAGGTCCTCTCTGAAAACCCATCTCTTCCAGTCCCTCTCATGATACTTATAAAGACTCTACCACCTAACTTCCCCAAATCCCCCCTTGTTGTCTTTTGAGCCTTGAATGTCGGCTGGTGTGTGTGTGTGCGGTGTGTGTGTGTGTGTGTGTGTGTGTGTGTGTGTGTGTGTTTGGTTGTGTCTGCGTGATACCTGTAAGCGCTTAGGGCTCTTGTTTTCATCAGATTAGGCGCTATATAAATGCTCTTTATTATTATTATTATTATTATTATTATTATTATTATTATTATTATAAGAAGAAAGAGGAGGAGAAGAAGAAGAAAGCAAAAAAGAAGTAGAAAAGAAAACGTAGGCCAAAACAAAGAAGAAAGAAAGAAGTAGAGAAAGGAGAAGAAGAAGAAAAGAAAGTGAATTAGAAGGAGAAAAAAGAAGAAGAAGAAGAAGAAGAAAAGAAGAAAAATAAAAAAGAAGGCGAAAAAGAAGGATAAGGAGAAGAAGAGGGGCAAGAAGAATAAGAAGGAGAAGAAGGAGAGGAGGAAGAAGCAGAAGAAGAAGAAAGCAAAACAGAGGTAGAGAAGAAAAAGAAGGCAAAGAAGAAGAGGAAGGAGAAGAAAGAGGAGAAGAAAGCGAAGAAAAAAGAGAAGAAGGAGAAGAAGACGGAGAAAGAGGAGACGAAGAAGAAGGAGACGAGGAAGAAGGAGACGACGAAGAAGGAGAAGGAAAAGAAAGAGGAGCAGGAAACAAAGAAGGAGACGAAGTAGGAGGAGGAGACGAAGAAGGAGGAGAGAAAAAGAGTTAATATGAAGGTGCGTGAATATGAATGTTGAATATGAATGTTGTATGTGTGTTGTTTAAAAGTTGTTAGTAAAAAATGTATAAATTTTCATTGTGATTTGTTTAGTGCTTTTTGCATGTGTTGATTGCGTGAGCATGTGTAACAAAGCATGACAGTGGTGACCCTGACTTAAGGATAGGCTACATTTTGATTTAACCCCCTGAAATAAAAAAAATTGTTTAGATTTTGGTTTGAGTACGCTGGTGAAAGATTGGGATTTGTACCCCCTAACAGTAAAGGGGTTAAATTTTGATTTGTACCCCCTCTGACAAGTGTTTCATTTGTTTAATTTTATGCAGTTATTTGATTGAATGCTGATTTCTCTTTCAAAATAGTGGTTGTTGCAAGCTCTTGTTTGCTTCATTTATGGCGCTTTGTCTTTTGTCGTAAATAAGCTTGGAATTTGTGTGTTGCTTACTTTTCTTTTCTTTGACGTTTTTTTTCTTTTTGACAATCTTGTTTCCCCCAGATAGTAAAGATGGATAATTTTGATAAGTATTTTGAACAAGCTCAGCGCTTGCAACTTTCTGGGGAACAAGTAAATAACTATATTCAACAGTGTATTGAGCGTGATGAGCGTCAGAAACGAAGAGAACATGAAAAAGAAATGAAAGCAGAAAATGAAAAACAAAGAGAACATTAGGAAAAACAAAAAACAATATGAGGAAAAACAAAGTGAAAAACAAAGTGAAAAACAAAGAGAATATAAGGAAAAACAAAGTGAAAAACAAAGAGAACATGAGGAAAAACAAAGTGAAAAACAAAGAGAACATGGGGAAAATCAAAGTGAAAAACAAAGAGAACATGAGAAAAACAAAGTGAAAAACAAAGAGAACATGAGAAAATCAAAGTGAAAAACAAAGAGAACATGAGAAAAACAAAGTGAAAAACAAAGAGAACATGGGGAAAATCAAAGTGAAAAACAAAGAGAACATGAGAAAATCAAAGTGAAAAACAAAGAGAACATGAGGAAAAACAAAGTGAAAAACAAAGAGAACATGAGAAAATCAAAGTGAAAAACAAAGAGAACATGAGTAAAAACAAAGTGAAAAACAAAGAGAACATGGGGAAAATCAAAGTGAAAAACAAAGAGAACATGAGAAAAACAAAGAGAACATGAAAAAGAAATGAAGGAAATAGATGACAGAAAGGAAGAACGTAGCTATAAGTTGCATCAACTGAATTAGAAGCAGAGATAGAATTAGAGAGGCTAAAATTCCAAAAAGAAAACAAATATTCGCCCTCTGAAACTTCTTCCAGTAGCTCTCAGCACAAGTCCTCTTATATCCCCAAACTTCCTCCTTTCGACGAACACTAATAAACTTTATAGCAAAGTTGCAGATCAACATGAAAATGAAAAACAAGTTGTCTCAAATTCAATCTTGAGAAACTGAAGATCCCGACATCGCTGAACTATTCTAACGACCACAGGAGGAAAATCCGCACCATAACTACTGCTTGAAGAAGATCGTGAAGCCTCCCTCTCTTCGTTTTGACTTTATTGAAG
Source organism: Monoplex corrugatus (assembly GCA_030674185.1). Taxonomy (NCBI): domain Eukaryota; kingdom Metazoa; phylum Mollusca; class Gastropoda; order Littorinimorpha; family Ranellidae; genus Monoplex; species Monoplex corrugatus. The sequence continues at coordinate 44,090,509 of CM060311.1, forward strand.
AAGTTTCTCTGACCGTAACTGAAACCATGAATGTCTCTTTGAACACAGGTGTCGTACCACAGAGCTTTAAACACGCCTTCGTCAAACTCCTGCTCTAAAAGTCAGTTCCCGATCCCAACAATTAAAAAGCCATCGGCCTGTGTTCAGTCTTCTATTGTCTCTGCTGATGCAAAAAAAAAAAAAAACTGTGTGCATCTCTCATTCTATCCAGACTAAACTACGGTAACCCTCTCTTGGCTGGACTGTCTGATGACAAGCTATCCAAACTCAAACAAATCCAAAACAGTGCAGCTCGACTTGCCCGACGGGAGAGCAAAGGGAGCAATGCAAAAGCACTCTTGCAAAAATTACACTGCCTACGGGTCAAATCAAGAATTGAGCATAAAATTACCACACTCTGATTTCAGTGTCTATGTTCGAAGACAATACCAACATATATATATATCAGAACTCCATCTGCCATACAAAACTTCCAGAGCTCTCAGGGTCTCAAGAAACGCCCCTCTAACTGCACTTCGGTTCTCACTAACAACTTGCGGAAAGAAGTCTTCCTCTGTTTTTGGTCCAACAACATGGAATTCCCTAACAGTATCTTTAAGATGGGCAGGTCCCTGCTTGCTTTCAAAAAGAACACCAAAACGCGCTTCTTTGAGAAGTATCTCCATAAATCATAAATGCTTGTGGCTCTTCTAAATTCGGTGGTATTGCAGTTTGTCTACTCTGTGCGTGCGTGCGTGCGGTGGTGTGTGTGTGTGTGTGTGTGTGGTACGTGTGTATGCTTGCTTATGTTGTGTGTATATTCATGTGTGTGATTGTCTCTGATAAATTGAAAAGCATCTTTGTTGATATTTTTGATGAACCATATTTATGTTGTCATTGATTTATTGGTGTATACATGTATCCTGTATGTTTACACTGCATTGTAATGTATTTGCATTGAATTGTTCATGCTGCATTGATATGTTAATGTATGTATCTCATTGTTACACCGCATTGCCGTGTTTACATCGCAATATTTACACTGTAAAGTGCAACGAGCATTCTGTGACATGTATGTTTGCGCTACATAAATGGAATTATTATTAATATTATTGTTATTTTTATTATCATTCTTATTACAATTATATTATTGTTATTATTATATTATTATTATCATTATTATTATTATTATATTATCATTATTATTATTATTATTGATATTATCATTCATAATACTGCATGCAGAAATTCATCGTTATTTCCTGTTGGTTAATCCCGTCTTTCACATGCACGCATACATCTAGACCCCAAATGTGGACTGAACCTAAATGGATGTATACAGTTATTTAACAGAACTTTGAATGATTGTCTTCACAAGATTTCCTAATGTCAGTGTAGATGTCGACACAAGTTTTAAACCCATTAAATATGGCAAGGAACAAGGGAAAGGGGAAAGGAGAGGGGGGTAGACTTTTTAATTAAACAAAGAATAAAGGCACAAACAAGATACACACACATACACACACACACACACACACACACACACACACACACACACACACACACACACACACGCACGCACGCACACACACACACATACACACGCGTTCACACACACACGCACGCACGCACGTGCGCGCGCGCCCACACACACACACACACACACACACACATACGCGTGCGCGCGCGTGTTTTCTCTCTCTCTCTCTCTCTCTCTCTCTCTCTCTCTCCCTCTCTCTCTCTCTCTTGATTGGTTGCATCTCTCTCTCTCTCTCTCTCTCTCTCTCTCCCTCTCTCTCTCCCTCTCTCTCTCTCTCTCTCTCTTGTTTAGACGTAATGTGATCGTTTTTACTAGTAGACATCATAGCGGCATACCTGAACAAAAATTGTTTTTGACATTTGAACAGTCCACAACTCGGAGGCTGGGAAAGTGGTCTGTTTTATCATTCGTCACGTCTTTCACTTTGTCAAATTATTTATTGATTGCATTCTTATGAAGTACAAGAAAAAGAAATTGTCGTTAAAAAAGAAGAGAATGGGAGGTAGTTGTACTTAAAACTTGCGCCTACTTGGTGTTTTGTATTAACCTTTTGTCTTCAGTGTTGTTGTTGCTACAGGTTGTTGTTGTGTTGTTATTGTTGTCGGGCATTTTCGCTGATAATTTTGTGACGTGTGTGGATAAAGCACCTGCCTAGGTTGCCAGAAAGCCAGGTTCTTTTTCAAGTTGGATAGGGATCCCCCCCCCCCCCACACACAACACCCCCCCCCCTTTTTTTTTCCACTAGACCTTAAGCGGTGATCTGGGTGTTAGTTTTCTGGATGAAACGATAAATCGAGATACTACCTACAGCATGCACTTAACGCATGTTAAAAATTCCACAGTAAATAAACGGGTGTTTCTGGCAAAATTCTGTTGAAAAATCCACTTTTATAAGTAAACAAAAATACACGCATACAGAAAAACGAACAAAATCCCACTTTTTTGTTGTTGTTGTTTTGTTTTGTTTCTGTTTGTTTGTTTTTGGATTTGGTTTTTGTTTGTTTGTTTGTTATTGTTTTTGTTGTTGTTGTTTTGTTTGTTTTTTGTTAGTTGTTTTTGTTTTTCTTTTGTTTTGTTTTGTAAACCGGTGTTTATCTTTCCACAGAGTTAATTTTGTCTGACTTTTCCCTGAGTTAAAGCAACAACTTTCTGACGCTCAGAACATGATAACATGAGTTTTGCTTATCACTGGTTATAGCCATTTTATTTCCTGTGTGTTCGGATTCTGTGTACAAATATCAAACCTTGGAGGCATGAAACAGTACGATGTGTTCTTCATCAATTGTGGGTTCTGTTCATTCTACAGTTCATAATTTGTGGTTCTGTGTATATCTTTTACTGTTCATTAACTATGGGGCACAATATTACTTGTTTTTAAACCAGTCATGGGTTTGGTGTATGCTACATTTAATTTGAGCCAGTTGTGTCGGTGCTGTTAACTTTATTGTTCATTCATTGTGATGTCTGCGTGAGAGTTACAGAGTACTACCTTGGAATGAACACAACTTTTGCATAGATAAACACTAGCCTTGCAGAGGAAAGAACGAGCTGTAACGCAAAACGTTGTCGGGAACAAGTTGTGCTGCCTAATTTACATCCACTCATAGACACAGACAGACAGACACACAAACAGATATAGCTAGACATACAGACAAAGGTATATCAAGAACAATTTCGTAACAGAGAAAAAGAAGCGCAGACAAACACATCACGTGACACTTTATGGCTTGACAATATTCAAAAATGATTTACAAACAAAACAAACTCAGAAAGAAAAACTTGTTGTCAGAAAGGTCTTTTTTTTTATTGTTCTTAACAGTAAAATGACATACAGACAGCTACAGAAAACGGTCAGCTACATAAGCAGATGCCGAAATATTACCAAAATATGTACATGATCATGAAATAAATACATGTGAACAATAAGTCACTTCAGACCTGCAGCAAACTTACTGGAAATGAACAACATTAACAATGATAATTGACAGATGCACGGGAAAATGAGTGAATAAATTGGCTGTCATTTGCAAACACTATGAATTTAAACCGTCTACACTGGCATATGTGTTCTACAAGCAAATCAAATTAGCATCTGTTCTGATTAGCGATGTTAGCATCTGTTCTGATTAGCGTTGGTAAAACACTCACCCTTTAGCATTTGTTCTGTGTAATGATAATAAATACAACAGCCACCTGCTTTTTTCAAACAGACACCCTTTTTGCATCTGTTCTGAGTAATTTTATTCAAAACGGCCAACGTTGCACATCAATTTTAAGATAATGTGCACTACGATAATCTTTTCATCTAAATGGTTTACAATTTTATATTTCGATTTTTTAATCATAGAAGTCAGTTTTGACAACAATTCTTTACGGTATATTGGACTTACATTCTTAAAGAAATGACTATAGTCTTTAAAAGTGTATGTCCTAAACATGCTCTCGTTAATTTCATATAAACCATATTTCTCTGATTATTTCTCTCGAAGTATTTCCCAGCAACTTGAATGAGAGCGACTTCAGAAACACTTCTTGATCATATCTATATAAAGATTCACCCGAAACTATTAGAAACGCACGTACACCTAAACTGACTATCAATGGCCATAGTGTTGTTTGTTGTATAAAATCTCTCAAATTGCCAAAACTGAAACCAAAAGGACACACCTACATCTCATTTCTACCGTTCAAACATTTCCATCAAAATGTGTTTCTATCTGATTTATCACAAGCATCGTTTCACTCTGTATATAACTACACAAATCCTAACGAAGTCCTAGAAATCTGATACCAAGCATCCATCATATCCTAAACAAATACGTCCCAAAATGGCATAAACGAGTTAAATGCCCCAAATTACCATCCGGGCTGACCAAAAGCATAATGGAAGCTTATGACTCACTGCAGACGCATTAAAAGCCAACAAAACACATACTGAATACAAAAGAGCTAGAAACAAAGTAAACAACATGGTGAGAAACGCAAAGAAATCTTACCTCAACAAACTTAATAACATTCAAAGAGACACATCAACAATCTGGCGAGCTCTAAACATATTTACTGAGGGTTCATCTTCGAAATACACCGACATTCCACAAAAATTGACCACCAAAACCTTTAATGACCTGTGGCTGAAACCGTTACATAAACTGAAACAGATGAATCACGTTGTAAGTACAGCAAGCAACTCATCCAGTTTTGTCAAAAAACAAATAAAACAAATGATTCGTTCGTTTCATCACCGTATTTGAAATCGAAGAATAACATCTCCAATATAAGCCGTAAAAAATAATTTGGCCTAGATGAAATCTGCAGCAAAATATTAAAAATATTCATGCCTCACATAGTTAAAATTCTAACATATATGTATACATATACAGTATATATATATAATATATATATATATATATATATATATAGAGAGAGAGAGAGAGAGAGAGAGAGATGTGTGTATACACACACACACATAGATATATACATATATATATATATATATATATGTGTGTGTGTGTGTGTGTGTGTGTGTGTGTGTGTGTGTGTGTGGTGTGTGGTGTGTGTGTGTGTGTGGGGTGTGTGTGTGTGTGTGTGTGTATACATATTTAATTTATGCTTTGATCAGAAAAGTTTCCCGACAAAATTCAAAAGTACGAAAACGGTCCCTTTACCAAAGACAAGAGATTATAAATACTTTAGACAATTACAGGCCAATATCACCAGTATCAGTGATCTCTAAACCATTTAACAGATATGTTCGCAAACACATGATGAAATTCATGGAAGATTATTCACTCTTCCACCAATTCAATCAGGATTCTGTCATATGCAACACAGCTCTTTCTGACATACCAAACTCGTGGTATCAGCCATAAATAATACAAATTTATTAGAGATTTTCTCTTAGACTCTAAGAAAGCACTTGATCTCACTGACATAAAATCCTTCATTCAAAACTTAGTGTCTTTCTTAATAACACCCACATCCTTCCTTTCTTCCAGTCGTACCTTAAGGAAGGGTTACAATGTGTATATGCTCATAAAAGTTGAACAGAATTCTCTCTATAGCATACCAATACCATTCAGCAATGTTATGATAAAGGCAAACCATTGTATGTTTGAACAACAATATTCACTTGTTATTTTGTTTATAGTACATTGTTGAGTTTTCATTTGCTTTCGTTTAAGTATTAAAGTAATTTCATGTCTATTTTCATATCTATTCTTCAAATACAGAATCACAAAGAAGCCATTTCTTCAGGAATTCTTGATATTGCATGTACTGATAGTGTATGTTTATCTATTGAATATTTGTATTTTAGCTCCATAATGAACAGTTTTATTTTGAACTCATTTTTGTGCATTCTACACTTATAAATGTACAATTCAATAGAGCTGTAAAATTTTACACAAAACGCTACTTGTTCATGTGTTTCCTTTGCTTTCGTCCTTTCATTTTAACCAAACACAACTAAGTTTATGTGGTAGTCTTCCACAGTTCTCGCATTTTTCTTTCAAATATAGTTCAAGTTCTTGCCAAAGCTGACCTAAGGGTTGTCAATACCATGGCTATTGGTGAACTGTAGATCATGCTTATGAGTAGTCAAATGCTTTGGCTTCCTCCTCAACAACAGCAGTAGAGAAGACCTGTTCAAGGTTTATGCCAAGGACATAGAAAGCACCACTATGCCTGGAAAAGTACTCATAAAAAGACTTCAAGAAAGGGTCGTAAGCAGTTCAAGACAGCAAAACATGAACAATACCAAGCTTTGCATGCATGAGGAAGCTGACACCAGGTTACTTCTCCAATATGTATACAACATCATATCCTTTTTTTTCAAGGCTTCCATCTGGCCAACAGGCGACTCTATCAGCTTGCTTCTTGTAGGAAATTTAATCTATGGTTGTTCCCTAACACATCCCCACAGTTGGGGGGGGGGGGTTGTTTTGTTTTGTTTTTTTGATGAACCCAGTACACAATAATCTGCGAGATCGATTTTCTCCATAAACAGACTGCCAACTCGTAGATTGATATTCAGGGGTAGGGACAGTGGTAGGATCACATTATTGTGAAGCAGTGAAATCTTGGTGTGTACTCATGCGCAAATCTGCATGTACGACAGAGACCTGTACTGCACATGGCGGTCTCAGACAGTCGGAGTTCTTGGCACAGCAAACATCTTCATCCCGTTTTCCACGCGCATAACGGCAGCCTCCAACTTCTCAACTTTGTGATTTGGGTCAAGGCTGAAGGTAAATCTGCAAATGACCAATCATGTCCATTAAACTGATGACCCATCAATGTATCAATGGACTGGTAAAAAAAATTAGTTCGTACACACGAACCAGAAACACCAAAATAGAAATCGTTTTTTGTTCTCATTGCAGCTGTTTGTTCTCAATACATATTTCTGATTATTCGTAGATCTTTTCCATCAATATTGAGTCTTTCTAGATTGTTGATCAATTCTTCATGTATTACCCGATCGAAAGCCTTGGTGTAATCAACAAAGTATAGATATAAATCCTTGTTCATCTCGATTGACCTCTCTTTGATAGTTCTTAGGATGTATATGGCATTAATAGTTCCTTTCCCTACCACAAATCCACACTGATTCATCTGCTATTTCTCTTTTGATTCTATTCCTTGTCTTCATCATGATTATTCTTAATAGGATCTTGGTTACATGACTCATCAAACTGATTGTGCGGTGGAGTTCGCATTCTATAGCCCCTGTCTTCTTTGGAAGTGCAATGAAAATTGATTTTGACATATCTTTGGGGATTTTTCCAGTGTAAATTTCGTTTAGGAGGACTGTTATTTTTTCTATACCAAATTCCTCCAGGGCTTCAATCATCTCTGTAGTAATATTGTCTGGTCCTGGGGCTTTTCTTGGTTTTTCTAGTTTATTCATCTGTTTTATTGTTTTATTTATTTATTTATTTATTTATTTATTTATTTATTTATTTATTTATTTATTTATTTATTTATTATTTATTTCTATTTATTCATTCATTCGTTTATTAATTAATTTATTTATTTGTTTGTTTGTTTGTTTGTTTTTTTATCATATGTTTGTTTATTCGTTTATTCATTCATTCATTTATCTATTGATTATTGTACTAAGCTGTTCATTTATTATTCATTTACCAATTTACGTTTAAATATTGACTGATTAACGGAACCACTGCTTGATTAATCTACTTATTTTCTGTTTGACTGGTTGCTGTCTTGCTTTCTACTGCTCAGATGAACTTTTAGGAAGAAAAACGCATTAGCGTTTAAAGAAAATTAGCCGCACACGTGATTAACAAAGAAAACTATCTACACACACACACACACACACACACACACACACACACACACACACACACACACACACACACACACACACACATACACAACACACACACACACACACACACACACACACACACACACACACACACACACACACACACACGCCACACACACACACACACACACACACACACACACACACACACACGCACACACACACATGTATATATATATATACACATCAATACATCGGTTGGCGACGGCTGGCTTCAAGAGTGTCTCTCATCTCTCCTCTACGCCCATCACGGGCAGGAGAATGATGATGATGATGATATATATATATATATATTGATGTGTATACGTACATACATTTTTTTCTTTGTTATTCACGTGGGCGGCTAATACACACACACACACACACACACACACACACACACACACACACACACACCACACACACACACACACACACACACACACACATACATACATACATACATACACACACATACATATACACATATGTTTATAAATATACATGTATACATGTGTGTGTGTTTTTGTGTATGTTATGCTTGTATGTGTGGGGGGTGGGGGGGGGTATTTCTGTGTTTCTGTGTCTTTTTGTACCTGAGTACATGCCTATACGTGTGCATAAATGTGTATTTGCATGAAGGTGCAATTCAGAGAGAGAGAGAGAGTGATTTATGTGTTTGTGTGTGTGTGTGTGTGTGTGTGTGTGTGTGTGTGTGTGTGTGTGTGTGTGTGTGTTGTGTGTGTGTGTGTCTGTGTCTGTGTGCGTGTGTGTGTATATATATATGAAAGTCTTGCTTTGCATAAACACGCAAAAAACAAATTGATTAAAAATCATTTCTTTTTCTCAGCTTCAGTGTCAGTTTCACAAGATGACGTCTCCGTGTTCGGAATGAATTCCATATGAACTAACGCCACTGGTGTTATGTGATGGATAACCACCACCATCACCACCCCTCCCACGTCCAGCCATCGATGTATTCAGGTGTGTTTTGTTTGAACTGGTCATAGCCCTGATATGGCTGTGAGCTATCGGTTGGGCTTTCAACACTAACTCTGAGCCGTCGACTCGCTTTAAAACCCACTGGCTCCCGCACCCTGTCTACTAGTATCCCGTACTGTCAATCATGCTAGCTAGGATTCGTGGGAACACAAGCAAAAACAAGTCGTTAAAGGGTTTAAGTTTTTGCAGTTAGTGGATAGGGTGCGGGAGTCAAAGGGTTAAAACTGAATACCAGCTCTGGCTGTTGACTGATTTTTAAGCACCAACTCTTGAGTTATCGGCTGTGCTTAAAACACTAAATAATAAAAATAATCATACAATGACAACGCTAATAGCAGTAATAATAATAATAATAATGATAATAGCGATAACATTTTAAATGATTATGATACTAACGGTATACTAACGTTTTTGTTATATTTGTTGTCTAGACTTTACATGGGTCGAAAAGTTCAAGACTCTCCTAATCTAAGCGCATTGTGTGGGATTTCAACAGAATGTACAGCAGATGAGATATTGTATCTTCGATAATAAGGTCCTCAGGGTGCGGTCAAAAAATGAACAATCTGGATCACCAAATTCTTCAGTATCAGACGTGTTTACCTGAAGGCGTTGATACGACTTGTTTTTGCTTGTGTTTAGGCATTCATATTCGTTTTTTTAATACCTCTGGTGGTAAATTCGGCCAACGGTGTGTCTTTAGATTATTTGCGTGAATGCAATGATACGTATACTGGATTTTCCTTTTTAGTCTTTTATTTCAAGGTCATCGATATATATTTTGTTTTTTGCTGTTTTAGATGGTTATAAGTTGGTATTGCTCTGAGCAGTCGA
>CM060311.1:44105191-44117691 GCA_030674185.1 Monoplex corrugatus
GTGACTTGTACACTGTGTACTTAGTGGTGTGACTGATGATTCTGCTCCTCTCATCATCATCAGGTGCCCTGCCGCATGGCGTTGGCGATCATGGACTTCCATCTGCCTCTATCTCTCGTTGCCCCTAGCATCTCCCCCACCCTCCTCGTCCCCAGCCACTCTGGGTCTACCTGGTGCTCTCTTTCCCTCCAGCTTTCCCGTTGTGACCAGGTGCTCCAAATCCCCCTTCCTGCTCCTCTACGTGTGGTTATTGCTGCAGTTCAAAAGATGCGGATTTCTGCTGTTCAGATGCAATCCTTGAGCAGAAAAATTCCCAGTTACTTGAAACCGCCGGCTTCTTCCAACTTCTGGCCATTCATGAAGATTTCACCGCTTTTGGTTGTGCTGTTGACATTGTGGAGGTCATAAATTTGACCCCTACGTGGGACATATTATCTGGATTCGAATCGCAGAAAAGCTGTCTTGAGAAAACTATAACTGTTGTTAACAATAACCTTGTCTTTCTGATTTTTGACTCGCTTTGCACGTGTTTTGCTGCCTTCAGGTCTGCTGATGAGAATGTGCGAGTTAATTGTTGATTCTTGCCATGTGGTCAGTCGTTGGGAAAAACGCAAGATGCAGAAGCATCTGCCACCGATGAAAAAAAAAAAGATTTGGTGGCTGTGAGTGCACTTCAGGAAAATATCAAACAGGGCAGATAATAGCAGAAACCCTTGAAACACTCCTCATATTGTGTGGTTAATTGTTAAGGAACACATTGCTGCCAGAGTTATTACACAGTCTCAGTAACGAGGCTGAGATTCTTCCCTATGATGAAACCTCCCATGACCTACCACCATCGTGCCAGAGTCTGTCAAATGCTGTCTAGAAGTCGATTAATTTGTAATAGTGATTTTGTGTGTGTGTTGTGTGTGTGTGTGTGTGTGTGTGTGTGTGTGTGTGTGTGTGTGTGTGTGTGTGTGTGTGTGTGGTGTGTGTGTGTGTGTGTGTGTGTGAGTGTGTGTGTGTGTGTGTGTGTGTGTGTGTGTGAGTGTGTGTGTGTGTGTGTGTGTGTGTGTGTGTGTGTGTGTGTGTGTGTGTGTGTGTGTGTGTGTGTGTGTGTGTGTGTGTGTGTTTTTTTTTACGTGTTTTCTATCATGGCGTAACAAAAGAAAATCAGGTCGACTGTATTCCTGCCGCGTCTAAGGTAAGCTTGCTTTTAAGAAAACAATTTTGCAGCGATGGTCTTAAGTCAAATGACGGTTACTTCCAGTATGACATTATTTGAATAGTTAATCAAAATGATGGTTCTACAGTTCTTGCAATATCTGAGAGTCCTTTTTTTCGGGCGCATTGTTGCATCTGCCTAAGTTCAGCATTATCTTCTGACATCATGTTGTCACGACATTTGTTGTTCTTTCTGTGCCACTGAGTGGCTTGGAATGGACATGGACATCTCCTGGCCACCAGACTTCATATTGTATATTGCCCTCTCTACCTTTCTTGCATTACCATGGGTTCTTCAACTTTTCTGGTATTCATTGAGAGAATGATTAGATGTTCTGGGAAAGTTATTCGTTTGATTCATATGGTCCTGTTCCGTATGTGAAGGAAATGAAGTGTGAATGAGAAAATGTTTTGTGCTTTATATTGGAAAAACGGTTGTTTAGTTTTGATAAGAGTATAGTTTATTTGCACCGCCAGAATATTCTCCCTCCCATATCCAATCTAGAATTGAGAAGGGATTTTCAGCACTTGTTATAGTTATAATATATATATATATATATATAATATTTATAATATATTATATAATCTCATACATATACACATACATATATAATTTTGTGCGGTGACCTAATAGTTGAACGATCGAACATTTTCAAGATCGTGGAAATAAGAAAGAGTTTATAGAATGTGTTGGTAATACAATTACAAGATACCCAGGTGACAATGATAAAGTACTTGATTCGTTTGGCAAAATGGTTCCCAGTTTCTTTATTACATCTATTTTGTGTATTCGAAATGGTGTTTGTAATGGCAATCAACAAGGTCGGTACACATTCGTCTCAGACGCAGGCAATAGTATAGATAATGGTTTCTTGTACATGAACATTCGTTTGCCCCTCTTACATGAAAAATTCTAAACATTCCACACTGAATAATCCAACGCAATCCGTACCAGACTATATTTTGGTAAAATACATGTATGCAAGAACATTTTAAAACTAAGTCATTATGCCACAGTTAATAGTAACAAACATCTAGACAGACCAGTTTCAAGGAGAAGTAGTACATGAAATCAGAAAACTGAAAAACTGCAAAGCACATGGCAATGCTGAAAAGATCATACTTATAAGAGTTACAGATTTCAGTTATATTGATGTTTTAAGGTAAATGTCAGTCATGAAACATACATAACATTAGATATATATATAAGCTTTAAGGAATGTGATAATGGAACATGGTTTTGTGTATCAGACCCATGCGAAATCATATATGAAATGACTTGTTCATCGTACAAAAATGCCGTTTAAAGACAAATTAATTTTGTTCTTTGCCACTCAGGCATTTATGATCAAGAAAAAAATTCGTGCCATCTAAATGCCATAGCAAGCACAATGTTTTCTGGTTAACTTTGCTTTTCTCTTCCAAAAATGAAGACATTTGCAGAGACCTGTCTTTATGTTTCTACAGGGCTTTTATGAGACAATGTTCTGTTATATCATTGGATTGATTTAGTCTTATTATGTTTCATAACTAAACAAACAATGTTTTTTTCCATTTTTCTCAAATTTCATGTAATTATTCTTTAGTACAAATAGTGTTTCGTAATTATCATATGCTGCACCCCTTCAAATGGTGCGGTGAACTTTTCTTACATAAAATTCTGTAGTCAGTGTCTGGAGAATGATGATGTCTGGATGGAGCTTGTTGTTGCAAAGGGCAGACATATTTCAGTCTTAAAGGTGATCTCAGGGCGGAACCAATCATACCTTATCTACCAACACTATCCCACCCATCCTACCCCGACTGACACACACATACAGCATAAAGAGTTACTTGCTCCAGCAAAGTGAAATTTCCCGAACTTGGTGTTTTCGTACACACACACAAACAGAGAGAGAGAGGAGGAGAGTTAGAGAGAGAGAGAGAGAGAGAGAGAGAGAGAGAGACAGACAGACAGACAGAGAGAGAGAGAGACAGAGACAGAGAGAAAGTCACCTGGGCCCAGCAGAGAATGGAAGGAAGGCGTAACTGTCTCTGTCTTTGGTGTTCTCAGGAAGGAAGCGATCAGGGTCAAAAACATCAGGCTGGGGCCAAAGGTCAGGGTTATGGTGCAGATTGTAGATATTGATAGTGCAGGTGGTGCCTGCAGGCAGATTGACGCCCTCTATGGTTAACGGTTCAGCCAAGAGGCGATGGATACCGGACACTGGGCAGTGGAGACGCATCCCTTCCTTGATCACTAATGTCATATATTCCAGTTTGTTGAGGTCGTCCCTGAAAGACAAGCAGTCAGTGTGAGTTCAGTATCTATATCGGCGCTCTCACGATGGCATTACAGCGTTAAGATAACTCTACACGCACTCCACACGCATTGTACTACCAATGCCACATAACAGAACAGTCAAAATGTCATACCCCTGAGCATAAACCAAATGCATTGGGGAGGTTTTGATAACGTTATGTATGGTTTCTATATACACAGAGAGATAGGTAGGAAGGCAGACAGATAGATAAAAGCTTACTTGTAGAGTTTGTCAAACTGAATATTTCATGCCAATCAAAAACGTTATAAGTGTCAAATGAGTGGAAGAAAATGTTTTGCCTAAGGTAACCAAGCATTAGTCCCTTTTAGTTTCTATCTTTTTAGCAACTTGGAAAGAATTTTGAACATTTGTAGACACTATATTAAGCCCGCAACGTAAAACTAGCCAGCTGAATAGAGGCCATCACTGCACGCACGAAAATGTAGTTAATGGGGAAAAAATGTTGTGTAGTCTTCCTGAGCGCTGTTCTCATAAAATTTATAAACACACGGTTTTTGTCTTAATGACAAAACAACAACGACAAAATGCTTGTGCCTATTGGACATTTCAGTGAAATAGACAAATTCTTACTTTCTCGACATTATTCTATGCTATTAGTGATATCAAAAAGGTCATCTTTATCCTGTTTAACAGGATATTACATTCATTTCCTGCACCACCTTCAACCCTTCCTTTCCCAACCCCCATCCAAAGCAAGAGGCTATCCTGCACAGTTTAATCAGAAGTTTACTAAATATACATTAACATTCAACAGCTGTCTTCCTTTAATCAAAGTATCCTGTAAAAATTAACATTCCACAGCGATACAAATTCTGCAACCGTAGTATAGATTCAACGTTTTCGGTTAATTGTAGATGTAAATTTTTTCTGAATACCAACCATGTGATGTCATCGCATTGACGGCCCTTCAGAACAGTGTCTATCTCTTGTTGCACGAGCTTTTGGTAGTGTGGGTGTTCACACAGAGCGTACAGAGTCCACGCCAACGAGCTGGCTGTTGTGTCATGACCTGCAAATTTGATCATTATTACCAGGAATTGTGGCTCAGTTGATTTTAAGTCGTGGACTCAAAACATGACGATTATCAAGTTACGTTCCAGTTTGAAATTCGACTTCTCACTGCCTTTACTGATCGTAATCATTCAGTTCTATATAAGTTTTGCGTTCAAAGAGTGTGATATCAATTGACGGACCCAGCTGGGAATGATTTTTGAGAGTTTTTACTTTGTTCAATTGTGATTCTTCTATTTTAAGTGAATGACACTTCTATGTTATGTCCAATCAGCTGACAACAGGTAAGTAAAGCAAAGTGTATGTGAGTGTTATTGATGTAATTATGGAATCCTGATGGCCTCTCTCGTCTCAGAACACAGGGAAGTGTGCAGTACCAAAGAAAACACCTTCAATTTGCATGAATGATCGTCCTGCGGCATTAATGTCTGCAGTCTGACCAGCTGATGGGTTTATGTGCAGGCTTAAGGCTTGTGCCATGATCACCATTCACATGGCACCTGTGACATTAGCGCATATGGAATTCGTTCCGAGGGCGCGGAGACATCATCTTGAGAAAATGAAACTGAGGTGATGAAAGTCTACGAGACAGTGGTACATGGTGTTAATCTACTTGCAGAAATTTGTCAAACCCTTCTTAGATCCCCTTCAATTGCGTACAAAGAAACAGAAACGTAGACAATGCATATCGAAAACAAGCAAACCAAAACACAAATATTCTCAGCTATAGAAGCGATGTGATAACACGAGAAAATACAGTATGCATGTTTCTTTGTTTTTCTTTTCCTGCTTGTAATGAAGGTTTATTTCTGATTAAAATATGACATGAATAGAGAGAGATTAGACAAGAAATTAGTGACACCACCACCACCACCCCAACAAAAAAAAACATCAGATCGTTTACATGCAAGAAAAAAGTACTCGAAAAACCGCACGTGAAATATCCTGTCAATACTCGGTGGCTTATGGAAACACGAAACACCCAGCATGTATATTCCCAAAAATGGCTTAATGGCGGGGTAAAAAAAACACACACAATCGACCAAACAGAAACAAACAAACCTCCCAGCATGTACATAAAAGCCTACTCATATATTTGAATGCACTGGAAATTATAGCCTACAAAGGCACACGCGCGCGCGCGCGCGCACACACACACACACACACAAAACACACACACACACACACACACACACACACACACACACACACACACACACACACACACCACACACACACAACACACCATTCATCCTATTGGCCTACCCAGACAGTTATGTATTTAATGAATTGATATCATCTATACGCCTTTGTCAGTATTATTCAAACCTTTGTTGGTATTATTCAAACCTTTGTTGGTATTATTCAAACACTAGCTAAATGAAGTACAATTCTTACAGTTCTGATGGACAACTATTCAGTTAGCATCCTTTTAATC
The DNA here is from genome assembly GCA_030674185.1 of Monoplex corrugatus. Classification (NCBI taxonomy): domain Eukaryota; kingdom Metazoa; phylum Mollusca; class Gastropoda; order Littorinimorpha; family Ranellidae; genus Monoplex; species Monoplex corrugatus. Next base: position 44,111,171 of record CM060311.1, read on the forward strand.
TGAATACTCACCTGCAAACATGAAAGTGTCCACCTCGGCGCGAATTTCCAGTGGTGTAAGTCCTACTCCATTGCTGTCTCTGGCAGTGAGGAGAACATCCAGAAAGTCCAGGTACCGTTTCTTAGGGGGTCCCTCTTTTTCCTGTTGATATCAGCTCCATTGTCTACGTTCACGTTATTCTTGTGTGTGTGTGTGTGTGTGTGTGTGTGTGTGTGTGTGTGTGTGTGTGTGTGTGTGTGTGTGTGTGTGATGAGAGGAGAGGAGAGAGAGAGAGAGAGAGAGAGAGAGAGCTCGTTTGTGCGTGTTTCTGTGGTGTGTTGTGTCGTTCTATGTTGAATTGTGTCGAAGTGTAATGTGTTGTCTTGTATCATATCGTGCCGAGTCATATCGTGTCATGTCATGTAGTATCACGTCGTGTCATGCCGTGTTATGTCATGTCATGTCATGTCATGTCGTGTCATATTGTGTCATGCCAGGTCGTGTCGTGTCATTCGTGTTCTGCCGTGTCATATCATGAAATGTTGTGTTATGTCATGCCATGCAATGTTGTGTCATGTCACGTCATATCATGTGCCATGTTATGCCATATCGTGTCTTGCTTTCTGGTGTCGTTCATGTCATGTCATGATGTGTCATGCCATGATGTGTTGTGTTATGTCATGTCATGATATGTGTTGTGCCGTGTTATGTCAATTCATGTCATGTCTTGTCGTGATGTCATGTTATGTCATAGCATGTCATGCCTTGTCGTGTAGTGTCATGTCATGTCGTGTCCTGTCAAGTCGTTCGTGTCCTGTCGCATCATGTCATGTCGTGTCGTGTCGTGTCATGTGTCATGTCATATCGGGTTGTGTCGTGTCGTTCGTGTCATGTCATGAAGTGTCATGCCACGTCCTTCGTATCGTGTCGTGTCGTGTCGTGTCGTGTCATGTCGTGTCATGTCTTGTCTTGTCATGTCATGTCATGTCTTGTCATGTCATGTTGTCATCGTGTTATGTCATGTCGCATAATCTGATGCCATGACATCTATGCTGATGACACCCAACTTCAAGACAGTGACTCACCTGATAATATATAGCGCCTGTTGACTCGCACCACTGAGTGTTACTCGGACATTAAGAACTGGATGACGTTCAACAAACTTCAGCTTAATGACGACAAGACAGAAGCTATCCTCATTGGCACCCGTCAGAAACTTTCTCAGCTGCCTCCTCTTTCTCTCCCATTATGTAACACATCAGTCCCAATTTCTGATTCAGCTAAAAACCTTGTGTCTGCATTGACTCTACCCTCTCCATGAACAACTTTGTTTCTCAAACTGCCAGATCTTGCTACTATCATCTCCATCGTATAAGCCTGATCAGGAAGTATCTCTCTGTCGAAACAACTGCAAAACTCGTTCTCTCCTTCATAATGTCTCGCATTGACTATTGCAATTCACTCCTGTCTGGTCTTCCTGCCTCCACCATTCACATCCTACAGCGCATTCAAAACAATGCTGTACGCCTTGTACTCAAAAAGAAAAAAGCTGACCACATATCTCCTCTCCTGGCACAATTTCACTGGCTCCCTGTATCAAAGCGCATACAGTACAAACTAGACACCATGTGCTACAAAAGCCTCAATAACGCAGCCCCCGATTACCTGTCAAGCCTACTTGAGATCTATGTTCCCTCACGTACCCTCCGCTCTGCCTCCGATCCTCTGACTTTTCGCTTTCCACGCATAAGCTCAATACCTATGGTCCACGAGCCTTCTCTGTTTCTGGTCCACTCTCCTGGAACAAACTTCCTCTCTCAGTCCGTCAGCAACCTACTTTTGTCTCCTTCAAGTCCGCTCTCAAAACTCACCTTTTCTCCTCTGCATAAAATCCTAACCTCACTCAACCCCCCTCTGCAGCCTGTCTCCGCTCGGAGGGGAATCACTTTGTTATAATATATAATTGTATATGCTATGCTCTCTATAATTTTCCATTGGTTTTATTCTTGCTTTTATTGCTTTTATTCTTTCTCCCCATTTATAGCCATGTGTGTGTGTGTGTGTGTGTGTGTGTGTGTGTGTGTGTGTGTGTGTGTGTGTGTGTGTGTGTGTGTGTGTGTGTGTGTGTGTGTGTGTGTGTGTGTGTGTGTGTGTGCGTGTCTGTTTCAGCGCTTAGATTTGATTTTGTCGAGATTTTGCGCTATATAAATATTGTAATTATTATTATTATTATGTCGTGTTGAGTTGCGTTTTGCTCCACTGTGTTGCGTTGAACAGTGTTGTTCGATACCACGTTGTGTTGTGCTCGTTGTGCTGTGCTGTAGTGTGTTGTGTTTCGCTGCACTTGTTGTCTGTTATTTGTTGCATTGTGTCAGGTGTGGTGTACTGTGGGCCCACTGTGCTGTATTGTATCGTGTCGCGTCCAGTTAGGTCGGGTTGTGTTATGCTGTATCTGTTGTGTTTATGCTGTGTTCTATCATACTGTTTTGTGATGTATTGTTGTGTTGCACTTTGTTGCGTTGTATTGTGTTGTGTTATTTTATTGTATTGGACTGGACTGTATTGCATTCCACAGAATTAAATTCTACTGTATTGTGTTTATGGTATCACATTGCATCATATAGAATCCTACTGTATAGAAATAGCCAGCAGAATCGGCCAAGCTAAAACAGCACTCGAGAAAATGAAAAGCGTTCTTACCAACAAGTGCCTATCAATTAACATCAAAAAAAGAGTTCTTCAGTGTTACATAGAACCGATACTGTTGTGCGGATATGAAGCTGGACAGTCAGCACGCAATGTCAGAACAAGATTTAGGCAGCTGAAATGTGGCATCTGAGAAGAATGTTAAGAGTTCCATTGACAGCAAGGAAAACAAACGAGTCAGTTTTGAAGGAAGCAGACACAAAAAGAGCATTAATGAAGTAGATTGGCAAAAGACATGCAACATTTATAAGACATTTTATGAGGCAAGAAAAATTTGAGCATCTAGTCACAACAGGAAAGCTGGAGCGTAAAAGAGCGCCAGATAGACCCGGGGAGAAAATATTGGACAGACTTGCGGAGTGGATGAAGACAGAAAAGGTGAGAGATGTAATCATTTACTTGCAGCGACGAAGGAAAGATTGGCATGAAGGGCCATGATCGCCAACGCTATGCGGCACAGCACATGATGATGATGATGATGATGATGATAATGATGATCACATTGTATTGTATTATATGACATCGTATCATATTACATCGCCTTACATTGTGTTGTATCATTTTTTCATTGTGTCATATTCAATTGCCTTAAACAGCAATCTTTCATATGGCAACCTGTCAAATCATAGTGCAATGGAATTTATTCCATGGCATTGGAGTGACGTGCAGCGTAAGTACCCCACAGTATCACATCGTATCATGTTATATCACATTATATCACATCATATCATACTGTGCCATGCCATGTCATGGCATGCCATATCACATCACATGATATATTATACTATACTACATCATATACTATACTATACATGTATTATATTATATTATATTATATTATATTATATTATATTATATTATAATTATATATATTATATTATATTATATTATATTATATTATATTATATTATATTATATTATATTATATTATATTATATTATATTATATTATATTATATTATATTATATTATATTATATATTATATTATATTATATTATATTATATTATATTATATTATATTATATTATATTATATTATATTATATTATATTATATTATATTATATTATATTATATTATATTATATTATATTATATTATATTATATTATATTATATTATATTATATTATATTATATGCATCGTGTCGTGTCATACTGAATTATACTGTATTGGATTGCATGGCATTGCAATGTTTCGTAGTGGAAAGTGGCGTAGCACAGAGTGTTGTATTACATTAGACGACATTGTACATGTATTGATGGTATTGTGTCGTGTTGCAATGTCTTCCAATGCATACGAACGTTTGCCAGAGTACTGCATCCCAAAACATCTGTTTTAACAGCGACATTTTTTCTGTATGCGTAGACAACTGTATTACACACGCTGTTTTGTCTCATGTACATGCGAGTGACAGGGCATGCAGACGTGCGCTGGTAAACTGCATGTGTGTGTGTGTGTGTGTGTGTGGGGTTGTGTGTGTGTGTGTGTGTGGTGTGTGTGTGTGGGGTGTGCATCCCTGCGTGCGTGGGTCCGCGTGTGCGCGTGTATGTACATACATATGTGTATATAATATTATATAATATATATATATATATAATATATATATATAATATATAGTTGTGTGTGTGTGTGTGTGTGTGTGTGTGTGTGTGTGTGTGTGTGTGTGTGTGTGTGTGTGTATGTGTGTGTGTGTGTATACAATGCAATACAATTTTTAATGTAATTCTTTGCTGGCTAGCTTGCCGTCTGATCAAATTTCTCGACTGCAGAAGTTTCAGAACAATGCAGCACATCGAATCATCAGGAAAAAGTGTATGATCATTTAACACCATTGCTCAGAAAACTGCACTGGTTACCAGTAAAATGTCGCTGCTAGTATAGAATTGCAAGCCTTGCATATTGCTATTTTGATGGATCTTAATCACCTTACCTTTCAGGTTGCCTGTGCTTATATCAAACATCAAGCATCCTCAAACAAAAGCTTCAGAAAGTGCCAAAACGTAATCTTAAGTCAGCTGGAGAATTGCTTAGTGTTTCATTGCACCATCGGTTTGGAATTCGCTACTGGCTTATCTGTCTACCCTTTCTCACTTCAAGTCACTGCTGAAGACTTAGATCTACCCTGTTCACACAGGCTTTCCGCTGTTAGTGCTTATAATCAGTCGTCCATTAGTATGCATTGTCACTTCTATCTATTTATTATGTGGCAAAGTGTAAGTATTCATGCATGCGTATGTCTATGACAATACGTATTTCTCTGTGTTGTCAGATCCTGTGTGTTTGTATTATCATTTGAGTACATGTGTATAAATTGTGTGTGATGTCAGTATTTCTATATGTATAAAACTCAGTGTATTGTGGATGCATAATGCGCGGTAAATTCACATTAGTTTAGAGAATACCATTATACAAAAATGATGGTGCTCATCATCATCATCATCATCAGCAGCAGCAGCAGCAGCAGCAGCAGTATCACCATATTTTTAATCAGGGAAACATGATTGGTTTTGCTTGCATCATATTAAGCAACGAACCAGAGTCTGCTGTCGTGCTTTGACGACGCTGTCAGAGATGCTGTGCACAAAGTCACACAGCTTGCGGTTCTTTCTGCCGTCAGACGTCAAGGCGTAGACCCAGTCCCAGAACAGAAAAGGGTTTCTGTAACACAGAGAATAGACATTATATTTTATTTTGTCATTTCATTTTTTTATTTTCTGTTCTGTTCTGTTTTCCGTTTTTTATGCAGTATCATGTATGCGTTTATTTATTGCAATTCATATTCTTTTTAATGTGTTTCAGTTGTTTTGTTCTGCTCTATCCTGCTCTGCATTGCTTTGCTCCAGTCTGTTCTGTTCTGTTCTACTCTACTCTACTTTATTCTCCTCTACTCTACTCTGCTCTGTTCTGTTCTGTTGTTCTGTTCTGTTCTAGTCTGCTCCCTTATCTTCTACTCTTTTCTGTTTTGCTCTGCTGTATTCTGTTCTGTTTTGTTCTGTCTGTTCTGTCTCAGTCAATTCTGTTCTGCTCTATCCTGCTCTGTTCTGTTCTGATCTGTTCTGTTTGTCACTACTCTTTTTTTTACACCGTTGTCTGTTTTATCTGTTCTGTTCTGTTCTGTTCTGTTCTGTTTTGTTCTGTTCTGTTCTGTTCTGTTCTGTTCTGTTCTGTTCGGTACTGTTCGGTCGTTCTGTTCTGTTCGGTTCTGTTCTGTTCTGTTCTGTTGTTCTGTTCTGTTCTGTTCTGTCTGTTCGATACTGTTCGGTTCTGTTCGGTACTGTTCTGTTCGGTTCGGTTCTGTTCTGTTTTGCTGTGACCTGCTCTGTTCTATTTTTCTTTGCCCAGCTTTTTTTGTTTGTTTTGTTTTGTTTTGTTTTGTTTTGTTTTGTTTTGTTTTGTTTTGTTTTGTTTTGTTCTGTTCTAATTTGCTTCGTTCTGTTTTGTTTTGTTTTGTTCTGTTCTAATTTGCTTCGTTCTGTTTTGTTTTGTTTTGTTCTGTTCTAATTTGCTTCGTTCTGTTTTGTTTTGTTTTGTTCTGTTCTAATTTGCTTCGTTCTGTTTTGTTTTGTTTTGTTTTGTTTTGTTTGTTCTTTAATTTGCTTTGTTCTGTTTTGTTTTGTTTTGTTCTGTTCTAATTTGCTTTCGTTCTGTTTTGTTTTGTTTTGTTCTGTTCTAATTTGCTTCGTTCTGTTTTGTTTTGTTTTGTTCTGTTCTAATTTGCTTCGTTCTGTTTTGTTTTGTTTTGTTTTGTTTTGTTTTGTTCTGTTCTAATTTGCTTCGTTCTGTTTTGTTTTGTTTTGTTTTGTTTTGTTTTGTTCTGTTCTGTTCTAATTTGCTTCG
>CM060311.1:44122691-44127691 GCA_030674185.1 Monoplex corrugatus
TTCACAATGCCAGAAAGTATGTTAAATAATATCCCTTTTCTCATAACAAAAAGTACATAACACACTTGTACTCATTATCATTTCTTTCAAGGTTCAGTCTCGAGGATTTTTTTCATCACAGATAATAACAATAATTATTATGATGATAATGACTCCTTGTACAGCAGCTCATCTCACAAGAATTATAAGTACTGTACAAAATCATACGTGACAGAGACAAACATATGTAGAGCAATTACATATCAGTCCCCTATGATTAAATTTTACCATTAATGTTGAAATTCTAACCGGCTGAGCAGAGTCATATCGGGGCTGTAACCATCTCAAAACATGTACTACGCTTCACTGACCCTGAACCAAAATCACCTGGAAAAGAAAATCAGTTGCATATATCAATGCAATTGCGCTCATAATCCAAGAATATACCCCTGACGTTGACCTTTCCACCCAATTCATCACCAACAAATCGTAATGCAAATGTATGAACATAACTACATGTAAATACATTCGAACATATACAATTTTCTTAGAATTGCTTGTGCATGTCATACCTCTTTAGAGCCTAAACATGCAATTAATACACGTACCCAATCAATAAATCCTAATAGAAAGTAAGTCAGACTTTATAAACAATGCAGGTGAATGGACAACCAAAGCAGAAAATGATAGACAGAGATAACAGACAGAAAAGGAACAAGGCAGAGTCAGAGTGAGAGGAGAAAAGAAGCAATTTCTGCTACAGAATTCCCAGAAGCTGGATGTATTATTTATACTGACAGAGGTCCCAGCATCCCCACGGGAGGGTGGTGGTGGTGTTGTCAGTCCCTACTGCTACCCTACTGCTACCCTACTGCTATAGTGAGAGGGAAGAACCACAAAGCACACAGTGTTAAAGAAGCGACGGCGATGGTAAACGACTGACAAAAGAGTGTAAAATCACATCACTTGAAAAGCCAAAAGCAATAAATACATATCTCTCTCTCTCTCTCTCTCTCTCTCTCTCTCTCTCTCTCTCTCTCTCCTTTTTTCTCTCTCTTTCTCTCTCTCTCTCTTTTTTTCTCTCTCTCTCTCTCCCTCTCTCTCTCCCCTCTGTCTCTCTGTCTGTCTGTCTCTCTCTCTCTCCTCTCTCTCTCTCTCTGATTCAAACCAATCGCGTCAAAGAAGGAGGGGGGGGGGGACAAATTAAAAGTTTTGCCTTTTTTCTCTATTTGGGATTCAAGCATAGGTAGATCGCTAACAGCTTAATAGCTGCTGAATCCTAATAGGCTCACTATTCAATCACCTTAAAACATAACATTAGTACTGAATTAGTATTAGTACTGAATGCACCATACTAACCAGCAGAAGATCACACGCCCGGTTGCTGACGTTGCAGTAAGGTTTGAGGATGTCGAAATGGAAGGCTGGGGTCAGGAGACGGCGTGATCGACTCCATCTGGCTCCCTTAGACATCAGTAAGCCCTCCCCCAGCCAGGGGACAAATATGTCGTACAGCCACGGTTTGGGACCTGCGTGGGGACGTCTTACTGTAGTGCTTGATAATTACAAAAACATGTGTGTATGTGGTGTGTGTGTGTGTGTGTGCGTGTGTGTGTGTGTGCGTGTGTGTGTGTGTGCGTGTGTGTGTGTGTGTGTGCATGTGTGTGTGTGTGTGTGCGTGCGTGTGTGTGTGTGTGCGTGTGTGTGTGTGTGTGTTGCGTGTGTGTGTGTGTGTGTGTGTGTGTGTGTGTGTGTGTGTGTGTGTGTCCCTTAGAGATAAACAAGCCTTCTAATCAGGCAGGGGATGAACAGTTCATAATTATACCCACGGTACCAGCACTGTAACAATTTTGAATGTAGCACGGGAGGGGGGGGGGGGTTGTTTACTTGTTTTGTTTGTTGTTTTGCTTTTGTTTGTTTTTCAAGGAGGAGGTCACGGACTCTGTGTCTGTGTATGAATGAGTGTGTCTCTCTGTGGTGCGTGTGTATGTGTGCGTGTGTTTGTGTGTTTGTGTGTGTGTGTGTGTGTGTGTGTGAGGCAGACAGAGAAAAGAGAGAGAGAGAGAAAGAGAGAGAGCGCTTGCGTGTACTTTACAGATCAATACGTCTTTATTATACCAAGCGAAGAAAATTCATAATTATAAACCCAGGGTTTGGTTCCTGCACAGTGACACTTTTGAGTGTATGCTTTAAGGCAGGAATGTGTGTGTGTGTGTGTGTGTGTGTGTGTGTGTGTGTGTGTTGTGTGTGTGTGTGTGTGTGTGTGTGCGCGTGTGTGTGCATGTGTGCGTGCGTGCGCGCCTGTGTGTATGTGCGTGCGTGTGCGCCTGTGTGTATGTGCGTGCGTGCGCGAGCGTGCGCGTGTGCATTTGTGCACGCATGTGTGAGGTTGCGTGTTCTGTAGAGATAGCAAGCTCCCTCTCGCCATAGCGTGGGAGGGAATAAATCATTTAGTCAGTTTCTGAGGACTCATGACTGGATGTTTAGCGGAAGATTTATTCCTATGCACTCGCATACACGCTTGGTATGTGATCCCTGGAATAACAACAAACCATCTGAATCAGGGAATGGAACAAATCATACACCCGCCGCGTGTTATTACATGCATAGTGGCATTTCTCTTTGTGTGAATTGTTTTTATTTTCTAGCGTCAGGACACTGTGCTGACAGGCTATGGCACAGTTCTAGTGTTAACATCCACGCACACACACACACACACACACACACACACACACACACACACACACCACACACACACACACACACACACACACACGTATGTATATAGAGAGAGAGACATCGAGAGAGACAGACAGACAGAGACAGAAAGAGAATGAGAGACAGACAGACAGACAGACACAGACAGACAAGACAGAGACAGAGAGCGAGAGAGACAGAGAGAGAAAAAGAGAGAGAGAGAGAGAGAGAGAGAGAGAGAGAGAGAGAGAGAGAGAGAGAGAGAGAGAGAGAGAGAGAGACTGTAGGTCCAATAAAAACAAACACTTAAAAGATACAGAAGAAGCAGAAGGTGATGAAGATCTCTTTTAACATTCACGCTTTCAAGTAGCTCCCATTTTCATTGCTATCTCCAGTATGACGAGTCGTGCAATGTGGTCTACCTGCAATTTTGAGCAAAGCTTTCAGCGTGTCCGGATGGTGAACCATGATGAAGGGTCTGAGTCCGTGGAGTATTCGATAGAACTTGGGGTACTTTGCTGTCAGGTCTAAGAAATAGCGCAGTCGCTCTTCTGTTCGCATATGGCGAAACTAGAACAGAACAGATGAGAGAAAACATATTTCACTTCAATCATTTATTCATTCATGTTATTTTAAGTCCTGCCAACCGCGCAGGACCAAATTGGCCTGTCAAGGCTGTCAACACATTATCAACAAAAGTCTAAGATTAAAATAAATTTCAAAACTTTTCAGTCTTCACAGCCAGATTCAAATCGTGTCAACACTATCAGTACATTAGAGTCATACCTGTCAATATTCAAAAACAAACAAAATGTTCACCTAAGATCAAATTTCCCGCGTTGTAAAAGTGAATGATTTAATCATTCTCTCAGAAAAGCAAAAATGTTTCCGAAGAAACATCACTGAACAAGACTTTGTGTTCGGTGAGTTTGCCGTAAAAGATCTCTATCTAGAGTCATGCCATTCCCTACGATCAAATAACTGGTGTAAAAATTGAGCCACTCATCACGAAACAGAAGTAAAATAGACTGATAGAAGATACTGAAGCTCTTGGACAGGTTGAAAATAAAACAGTGAAATCAGAGAACTTCAAGAAAAAAATCAAGAACTTCAGACAATTCGAGACAAAAAAAATGGAGAGTGTATTATTAAGATCGAAGGCTAGGTGGATTGCAGATGGGGAAAACTTTTCTAAAAACTTTTCTAAGTACTTTCGTCACCTAGTTTTAAACAGTAACATGTCTGCGATCACACAAACACACACATACACACGCAGACACATACACACACACTCACACTCATATTGACACTCACACTCACACTTACACACACACACACACACACACACACACACACACACACACACACACACACACACACACACACACACACACACACCCGCATCCATCAATCCGCTCACTTTTACAACCATCCTCCTCTCCACACACACACACACACATATGGAATCTTTTGCATACTGTCTCCGATACTGCTGAAGTGGAATTCTCCTGGCAGATTGTTACAGAAGACAAAGCTGGCTCCATGCAACAGCAATCACCACCACCCACCCACCGATACATATTCCCCCATCCTCCCTACATACACATATCTTTTGGGGATTTGACAGATCCAGTTCAATTCGAGCTCTCTCAGCACTGTTAAATGCTTAAAGTTGCCACGACACGACACACACCAACCATCTGATGCACTGTACTTCCACCGTCACCACCGATGTAACATTCATGTACACAAACATACATGCATACATTCATTACATTCTCTCTCTCTGTCTGTCTGTCAGTCTGTCTGTCTCTCTCTCTCTCTCTGTCTCTCTGTTTCTCTGTCTCTGTCTCTGTCTCTGTCTCTGTCTCTCTCTCTCTCTCTCTCTCTCTCTCTCTCCTCTCTCTCTCTCTCTCTCTCTCTCTCGCTCGCTCTCGTCTTCTCTAGTTCTCCGCACATGATGATGAAGATGATGATGGACTATCTCATCAATTAGATAAATGAATGGACAAAATTGATCTTCAGCGCTTAGTGTACGTGGGTTTTTGTGTGAGTACAAGACTGATGCTGGAGGCATGTGTTCTTCCACAGGCACTGCATGGGGGGATAGAGTCCTGCAGCCTTCGGCTCTGATTTTGCTGGTCCATCTCCTGATGAAGAATAGTAGCTGTGCTGTGTTGTTCACATGTGACTGTCCTGTGTGCACTGCTGACTATAAGCCTCACATGTGACTGTCCTGTGTGCACTGCTGACTATAAGCCTCACATGTGACTGTCCTGTGTGCACTGCTGACTATAAGCCTCACATGTGACTGTCCTGTGTGC
>CM060311.1:44132691-44140191 GCA_030674185.1 Monoplex corrugatus
CTCATTCACACAGCACAGAAAGTGTTAGTACTATATACAGGGACAGTTTTAGAACGTCTCTAAAAGGTTACAAATCCATATTAACGCAAAGCATATAACACATACCTCCAAATCGACTCTGACAGATTAAATGGATGTAGTATGCTGTCTTTGCACCAAACAAATTAAGAAAAACCTATGTCGTAACTCTCAGCCTGAAGTGATACTAAGGAGTGAGTATTTTTGCACTTCCGAATGACTATATCCTTCAAGTTTAATAGGAAGAGGAGGTAACGAAGGGGGGTTTCGGGGTGGGGTGAAGTGGTGAGGTGGCTTTTAAAACGAGGTAGATTACCATACAGCACTGAGATCGTGACGGAGTGACGTGCTAGACGTCTTAACAGTTCTCAAAGCAGGTAATGTGAGGGCAGCAACTGAAAAGAGTCGTGGGTAGGGGAAAGTGGTGGTTTTGGTGTAAAAAAAAAAGAACAGAAATGAAAGGCATAGACACTTGCAAACAGCAAACCAAGCACGACTGTGTATTGCAAAAGGATATCAAATAAAAAGAACGGAGGAAAATTTTGGTCAGATCTTTCTTTATGATAAAAAAGCAATTCTGTTTACTAGTTTATGAGCATGACTCCAAACATGAACCATGCAAATTCTAGAAATGTGCAGTGAAGAGGAGAAACGGTAAGAACGAGATGGTCAAGCCATATTTATAAAACCCTTTTTAATGATAAAAAACCAACTCTTAAATGATAATGACTCAAACAATTTACCATACCCATTCACAAAATACAGTGGTTTGTTTCCTAGTCTTGCTGCACCTCTTAGCCAATAAAATAGAGAGGAATTATTTATTCATGGTTACTTTTTTCGTTAATTTGCTTATACTACCCAGAAATCAGGCTTTAAAACATTGAAAGTCACAAACTGAAAACTCTTTAATCGGTTGTACCTTTGTGTATAAAATTTAAGACATTTTCAGTCAAATCATGGGACATACTCAGTTATACTTATGGATTCTCTGAGTCTGAAAATTGAAACAGAGCTGGACCAGACACACTGGGCTCACACCTCCAAACAGTGTCACAAGACAAGCACTAGAACAGAATCCCTAATGGAAGTGGTGGAATCCCAAAGAAATAAAGAAAATGGGTCTGCTACGAAGCAACAAAAATTGATTTTGACATATCTTCGGGGATTTTTCCAGTGTAAGAAATTTGATTTAGGAGGACTGTTATTTTGTTTTTTGTTTTTCAGTACCGAATTCCTCCAGGGCTTCATTCATTTCTGTAGTAATATAGTCTGGTCCTGTAGAAATGCAAGATAGATGTAGCTGGATGAATATGGGCCCAACTGAAGAGATCTCGATAACAGGTTATAACTGAAATCGCTGAAGCAGTGCTTCTGCGGCTCTATGCTTCCCAAGCAACCCTCAGGAATAAGTAAAGTGTACGAGTCTAATGGAATGAACAGTTTACGAAACAAACTCTTTAAGCTTTGTCGATAAATTAAGAGCTATGATGTCACTGGTAATATGTTGTTAGTTTGGGACAACTGTGACCCAAATGTTGCATGCGTTTGTTACCCTCAAACAGACTGGACCACTGACCACAAATTAATGCTGTACACAATGGCTAAATACGCACAATGTTAACAATGATGTACACAAATAGATTAATACGCACATTGTTAACAATGTTGTGCACAAATGGCTAAATACGCACAATGTTATCAGTGCTGTCCACAAATAGCTAAATAAGGACAATGTTATCAGTACTGTACACAAATGGCTAAATACGCACAATGTTATCAGTGCTGTACACAAATAGCTAAATAAGGACAATGTTATCAGTGCTGTCCACAAATAGCTAAATAAGGACAATGTTGTCAGTGCTGTACACAAATAGCTAAATAAGGACAATGTTATCAGTGCTGTACACAAATAGCTAAATAAGGACAATGTTGTCAGTGCTGTACACAAATAGCTAAATAAGGACAATGTTATCAGTGCTGTACACAAATAGCTAAATAAGGACAATGTTATCAGTGCTGTACACAAATAGCTAAATACGCACGATGTTATCAGTGCTGTACACGAATAGCTAAATACGCACGATGTTATCGGTGCTGTACACAACTAGCTAAATACGCACGATGTTATCAGTGCTGTACACAAATAGCTAAATACGCACGATGTTATCAGTGCTGTACACAAATAGCTAAATACGCACGATGTTATTGGTGCTGTACACAACTAGCTAAATAATGACAATGTTATCAGTGCTGTACATGTACACAACTAGCTAAATAATGACAATGTTATCAGTGCTGTACATGTACACAAATAGCTAAATAAGGACAATGTTATCAGTGCTGTACATGTACACAACTAGCTAAATAATGACAATGTTATCAGTGCTGTACATGTACACAACTAGCTAAATAATGACAATGTTATCAGTGCTGTACATGTGCACAAATAGCTAAATAAGGACAATGTTATCAGTGCTGTACATGTACACAACTAGCTAAATAATGACAATGTTATCAGTGCTGTACATGTACACAACTAGCTAAATAATGACAATGTTATCAGTGCTGTACATGTACACAAATAGCTAAATAAGGACAATGTTATCAGTGCTGTACATGTACACAACTAGCTAAATAATGACAATGTTATCAGTGCTGTACATGTACACAAATAGCTAAATAAGGACAATGTTATCAGTGCTGTACATGTACACAAATAGCTAAATAAGGACAATGTTATCAGTGCTGTACATGTACACAAATAGCTAAATAAGGACAATGTTATCAGTGCTGTACATGTACACAACTAGCTAAATAAGGACAATGTTATCAGTGCTGTACATGTACACAAATAGCTAAATAAGGACAATGTTATCAGTGCTGTACATGTACACAAATAGCTAAATAAGGACAATGTTATCAGTGCTGTACACATGGTTGAATGCACACAATGTTATCGGTGCTGTACACATTGAAGACAGCAGCAGGGAAGTTTCAGTCTTTTTCTCAAATTTTTTGTATCTAGTGTTTGTTTGTTTGCAATCTTACGCTTGACAAAGGCCATTTGGCCGAAAATTTGCGCCTGTCTTGTTTTGTTGTATTAAATACGCGTTCATATTCTTCTTTCGTGTTTTTTTCTGGTTCATGAATAGTAAGAAAAATAAGTAATTTTGCTGCCCATGATCATAATTGCTTTTATATTTTTGTACTGCTTTGCAATGACGAAACATTTTCCCATGGATGCCCCTCTCTAACATAAGAAACAACAGCTTTATCCTGTTCACACAATCAAACGCTTTTGACAAGATGAACCAATAGAATGTAAAATTCACGACCCTGCTTTGTGAAATATTTTGAAACTAGGTTATCTGTTGTTCTGTAATCCTAGCGGGAACCTGCCTATGCCTCGGCAGTCGCATTCTTTCGTTCACAGAAACGAGGCAGTCTGTCACTTATAACAAAGCTTTATAGTTTACTTATAACGTTCAGAAGCGAAGTGCTCTTGTAATAGTCACCATACATAGTACCCCCTTTCTGACCAGTGAAAAGATCACAGATTTGGACCAACTTTCCGGATAGTTTTTTGGTTGTGAATAATTACAGTATTTATATGGCGTTAAATCTTGACAGTTCAAAGCAGAGCGCACCCACGAACCAGACATACTCACACGATCAACGCAGACCATATTACAACTTGCGAAAATATAAAAACACAAACTGACGGAAAGAGGCAGCTGCAGAATTCACTGTCGGGAAAAGAGGTGGGTTTTCTAACTGAATTTAAAAGCAGAAAAGGTATGAATGTCAACAACACGTGAAAAATCTAAAGACAGACCATCGGCCCTCACGCTTTGCCGCTATTAAGCTTTTACAAGTCATACAGAATCTTTGCTTCAGTAATATCATTATTTTATTTGAATAGAAATTGAAAGTGTTGGTACTAAGCACGACGGGAAGTTTCAAACGACACGTTTAGGGTGTGGTTTTTTTCCATAGTCAGGCCATTCACTGTTTGTTAAAAATGTTTTAGAATTATTATCCTCATAAGATTAATGCATTTCCTTTAGGTTTCGATCGTTATGTTGCAGCGTTTTCTTAAAAGATACCTGGGTTGGTTGGTTGGTTGATTGGTTGGTTGGTTGGTTGGTTGGTTGGTTGGTTGGTTGGTTGGTTGGTTGGCTGGTTGGTTGGTTGGTTGGTTGGTTGGTTGGTTGATTGGTTGGTTGGTTGGTTGGTTGGTTGGTTGGTTGGTTGGTTGGTTGGTTGGCTGGTGGTGGTGGTGGTTGTTATTGTTGTTGTTGTTGTTGTTGTTGTTGTTGTTGTTTAAATGTCGATATAGCTATTCAAGTCTTTGGCCGAATTTGAGTCTAAATATCTTCAAGTGCCTGTATTTGTTTGAGCTGTGTGCATATCTATCCTTCTACAGTGGTTGTCTGTGCGGTGCACATTTATCTGTTTTGTCCTCTGCCGCGTTCAGAATGAATGTGAAAAACTGTTAACACGTTCTGTTTACTGTTCGCTAATGTTGACACAACTTGTTCAGTTTGAGTGCGCTATGGCGCTTTGGAAGAATGGAACCACACAGTAGAATATCATCCACTTCACGGATGCGTCATTGAGGTTATTGCTTAAACCTCCTGACCAACACCGCCCTGGGTCTACCTGGTGCTCTCTTTCCCTCCAGCATTCCTGTTGTGATCAGGTTCTCTAATTCCCTTTTCCTCAATGATTTTCTTGTGTCTGCCTCCATCAAGACTGCTCTGTCTCTTGTCTAGTTCTTATCTAGTATCAACTAAACAGCCGTGATCAGCATGAGGGTTAAAACCTTAATCCAAATGTTATCAGCATGGAGGTCTAACCATATGAGCTAACAATAATCCAAGTGTTATCAGCATGGAGGTCTAACCATATGAGCTAACCATAATCCAAATGTTATCAGCATGGAGGTCTAACCATATGAGCTAACCATAATCCAAGTGTTATCAGCATGGAGGTCTAACCATATGAGCTAACTATAATCCTAGTGTTATCAGCATGGAGGTCTAACCATATGAGCTAACCATAATCCTAGTGTTATCAGCATGGAGGTCTAACCATATGAGCTAACCATAATCCAAGTGTTATCAGCATGGAGGTCTAACCATATGAGCTAACCATAATCCAAGTGTTATCAGCATGGAGGTCTAACCATATGAGCTAACATAATCCAAGTGTTATCAGCATGGAGGTCTAACCATATGAGCTAACGAGGTCATACATGCCCACAACCTGGTAGTTACCTCCAGTGACACTGAGCCTAAATTCTGACTTTCGCAACAAACCAAGTTTGATTTTACACACATGAAATGAGCAAATTTGAGAAAGCAGCTGAGGGACTGTTTGTAACAGGACAGAACCTGACCATTTTTCGGCTTACAGTCTTTACCGAGCTATTTACAATACAATGATAGATTTCCCATACAGTATTTCAGACTTTTTATTTACTCACTCATTTGTTCTTACAACTGTATGATTTTGTTATTTGTACTCCTCTTTGTGATATCAAGAACTTGTATTAGATGAATGACGCCTGTGCAAGAGTGTATCAATGCATTACACTAGCATACAGTAGGTTTCCTAAGATATTGAACTTGCTCCTTGTCCGAGGTCATTCTCTATTTTACGTGTAGGTGATGTTGGTCAGCTCCAGGAAATCGCATCAGGTAAACAATCAAACAAGGAAACCAACACACAAAGAAAATAACAGATACATACAGTGGGTGGGGGATCAACAAACAAACCAACCAACCAACAAACAAACAAATAAGCAAACAAAAACCTATATCAGACGTCCATATGCATTAAATGCAACATAGATTTGTGTAGTTACATGTGTGTTATAAAACAAACAAACATTTAACTCAATATCTCAATACCTTCAGTTTTAGTTTCAGTTTCAATTTCTCAAGATGACGTCTCCTTGCTGGGAATGAATTCCATATGTACTGACGCCACTGGTGCCATGTGACGGAGAAGATCCAAAATGATCATGGCACAGGCCTTAATTTAAGCCTACACATAAATCCATAAGATGGCCAGGTCCTGAGGTCCTACCTATCATGTGGGTTTTGTACATTTGGCTAGTATTTGTATTGGTCTATCATTGGAACAATCTTGGCTACATTGTAATGACGTGTGTATTTGTGTTGCTCGTCTGGAAAAAAAAAATAGATAAATAAATAGAAATAAAAATGTAAAAAGGGACTGAATGAAAACAACCATCTACCAAGTATAAAACTGTCTCGCATCACAGAAAGCCCCAATCAACACTACACATAGCTTCCGCTGTCTATCAACATAATGAAAACAGTATCTCCTTAGTCATGGCCCCTCCAGTCTGCCGTCCATCTCTGAATGAAAAAAAGGAAAAGGAAGATAAATAAACAAGTAAGAAAGAAACAACAAATAACGGTAAACACACGCACGTGGGCATGCACACACATCACACACACGCGCGCGCGCGCACGCACGCACGCACGCACACACACATACATACACACTCACATACACATATCACGATGGCCGACAACACTGCAATGAATAAAGCAAATAAACAGACCATAACACAACACACACAAACACAACAAAAGACAAAACAAGACAAAACAAAAATGAGTCAAAACAAAAGCAGAACAGAAGCATTTAAATAGAAACATAGACATACACACATACACCAACCAACACAGACTGAGAAGACAAAAATCAAAACAAAACGTGAAGTCATCACAAAACTTAAAGTTATCACAGGCAATATTCAACAAACAGACCACAAACACACGCACAGTGTGACAACATACCCCTTTCCTAATCTGTCTTTTCCCTTTCTTCATATTTCCTTTGTGTCTGTTTCAGGAAAAGCTCATACACTTTCCATTCCATTTTGTAGGAATTTGTT
Organism: Monoplex corrugatus; assembly: GCA_030674185.1. Taxonomy (NCBI): domain Eukaryota; kingdom Metazoa; phylum Mollusca; class Gastropoda; order Littorinimorpha; family Ranellidae; genus Monoplex; species Monoplex corrugatus. The sequence goes on from CM060311.1 coordinate 44,139,647, forward strand.
CAATGTAATCTTTGACATGGCACCAATTTTTTGTCTGATTGATGATAGAAGTTATTTATCCTTTCATAGTAGATTTTGGCCACTTCCTCTATCTAGTCCTTTTTGAGTAAGATGATCAGTGGTATGGTGATTCACAAATTAGACCATATTAGACCTAGAAACAAGGTGTACTATTTCTTGTGAACTACTGGGCATACACCCTCAAATTCCAAACGTAAAACAAGAACTTTGTACATGTAATTATCAACACCTACATGTAGGTTGTGTTTTGTCACTAGATCTGTTTTCACTTTACAGCGAAAACATCATGAGAAACCTAGAAGAATACCCTGGATTAAAGTTTGAAGGAAAAATGATAAACAACATTTGATACGCATATGACACCGTGCCAATTGCAGAAAATGAAAGAGACCTGCAAAACGTTGTGAATATAATAGAAATAGTAAGCAAAGGTAAGGGGTTGGAGCTAAACAGCAAGAAGACTGAAGTCATGGTTATCAGTAAAAAAAATAAATAAATAAAAAAAACATGAAATCCCTTCATGC
>CM060311.1:44142691-44170191 GCA_030674185.1 Monoplex corrugatus
ATCAAATTCACTCTGAATGATGTACTGTTTGGTCTTCAAATGTACGATATCAACACTGCTGTAAGAAATACAGTTAACAAAACGCTTCTAAAGCAAAACATGCATCAGCATTGCTAAGAAGACGAATGCTTTAACGCAGCTTTATGTTATATTTGAAAACCAAATGCAAATTAGATAAATGAACCGGTATCACTCTTAACAGTTACTTAAGAAATACATTTGTTGGTATACAGGTGCAGCGTTTCTTATTTTTCAAGATTTAGGCGACTAACAACGTATCTATTCACACGCATACGCCCACTTACTCATGAACACGTAACTCATCACTCACCCACGAATGCACAAGCACAATCACCTGTACACATATACGCCTGCACACGCGCACGTACCGTACATAGAGGAACTCCACATCTGAGATATCCTTTGTGCTGAAATTTGTGATCGTATTCAACAATAATAATGAATATCTGTTCTGAGAATAGTAGATTATGAATGGTATAAGAGACTAACCATAAATATCAAGCTGTTCGTTTATAGATAAACATACAGACGTCAGACGTAGATGATTTATATTTCGTCAGTGTATGTCTGAAATTCTATTTATAAAAGTATCAATGAAAAAGGACATCTGAAGCACTATAAAAAAGAGAAGAAAAGAAAGAACAAGGGTGCTCCGTGTACCCACATGCAACTTGCAACCGAGGTTAAAAAAAGAAAAAAAAAGAAAAAAAGAAAGAGAGACCTAGGCAACATCCCGCATCGCCATCAAACCCTACCTATATAAAACGTGACAGCATTTGAAAGACATGTGCACGCACGCACACCATACTACCTTCATCCCTTGTCCTCCTCCCCCACTCCCCCTTTGTATACATAAAACGAACACAGATAAAAGATAGAACACACTCTCTCAGAAGAGAAGATTGCTTCACGCACACACACACACACACACACACAACACACACACACACACACACACACACACACACACACACACACACACACACACACACACACACACAACACACACACAACACACACACACACACACACACACACACACACACACACACACACACACACACATACACACACACACCCCACACACACACACACACACACACACACACACACACACACACACACAACACACACACACACACACACACACCACAACACACACAACACACACACACTTCTCTACTACTGCATTCTGAATCCATAGTCACATGAAAAAGTTTACAGATAATGATGTATTCACACACGCAAACCCACTTATCTCCGTATTCACACAACACGTTTGTACGTACTAGTTATTATCTGCTGGTGAGATACAATGTCACAGTCTTATCGGTGAAAATGTTGCACTTGGTTGAAAGCGTGAATGGCTGTGGGAATGAATTAATTCATGTAACGAGATGTTTTTGAGCGTGAAATTGTAAGGCCAAGACTTCTCTCTGACCATCTACTGTTTTCGTGTGAGGGGTGTGTTTCGTCTTTCAAAATTCTCATGAATCTGTCAGTAATTTTTCCTTTGCACATGTCACTAAAAATGTTTTCTCTTTTACCCACCATCCCATCTGGTTTCCTAACAACTTTTTCAAACCAGTGTTTGTCATATCTGGTCATGTTCCCATCCCAACACACAGTGTCACACGTTAAAGTATTACAGACAACAGACTTGTAAAGAATTTGAAGCATCTGTTTGCTCACACTTGCTTTAAAGACTTCAGTTTTTTTAGCAGGCTACATTCAGTTGTTAATTTTCTTTGACAGTACTGTAGAATTTTCATTCCAAGATAGTTTACTGTCAGTTATCAAGAGAATTTGTCACTTATCGCCCCAAGATATCTGCATGTGTCCAGTTGTTCAACCACTTCGTCTTTTGTCCCCATTTTATCTGAACATAAGTGTGTTTTTTGTTTGTTTGTTTTGTTTTTTTGTTTTGTTTGTTTGTTTGTTTGTCTGTTTGTTTGTTTTGTTTTCTTTGTTTGTTTGTTTATTTTTTGTTTTGTTTTGGGGTTTTCCGGGGTTTTTTTTGGGGGGGGGGGGTTTGGGGTTGGGGGGTTGTGTTTTTGTTTGTTTGTTTTGTTTTGTTTTTGTTTTTCTTTTGTTTTTGTGGTCAGTCATAAGGTTTTGTTTTCTTTTATTTTGATTTTCTAACACCAAGTTCAAGGTAATTTTCCTCATATCAGTTCACAGACCTGTCAATTTCTCTTCAGTAGTCAGCTTCGTCGTAACAATTAGCCCTGGTATAACGGAATCATCTGCAAACTCAGTGAACATGGTTCTGCCAAGTTCTGCATTCAGTTGTGTACAGTGTAAACAGAAACTGTGAGATCACTATACTCTGTGGTGCACCCATGTTTTGTAAAGAGAAAAGTGAACAAACGATCATCCAAGTTTACAAACTTTGGCATGTTAGTAAGGTAGCCTAAAATCCATAAAATATAAAGAAAAACCAGTCCCATATTGCTGAGCTTCTTTGCTAAAAGATGAGGTTGAATACTATTAAAAGCAATAGAAAAGTTAAAGACCATCATGCGGACAGTTACGTGATATGTCTAGATGTTCGTACACGTCGTTCAAGACAAAAAGTATAGCGTCCTTGGCATTTCTGTTTCTTCTATACACAAATGAAGAGACTTATACAGGGTTTGACACATTTCTCCACGTACACTATTACCGCCTTCATTACTGCATACGTTAACACCACAGAACGATGCTCATTAATTCCAGTTCCAGTTGTTTTCTTTGTTTTCTTGTACAGGGATGATTTCAATGAATAATATTGGTTTTTCCTCCAACTGGCACGAACATGTTCAAAACACGAAGTACAAGAATTGTAGGCTACATGTAGCATATCAAAGCTTTTCAGCATCTTTTTTACGGTAATGAAACAAGAAAAATAAAAAGGACATGGTTAGATAACGATTCTTCGCTAGCGACAGCTTCTTCATTTAACACACACACACACACACACACACACACACACACACACACACACACACACACACACACACACACACACACACACACACATACACACAACACACACACATACACACACACACACACACACACACACACACACACACACACACACACACACACACACACACACACACACATCCTCTCTCTCTCTCATTGGAAAAGTTTCCACGGAGGAGTTTGTTGTTGTTGTTGTTGTTGTTGTTGTTGTTGTTGTTGTTGTTGTTGTTGTTGTTGTTTTGGTGTTGTTTTGTATTGTTTTGGGGTTTTGTTTTCGTTTGTTTGTTTGTTTGTTTGTTTGCTTGTTTTGTTTGTTTGTTTGTTTTTGCGTTGTTTTCACTTGTAAAAAAGAGCTCATTAAAGGCTTATTTCTCAAGTCATGTGCTTGAAATCAGTCAGCGAGGAAGCGAGTCAGGTTTGTGGTAAAAGCAGTGTAAGGTGCATTATTTTCATTTGGGTCTGGTTCAGGTTACAACTAATGCCATGGGACACAGACAATAGGCTACAACAGCTTTGTCTGCTTGGTACAGGTCTCGTGAAGAGACCAAAACTTGACTGTCTATGAGAAGCAGGCTACTTTGAATATTATAAAACTGTTGTACAAATCTGTAGTTTATATTGAATACTGATAATAGGAAACTACCTCCATGCTGATCATAACTTCAGTTTCAAAAGTAACACCGTTCAATCTTCTCTTCCTCTAACACCCCTTCCTCCTAATATTTCTTTCATTTTATGGAAAATTTTCCACATTCGTTAGAGTACAGTTCCATCACCAACCTTCTTGTTTAATTGCATTGGTTCAATTCTGACTCGGGGAAACTTCGTATGATACCTCAGGTCTGCCCAGTTGTGAGTGGGACCTGACCCTATTTAAGGTTGGGGAACATAGAGCAGTGGAGATAGATGCGCACTGCCTTCATAATAATGGTTCTAAGACAAATTGGCAGGCCCCCTTTACCATTTCACTCCGCGATTCAATAGTATGGGAAAATTGTTACCTGTTACCATTTCAATATCGATTTAAGAATAATCATGATGAGGACAAGGAATAGATTCAAACCAGATACAGCAGAAGAACAATATGGATTTATTGAAGATAAAGGAACTGTTAATGCCATATATATCCTAGGAATTTTCATAGAACGATCAGCTAAATTAATTAAATCAGGATCTATTTTTGTTTTGTTGATTATCCCAAGGCTTGTGATCGGGTAAGACACGAAGAATTGCTCAACCAACTGGAAAAACTCAATATTGATAGAAAACATCATAGAATGATAAGAAATGTGTATTGGGAATGAAGAGCAGCTCTATTCAAAATATCAAAAAAGGGGTTAGATGAGGATGTGTTCTGTCACCAGATTTCTTAAAAGCGAAACCATCATGAGAAACCAAGAGGAATGCCCTTGGATAAAAGTTGGAGGAAAAATAGTAAACAATCTTTGTAATCCAGATGACATCATCCTAATTGCAGAAAATTAGAAAGACCTACAAAATCTTGTGAATATAATAGAAATAGAAAGCAGAAATAAAGGGCTGGAGTTAAACTGCAGAGCTGTAGCTAAATTGTAAGAAGACTGAAGTCGTGGTAATCAGTCAAAAAAATCGACACCTTTTCTCATGTTAAACAACAGCAAATGGCATAACATTGAGACAAGGTGATAAGTTTAAATATCTGGCAACAGTCATCTCACTAGACGGCAGATGCACACTGGAAATATTCAGCAGAATTGACAAAGCTAAAACAGCATTCCAGAATATGAAAGAAAGCTTTTCAGTGTTATAAGAACCAGTACTGTTATACGGATATGAGGCCTGGACAATCAAGAAGCAAAGTCAAAACAAGATATTGTGTGCGTGCGTATGTGTCTTAACCTCCAGTGCCAAACATGGCACATAGGGCATGGAACAGGTCTCTCCATCTTTCTGTATCGGCTGCCATCTGTTCAACTGCTTTCAGATTGTTGTTTACCACTCTTCTGTCAGACTGGAGTGTTATTTTGATGGATGTTTTTGGTCTTCCCCTTCTTCTTTGTCCCTTCGGTCTTCAAAATAGTGCTGCGTTTGGTAGTCTATTCTGGTCATTTTTAATACATGGCCATCATATTTCTATCTTTCCTTTCTGATGACGTTTGATATGTATGGCTGTAGCCAGTTTTATACTCATCCCATCTAATACATAGAATCATCCTGAGGCACTTGTTTTCAAAGGCATTCGGCGTGTTTTCCAAGGCTTTTGTACAGCACCAACTTTCAGATCCATACGTTAGGACCGTGAGGACACTGGATTTGAAAAGGTTTGGCTTTGTTCTTCTACTAACGTTTTGGGGGTTGGGTTTTTTTTCAGATGTTGTTCAGAGAATTGAATGCTACAGCAGCCTTTGCTATTCTAGTTCTGACTTCCCTGATGATGATGCCATCTGCTAACACTTTACTTCCTAAATATGTTAATTCCTATACATTTTCAAGGTCTTCTCCATTGAATTTAAAGTTCCTTGTCCTGCTTTCACATTCATTAATTTGGTTTTTGATGCGTTGATGAGGAGTCCGACTGTGCCTGCAGCCCTTACCAATACATCTGTCAGTTCCTGTTGTCATATGAGTGGCAAAGTTGCCTCTGACCATTTGATGTTCTCTGTTGTCATGTGTGCATTTCATTACCCAGTCTGTGGTCAGGACAAACAGAAATGGCGAGAGGATATATCCTTGCTTGACATCTGTGTCGACATCAAATCTTTCTAAGCAGCCATTGTTGGTCAATATAGAACATTTTGAGTCCTATAGAAATGTTGCACCATGTTGATGAATTTGTTGGGTATTCCATATTCTGCTGCAATATTTCACAAGGTTTCCCTGTGTATGCTATCGAAGGTCTTCTGAAAATCGAAAATGTTGACTGTGAGGGGAGTCTTCTATTCTAAACAATCCTCTAAAATGATTCTTAGAGTAGTAATATGATCTGTGCAGCTTCTACCAGGGCGAAATTCTGCCTGTTCTTATCTAGAAGTATGTCGATTTTGTCTCTCATTCTGCCTTGTAGTATTCTATTACAGACTTTACCAGCTACCGATAGAATGGTTATACCCCTCCAGTTATTACGATGGAAGGCAAGGGGAAACCACCATCGTACTTTTCCCCAGGAAATCCATGGACAGAGGAAGAATAAAGAAGAAAGTTAACGACGTCAATAGGTGCTCCTGTGGAGCACCTTCGTCCGGTAGGGACTGTCATGCGGCGCAGGTGACACCAGACCGTCAGCCAGCTACTGCGACCAAAACCAAGATTAAATTCAACACCAAGGTGGCAACATGGAATGTAAGAACAATGCTGCAGAAAGGTAAATTAGACAACATCAAAATGGAGATGGAAAGGCGTAACATCAGTATTTTAGGACTAGGGGAAATGAGATGGAAGGGGGTAGGCATGATAACATCAGGAGAATATACAGTGATATAGTCTGGTGGTAATTCACATGAAAGAGGAGTAGGCATCATAATGGACAAAGACAAATCAAAAGCAGTTAAAGGATACTGGGCAGTGTCCGACAGAGTTTTACTGGTCAAATTCGGAGGGAAACCTTTTGATATCAACATCATACAGGTGTATGCACCAACATCCGCAAGTACTCAGGAAGACATCGACAACTTCTACGAAGTTTTAGAGATGGCCAAAGTCCAATGTAAATCACAGGAAGTTACAGTCATAATGGGAGATTTTAATGCTAAAGTGGGACAGGATAAGGTGGAGGATATAGTTGGACCTCATGGCCTTGGTACACAAAACGAAAGAGGGGAGAAGCTTGTAGAATGGGCACAGATGAATGAGTTCATAGTAGGAAACACCTGGTTTGAGCAGCCTAACAGAAGAAAATGGACTTGGATGAGTCCAGGAGATAATACCAAAAATCAAATTACTACATCCTGATCAACAAAAGATTTAGAAATTCTTTACTGTCAGCAAAAACACTACCAGGCGCAGACTGCAACAGTGACCACAATCCGGTAGTGGGAAGGTTTAGGCTGAAATTGAGGAAAAGGAAACAGACCAAAAGCAACATCAAACTAAACCTTGGACTCTTGAAGACAGATGAAATGATACGACAAAAATTTAATGTACATGTTCAAAACAAATTCAGTGCTCTGGAAGACGTTGGTGACAATGAGGAACAATGGACAAAGTTGAGAAGTTCTATAAATGAAGCTTGTGAGGAATCCCTAAGGCAAATAGAAAAACAAAAAAGAGCTGGATGACTAATGAAATTTTGGGCCTGATGGAGAAAAGGAGGAAGGCAAAGAGAAACGAGGAGATATACAGGAAGATAAACAAAGAAATCAGGTATAGGTGCAATGAAGCTAAGGAAGCTTGGCTGAACACAAAATGCAAAGAGATAGAAGAACGACACAAAATGGATCCTCAGGGTATGTACAGACGAATTGAAGAAATTGTTCACAGGAAAAATACATGCACATCAACTGGTTGTTTAAAATCAAAAGATGGCACGCTTATCATGGAAAAAGACAAGGTATTAGACAGATGGGGACAGTACATTAAAGACCTTTTTGAGGATGACAGAAACGAAGAACACATTATAAAAAAGAACATTGAAGGACCACCCATAATGAAAGATGAAGTCAGAGCAGCACTGAAAAAGATGAAACCAGGAAAAGCCCCAGGACCAGACAACATTACTACAGAGATGATTGAAGCCCTGGAGGAATTTGGCATAGAAAAAATAACAGTCCTCCTAAATGAAATTTATGACACAAGAAAAAATCCCCAAAGATATGTCAAAATCAATTTTCATTGCACTTCCAAAGAAGACAGGGGCTATAGAATGCGAACTCCATCGCACAATCAGTTTGATGAGTCATGTAACAAAAATCCTGTTAAGAATAATCATGATGAGGACAAGGAATAGAATCAAAAGAGAAATAGCAGAAGAACAGTGTGGATTTGTGGAAGGGAAAGGAACTATTAATGCCATATACATCCTAAGAACTATCATAGAGAGGTCAGTTGAGATGAATAAGGATTTGTATTTATGCTTTGTTGACTATACCAAGGCTTTCGATCGGGTACGACATGAAGAATTGATCAACCAACTGGAGAGACTCAATGTCGATGGAAAAGATCTACGAATAATCAGGAATATCTACTGGGAACAAACAGCTGCAATGAGAATAGAAAACAATATAAGCTCTTTTCAAAACATCAAAAGAGGAGTCAGACAGGATTGTGTTTTGTCACCAGATCTGTTTTCACTATATAGCGAAAACATCATGAGAAACCTAGAAGAAGACCCTGGATTAAAGGTTGGAGGGAAAATGATAAACAACATTCGGTACGCAGATGACACCGTGCTAATTGCAGAAAATGAAAGGGACCTACAAAACCTTGTGAATATACTAGAAACAGAAAGCAAAGGTAAGGGGTTGGAACTAAACAGCAGGAAGACTGAAGTCATGGTGATCAGTAAAAAACATGAAATCACCTCCTGCAAAATAACAGCAAATGGCACAACCTTGACACAGGTTAATAAGTTCAAATACCTGGGAACGGTCATTTCATCAGACGGCAGATGCACATCGGAAATAGCTGGCAGAATCGGCCAAGCCAAAACAGCATTCAAGAAGATGACAAGCATTCTTACCAACAAATGCCTATCAATTAACATCAGAAAGAGAGTCCTTGAATGTTATATAGAACCAATACTGTTGTACGGATGCGAGGCGTGGACAGTCAGCAAGCAAAGCCAGAGCAGGATTGAGGCAGCCGAGATGTGGTTTCTCAGAAGAATGATGAGAGTACCATGGACAGCAAAGAAAACAAACGAGACAGTCTTGATGGAGGCAGACACAAGTCGATCACTGATAAGGAAGATTAGGAAAAGACAAGCAACATTTATAGGCCATTTTATAAGGAAGGGGGATTTGGAGCACCTGGTCACAACGGGAAAGCTGGAGGGAAAGAGAGCACCGGGTAGACCCAGGGAGAGAATGCTGGACGGACTTGCAAGGTGGCTGAGGATGAAGAGGGTGGGGGAGATGCTGGGGCAACGAGAGATAAAGATGGTTGGAAGTCCATGGTCGCCAACGCCATGCGGCAGGGCACCTGATGATGATGATGATGATGATGAGTTATTACGAAAGTTTTTCTTTCTTTGGAAGTTTGATGATTACCCCGTGCTCCCATTCTTCAGGGGCTTGTTTAGATTTTAGAATGTTATACATAATATCAAGCAATGCAAGGTTTTGGAGCATTTCGTCTTCCTGTCCTGCCTTGTTTCTCTTCAGTTCCTTTATTACTGAATTCTGATAATCTGAAGGGATCAATATTCATGTTTAGTGTTTTCCTGTCTTCTCCTGAAAATATTACATATACTAAAAAAAAGTACTGTGAGTAGATGGGTTGGGCCAGTTAAGTAGGCTACCACCTTAAAATGCTCTACCTACCTGTCTTCTTGCTTTTTTGTCTTCCAATACCTTTTTTCATTCTTGATGGGGACGTTTATATTACTCCTTCAGCCACATAGCACCGTTTAGTGATGTTGCAGACTGCCCCTGTCTGCTGCAGTTTGTGCTTCAGTAGAAAAAGCATCCATGTACTGTCTTTTGTTCTCTTTTGCACTTGACTTTACCTTCTTGTCGGCCTTCTTACACAATTCTTTGACTTCCTTCAAGGCTGCTTCTCCTACACGTTTTGCGCCGATGACTTTTAAGTGGGCGGGAACAAGAAGGGTGGAAGATATACGACTCGTCTTGAATATTCTTCCAGGTGTCATCCGTCATCCATGACTTGGACTGCAGCTACTCTCGTATATCCTGCTGCCTGCAATGCACTTTCAACTATTACATTTTTTACATGCTGCTGTTTTTCTTCCAGTGCCTCCCTCGCAAGGAAATGTAGAGGGCTGAACCTATTTTTCATTTCCAGTTGGAATGTTTCCACGACACTGGCCTTATTTAGTCCCTTTGGGTTGACTTTCATAATTGCCCTTCTCCTGATATGGTTTCTAAAAAGAGTAGGCCCTACTGAGAGTTCCATAAACAGCAAAGAAAACAGACGAGACAATTTTGAGAGAAGCAAATACAAAAAGAATATTAATGAAGAAGATAACTGTAAAGACAAGCAACATTCATTGAACATTTCACAAGGCAAGAGGAATCTGTGTGGTGTCTGGAGCTTGGTAGGTGACTGTCCGGACAGTAGCGAGACATTAATGCTCTGGATCCCATCCAGCACCCTCAGGTGTTTCTTGTTATCTATGACTTGTGGTTCGGCCACCGACTTCAAGGAATCAGCCTTGATGACCACAGGGAAAGACCTGCTGGCGGCTCGGAGAGACGGCAAACTTGGGATCATTTTCGAGACATGTCAGACCTAGCTGATAGCAACATGGTCTGTCTAGAGCATCGTGCCTGGCCATTTTCACGCCCGTTCAAACACCCTCTAAAGTTGTAGGAAAACAATAGTGGGAGTTTCCGACTCGACTGCTAACTGCTGAGACTATAGTAAGGGGAAAAGGTCTGGCAGCTGTGAGAGCTGGTAGCTGGGCGGGCTGCCCAATAGAGAGATGAAGGCCCAGAGTAAGGCAAAAGAGGGCTTCTCCATTCTCTCTTGGTCCAGTAGCTGAGCTGGACGTGGTTGGTGCGCGTTGTGTGACTATATCAGGCTTTGTTAGCCCCGCACATTGCCATTCGGTTTGTAAACAAGACATCTGATGATTGGGTCTGAATGGGTCATGCAGTGCATGGACAGTCCCCGTTTACTTGAAATGGCTATCATGTGGCATCAGGAACTTGGGAGGCGATTGTCCAGAGAATGGTTAGGTGTTAGTGTTTGGGTCCCATCCAGTAGGCTACCCTTGGATGTTTCTTGTTAACTGAACACCTGGTCACAACAGGAAAGCTAGAAGGAAAAAGAGCACCAGTTAGACCCAAAGAAAAAACACTTGACAATTTTGCAGAGTGAGCGGGAACAAGAAGGGTGGAAGATATAGGCCTACGACTCGTATTTGCAGTGAGAAAAGATAGACTCGTATGGTGGACCAAATGTTTAGGTATGGACGAAGTGGTCCGGTCCAAAATGTGAAAATCAACAATATGAATGGGTACATGGCCCTCTCCAGGGTTAGAGAAGGTTGAACAGCAAGGGAGAGGAGTTTGGCACCGCCCTCACAATGCTGCCTAAGGTTTCTGCCACCTCACTCCGTATAACCTTGATTTTTATCTTTGTATTTGGTGTAATTGAGAAACAAAGTCATTCAAGGTAAAACTTCCCATGAAAATGGGTATAAATGGGAGAGTGTTAGTATGGTTTGGCCACCATTTTAAGCAAACGTTTTATTTCAATAGAGGAAGATTGTGTGTCTGTAAACACATGTCAATGTAGGCCTATTCACTTATGCAATCTAAGGATACGCACCAATTTAGCACCAAGGGGTTTAAGAAAACAAACCTGAATACAAATGTATAACGAACTAGACCCCCAGCTATGGGTAAATAGCACCACTGCCTTGAGGTTATCTCGGGAGAGAATAAGGCTAAGGGAGTAAACCCTGAAAGAAAAGTATCACCCCTACTGCTTTGCAGATTGTCGTGGGAACGACAAAGGCTGGCGGAAAGTCCGTGCACAAACCGATGGAAGGCAACAGGAAACTACCATCGTATTTTCCCAAGAAAATTCATCGCCAGCCGAAACAAGAATGAGGATAACGATGAAGATAGGGGCTCCTATAACCTTCGTCTGGCAGGGACCGTCATGCTGCGCAGGTGACACCAGACTGACAGCAAGCTACTGCAATCAAACTGAGAAGAAGAAAAAAAAACTAAAATCGCAACATGGAATGTGAGGATATTGCTGCACAGGGGAAAATTACAGAATGTCAAGATTGAGATGCTAAGGATTTACATTAACATTTTAGGACCAGGGGAAGTGAGATGAAAGTGGGCAGGCATAACATCAGGAGAGCATACAATAATATATTCTGGTGGAAACACACATGATAGAGGAGTAGGCATCATAATTGACAGGGACAAATCAAAAGCAGTTAAGGGATACTGGGCTGTGTCAGACCCAGTTTTGCTGGTAAAATTGGATGGCCATTTGATATCAACATCATCCAGGTGTATGCACCAAAATCCGCAAGTACTCAGGATGAAACTGACAACTTCAATGAAGTATTAGAGATGGCCAAGGCTCAATGTAAATCACAGGAAGTTACAATAATATTGGGAGATTTTAATGTTAAAGTGGGACAGGATAGGATGAAGGATATAGTCGCTCATTGCCTTGGTACACAAAATGAAAGGGGAGGGAACCTTGTGGAATGGGCACAGATGAATGAGTTCATAGTAGGAAACGCCTGGTTTGAGCAGCCTAATGAAGAAAATGGACATGGATGAGTCAAGGAGATAATACCAAAAATCAAATTGACTACATCCTGATCAATAAAAGATTTATGAATTCTTTGCTGACAGCAAAAACACTACCAGGCGCAGACTGCAACACTGACCACAATCCTGTAATAGGAAGATTTAGGCTGAAACTAAGGAAAAGAAAACAGACCAAAAGTAACATCAAACTAAATCTTGGACTCTTAAAAGACAGATGAAGCGACACATAAAAAAATTAACGTAGCCTACATGTTCAAAACAAATTCAGTGCTCTGGAAGACGTTGGTGACAATGAGAAACAATGGACAAAGTTGAGAAACTCGATAAATGAAGCTTGTGAAGAAATCCCTACAGTAGATAGAAAAGCAAAAAAGAACAGGATGACAAGACAAAATATTAGACAGATGGGGAGAGTACATTAACTCTTTCACCGCCAAGTTTTCCCAGAAACGGCACTCAGTGCCAAGTATATTTTGGGCAGCCAATTTTGCAGCGCAGTATGCATTTTTAAAAGCTTATATCTCAAAGACTATTAAAGATTTTCACTTACTTTTTTTTTCTTTTTTTTTTGCTCTGTAAAGGGCAGATGTATTTATATATGAATGTTTGCTTATGTTTATGTGCTCGATTGATTATTCCACAGATAATCTTATTATAAAGAAAAACATTTTCTTTTCATACGGTTTATTAGTTGTACTACTGACCTTATTTCGTGAGTTGTGCGCCAGATATCATTATAATAAATGAGGAAAAGCAATGGAAAATCTACACACAAAGTCAGCTGTCTGCTTATTCTACTCGGAGTGATAGACAATGCATGTCAATTTGCAGACATTTTGGAGAAAAGCTTCGGAGAAAACGTGACGTAAATTCCGACAGTTAACAAAGCCACACTTCGGCCTTACTGCTGAAAAACTAGGTCGCTGGATGAAGTTTAAAAATAGCACAGTCGCCTGCATTCACCAGTGGAGCTGACAGAAGCTTTGTGGCAGCGTGAAAAGTTATCTTTTAGTATGACCCCTCGAAGTCGCACAAATGCGACCATGGCGGTCGTACGGGAAGTCGCTTGATTGCAACCATGATGGGAAAAGAGTTAAAGACCTTTTTGAAGACGACAGAAACGCAGAACACATTATACGAAAGAACGTTGAAGGACCACCAATAATGAAAGATGAAGTTAGAGCAGCACTGAAAAAAATGAAACCAGGAAAAGCCCCAGGACCAGATATTACTACAGAGATGATGGAAGCCCTGGAGGAATTTGGTATTGAAATAATAAGTCCTCCTAAATGAAATTTGCAACACTGGAAAATTCCCCAATGATATGTCAAAATCAATTTTCATTGCACTTCCAAAGAAAATAGGGGCTATAGAATGCGAACTCCATCATACAATCAGCTTCAGGAGTGATGTAACAAAAATCTTATTAAGAATAATCATGTTGAGGACAAGGAAGACAATCAAAAGAGAACTAGCAGAATAACAGTGTGGATTTATCGAAGGGAAAGGAACTAATAACGCCATAATACATCTTAAGAACTATCATTGAGAAGTCAATCGAGTTGAATAAGGATTTATATTTATGCCTTGTTGATTATACCAAGGGTTTTGATCGGGTAAGACATGAAGAATTGATCAACCAACGAGAAAGATTCAATATTGATAGAAAAGATCTACGAATAATCAGAAATATGTATTGGGAACAAACAGCAGCAATGACAATAGAAAACGATAGAAGCTCTTTCCAAAATATCAAAAGAGGAGTCAGGCAAGGTTGTGTTCTGTCACCAGATTTGTTTTCACTATACAGCAAAACGATCATGAGAAACCTAGAGGAAGACCCTGGATTAAAGGTTGGAGGAAAAATGGTAAACAACATTTGTTACGCAGATGATACTGTGCTAATTGCAGAAAATGAAAGGGACCTACAAAACCTTGTGAATATAACAGAAATAGAAAGCAAAAGTCAAGGGTTGGAGCTAACTAGCAAGAAAATGGAAGTCATGGTAGTAAGTAAAAAATGTGGAATCCCCTCATACAAAATAACAGCAAACGGCACAGCTTTGAGACAGGTTGATAAGTTTAAATATCTGGGAACGGTCATCTCACCAGATGGCAGATGCACATCAGAAATAGCCAGCATAATCGGCCAAGCCAAAACATCATTCAAGAGGATATAAATTTTCTTACCAACAAATGCCTTTCAATTAACATCAAGAAGAGAGTTCTTGAATGTTATATAGAACCAATAATGTTATATGATTGTAAGGCGTGGACAGTCAACACGCAAAGCCAGAACAAGATTGAGGCAGCCGAAATGTGGTTTCTAAGAAGAATGTTGAGAGTTCAATGGGCAGCAAAGAAAACAAACGTGACAGTCTTGATGGAGGCAGACACAAGAAGATCATTCATATGGAAGATTAGGAAAAGACTGGCAACATTTATAGGCCATTTTATGAGAAAAGGCGAATTAGAGCAACTGGTCACAACAGGAAAGCTGGAGGGAAAGAGAGCACGAGGTAGTCCAAGGGAGAAAATATTGGACGGACTTGCAGGGTGGCTGAGGACAGAGAGGGTGGAAGATGTGTTTGTGGCGACAAGGGATAGATGCATATGGAGGGCCATGATCGCCAACGCCATGCAGCAGGGCACATGATGATGAATCAAAGGAGATACCCCTGGCGTTGAACATTCTGTCCAATTTATCACACATGGGATTTACAATCATACCGGAACACAAATCTAAATATAACTAAGGACACTAAAACATTAAAAAAAAAGGGGCATAATGTACCTAAAACTGCTTCCGCATATCATCTCCCAAAGTGAAAAATGCTCATAATACATGTAGGCCTACCCAAGTATCAATCCTAAGAGAGAGTATGTAACTCTATCAAACACATACAGATAATGGACCAGCAAGGCACAAAATGATAGGAAAAATGACAGAAAGCAAAGGTACAAGGCAGAAACAAAGAAAATGGCAGAAAAAAAACACGAAATTTCTAGCACAGAATTTTCATCAAGTGGAGGGACACTATCTATACTGAAAGAGCCCCCAACATCCCCACAGGGTCTGCAGAGCTGAAATTGCAATTAAAACATGTAGGCCTACCCAATTATCACTCCAAATAAAAAGTATGTGAGGCTTTATCGGACACATACATTTGAATGGACTAGCAAAGTAGAACATGAAAAATTTGATCTCCTCAGCGTTGCTTTCATTGTCATGTCTTGTTGATGTTTCATTTACTCTTTTAACCAACTTTGTGAGTTCCTGCTTATTGCCTGCCAGGCCATCTGTTATCTGTGAAACAAGGTTTGATTAGTCTTCCTCCAGTTTTGACTGTGCTGACAAGATCTTCCAAGTGTGTAAGTCATGATGCATTCCAGGAATATGATGAAAAGTGTGGGAGACAGAAGGCAGCCCTGAAGAACTCCAACCACAGTATGGAACCACTCTCCAGTAGCACCCTATGTCAGTACTACACTGGTTGCTTTGGGGTACAGTTGCTGAATTGTATTGATTAGTTTTTGTCCAATGTTAAATTTCTTTGTGGCCCACAGTGTCTCCTTCCAGACTGACAAAGGCCTTCTCTAAGTCAGTAAAGACATGGTAGAATTTTCCTGGTGTTGGAGGCGTTTTTCACAAAGGGCACACAGATTAAAAATCTGTTTGACAGTAGGCCTACTTCTTCCCTTGCAGAACCCAACCTGTTCTTCAGCAAGGATAGATGTTTTGCAGCTGTAGTCTATTCAGAATGATTTTGAGCATTGTTTTGCTTGTATGGCTGATCAAACTGATAATGTGGTAGTTCTGGCTGTGTTGGAGACTTCCCTTCTTGGGAAGACTGTTAATCAGTGATTGGGTCCTCAGTGTGGGCCACTCTACTCACCTGTATGCTCGACTTTGTTGCAGATGGCAGTCAGGATGCGGATATCAGTTACTGCCTGTCCACTATGTTTCAAAAGTTCTGCAGGGATGTGGCAACTCCACTGCTGTTACAACTTCCTCACAAGTAGGCTACTGGGAAGTCATCCTCGTTCGATGCAAGTGGGAATATAGAAGCAATCCCAAACCTTTCAATCTAGATTCCTGTAACAGGAAATATGAGCAATCCCAAACCTTTCAATCTAGATTCCTGTAACAGGGAATACAGAAGCAATCCCAAACCTTTCAATCTAAATTCCAGTAACATGGAATTCGATGGGAGGGGGGGGGGGGGGTCCTGCTTGTTTGCTTGCGTGTTTGACACCAGGAGACTTGTCACAACTGCTGCTATATCACAATCAAGATCTCAATCTAACTGAACGATAGCATACATTTTAGTATGGAATTCAGCCTTACTGTTTCATTTACATAAGCCATCCCCCATGGGATGTTGGAGATCTTTCAGTACAAATAGTATTCCTACCTTCTGGAAACATTGTGCTAGAAATTTCCTCTTTTCTGTCACTCTGCTTCTGCCTTGTTCCTCTGCTTTCTGTCATTTCTTCCTACCATTTTCTGCCTTGCTGGTGCATTCACCTGTATGTGTTTTATAAAGTCTTAATTCTTTCTCTTAGGATTGATACTTGGGTACATCTATTATCTGCATTTTTCACTCTAGGGAAATGTGATATGCGGAAGCAATTTAAAGTAAAGTAGGCCCATTTTTATGTTTTAGTGTCCCTAGTTATGTTTCAATTTGAATTCAAGTATGTTTTTTAAATCACCTATGTGATAAATTGGACAGAGTGGTTAAAGCAAGGGGTATCTCCTTAGATTATGTGCGTGAATGCATTGCTCCATGTTCTTTAATTTTCTTTGCCTGTTCAAGTATTGTGTATGTTTTGAAACAGTTATAGCCCTGATATGAATCTATGCAGTCAGCTGGGCTTTAAACAGAAAAAGCAAGAATAATAACAATTTACACAATAAGCATCAGACTTGGTGAATTTTAAGGTTTTATTTCAATTATTATTTACACTCATGCAAGCATTCACAACCACATGCTTCCAAGTTCTTCACACCTAAGAAAAGAAAAGCTGCACATGATAGATCAAAAGGCATCTAGAACTAATTCACTTCGTAGCCTGTAAAATAAAAGGCATCTAGAACTAATTCACTTCGTAGCCTGTAAAATAATATCACTGCAACATTCGGCGAATCAGTCATAGGACATTTTATGTTAATGTTACAAAATACAGATGTTATGTCTGTTTTAAATAGATTAAAAAAAAAAAAAAAAGACTAATAATGCATGTGCAGGAGGTGAGAAGGGGGCGAAGGGGAAACACCACACTCAAACGAGCAACAGTATTCTTTCACTACATTTGTCTACTGCGTACATTTTTTACCTCTCTGCAAGCAGTCATCTGCACTGACCTCCCAGTCTACATAAAAATGTTGGCATTTCCGTAATTTCTTTTGTGATATTTTGATTAGCTCTGACATAATGTTTGGCATGACTAAAAACAAGAAACAAAGACTCAGATGAACGTGATTTCAACAATCTTAGAAATTCTCTTATGAATAATACTTCCAACTCTTTTCAGAGACTCACACAAAACTATCAAGTTCAGACTTTGACGATCATTATTTAGTTTTAGCATGTGCAGAAAAACTGAAACAAAAACAGTCTTCACCTTACACAGTTGTATTCATGGTGCATTTCACCATCACCTACTATCCATTAAACATTATTTCAAAAAATTTGGTACTCAAATAAGAACAAACAAATCACTCTGTAACTCTTGTCCAATCACTCTCAGTTGAATGATCTGTCACAATTTTGTTTTGTTTTGTTTTTAAGTGCTGATTTCTACAAGTCAAAACCAGTTTGGATCAAGCTACTACTATGGAAGACTGCAGAATTGAACTTCATGGGTTCCTTCCCTTAGATCATTAATGACAACATGCTTCTGTTCAAACTTCAGCATTCAAATGAGTAGGCCTATGCAACATGGTGAACAGTAAACTACACATGCATACAGAAGTGAATGTTTCGTTGTCCACAGCGCTTGGCATGCTGTACATACGATAATTCATAACTGAAACAAAACTAAACTGAAAACATCAGACACACAGACATTAAGAACAATAAGAAAAAAATATAAACAAAAACAAAAAAAGAACAGGCAGGAAAAGCAAGACATTAGAAAAGTCACTGTAGTCACAGTTGTGAAAAAAAAACGGTCTGACATTGTCACTGCAAATAAATACAGGATGTCGCAGCTGCCCCAGAGGCAGCCTGATCAAAACCCAAGTCTTTTCAGCTTAATCACACAGAGTCTATGAGCGGGCATTGGGTCCCTTTTTGCGGCCAAAGGTGGCAACCACATTGACAAAACGGCGGTTATATTGAATGCGTCGCTTGGCACGTCCAGTCTTCTTCTTCTTCTTTTCCTGGGGCTCTACCTGTTTCCAGACATATAATAATAATAATAATAATAATCATACTTTCATAGTATCTATGTAGCACTAAATCTTGATGTATAACTATAAATCAAATCAATCAAATCAAAGTGCACATTCTCAGCACTTACTCAAACATTCACTTCCACTAGCAAAAACAACCTAAAGGTACAAAGAACATGCATACTGTGGGAATGGTGAGGGGTAGAAAGAAGGGAGTTTGCGAGAAGAGTGCTGACTGTTGAAGAGGCAAGAGATGGTCATTCTGGTTAAATAGATCAGATGCAAAAAATGAATGGCAACCAATAGCAGTATCAAGAATTTGTAAACAAATAGTATCTGAGGCAGAACAAAGAAATCGGGTAGGGGTGTGCATTCCAAGGTGGGCATAGAGTGCTTGGGGCAAAACAGTTTATACCCTTGTAGTAGAACCTATCTATTTTGTACAACAGGCAACCAGTGGAAGAACTTAAGAAAGGGAATGACATGATCATGTTTCTTTTAACAAAAGATATGATGGACCACAGAATTCTGGATATGCAAAGGCAAGTAACAGAAGAAACCAGTAAGCCAGACAGCAGAGTGTTGTAATAAGTGATGCAAGAGAACATACTCGAAGTTGCAAATTTAAACTGACCATCATAATTGTAACTAAAAACTGAATGAACTGCTAAAGATGCTGTTCATGTGGTCGGTCTCTAACAGTAACACACACACACACACACACACACACACACACACACACACACACACACAAACACACATATATCACACCACACTTACTTCATGTACAGTAACTGATATATCATGGTGCAAATGTTTTTCTCAACAGTAGTTTGTCTTTTTAATTACCACAGAACTTCCCATAACACCACCATCAACTCATATCAGAATATGTTGTAACAAGGAGCATGAGTACTGGATTTGTATGCTACAAGTGGACTAAGACTAAAACTTAGTTTGTGAACTTAACTGACTCAAACATTTTCTTCACACAACTTGTACATTCATCTCAAAGAGATGAACCATCCTAAAATCTACAGAAAGCTGCAAACCTGTGTGGTGGTCTTAAATATTTCAAATACACTTCTACATTTCTAGGTCAGTACTATTACTGACTATATTCAAAACAGTTTGTGACAAAACATCAATCACAATCATTTCATCCAGATTCTTTAGGCCCTATGTATTCATTTTACATCAAATGCATCTTCTAAACCAGCACTGACAGCTTTTATAAACAATTTTCCAATTCCAAAAAATTAAAAGATAAGAGTTGAAAAAAAAAAGTCACTCTGTACATAGACTGAATGCTTCTCAGATGCTTTTAACAGCACACTCTGTTTGTTTTGGTTATGTACGTACAATTTAAAAGATGTCTAAAAATAACAGTGAAACTGACAAACTGTTTTGTACAACATACCTTGGGTGTCTGACCCCTCACTTTGCCTGCTCTTGCAAGTGAACCGTGAACCTTTCCTGAAAAAAACAATATAAGATTAAGAGCTTATATGATCTCTTGTCAATAATTCATAAGTTGTACTGAACTCTGAACTCAAAAGTTAGATAAAAGTCAAGACAAAAAAGACAAAAAATGTACCCGAGATGTTTTGTACTTAGCTTTCAAAGCAACCACAGATTATTCTGACAATAAATAAGGGGAAGAAGTAACTCAGTAGGGTGCTACATGCTGAGAAGACAAATAATTGTGCCATGTACTTAGCAGAAAGTTGACAGTAACAAAACAAAGAGTGTAAGTTACTTATTAACATAAAAATAAAAACAAAGCAAAGCAACTGAGGCATAAGAAGACCAGAAATCTTAACCAACTGTGATGATTATAGCCAAGGCAGTTTGTGTAACAGTTAAAATCACTGTCAAAGGGGCCTAACTTCCCCCTCAAGCTGCACATTATTGGCAAAAGTTTAAAATAATTATCCAAAATCAACCAAAAACAGAATAAACATCACTTGAAAAAAAAATCATACGAAATTAACTTTTTATTATATTTTAAATAACTTACCTAAAGTGAATATTCCTGACAGTTTCCTTGTCATTAGTAATCAAAAAGGTATGCATGGGCTTATCAATGATAAACGAACTTTTTTGGCACTCTGTAATTCACTTTCCTAACATAATCCAACCTTCTACACAGGTTCAGTACCACACATATACATTTTTTTTTATCCATTGGGAATACTGGTTATGGATAAAACACTAGAACAGCCACAAGTCCACATTACACTGGAAAAGCTGTTTTGCTTGTAAGTCACCATGCTGAAATGCATGTGATTTTGGAAACACATTGTGGATCAATTCAAATTCATTATACAAAAGTACTACTAAAATTAATGGTAGAACAATGGTAAAAGGTAAAGGACTGCTTCAAAACTTGACTGCTTCAAAACTAAGGTTCCATGGATACAAATTTATTTCCTTTCAAATGATTATGATACATATAAAAAAATCATTAAAATCTGTCAGGAGAAAACATTTGACAAGTTATCGTTGTATCAAGAGAACATAACAACGTTCAAAATCCATACCCCACAAAACTCAAATGAGTTAAAGCAACATGATAAAGTTAGTCAACATTTCACTCATGCTGACAGACCAACAGATTAAATAGTATGGTTCGTCAATATATCACACGTGCTGAGCAAGAAACTATCTCAACCTCATGGTATTATCCTCATGCAAACTTACCTCATGTCAAACTATATGACAACACAAAAACAACATAAAACAACAAAGACTGCAACAAGAACTAAAACTAGTAGAAGACAACTTACAGCAGTTACAGATACTTCTTACAGTTAATTCTCTTCACAAGACCTCTTTAGATAGGATAAGCATCACCCTGTCACATCCAGTACTCCAAACTGTGTTCAACATCACTTGACATGCGATTCAATACTACTACTCATTATTTGACAGCTTGAAGCATGGAATGCACCATACTATCTTAAATATTGACATCAGATGGAATGAAACATACTCCTACAGTTACAACAGAAGTTTTCATGAAGGGACGTCAGATGGAAATGAAACATACTCCTACAGTTACAACAGAAGTTTTCATGAAAGGACGTCAGATGGAAATGAAACATACTCCTATCGTTACAACAGAAGTTTTCATGAAGGGACGTCAGATGGAAATGAAACATACTCCTACAGTTACAACAGAAGTTTTCATGAAGGGACGTCAGATGGAATGAAACATACTCCTACAGTTACAACAGAAGTTTTCATGAAGGGACGTCAGATGGAAATGAAACATACTCCTACAGTTACAACAGAAGTTTTCATGAAGGGACGTCAGATGGAAATGAAACATACTCCTACAGTTACAACAGAAGTTTTCATGAAGGGACGTCAGATGGAAATGAAACATACTCCTATCGTTACAACAGAAGTTTTCATGAAGGGACGTCAGATGGAAATGAAACATACTCCTACAGTTACAACAGAAGTTTTCATGAAGGGACGTCAGATGGAAATGAAACATACTCCTACAGTTACAACAGAAGTTTTCATGAAGGGACGTCAGATGGGAATGAAACATACTCCTACAGTTACAACAGAAGTTTTCATGAAGGGACGTCAGATGGAATGAAACATACTCCTACAGTTACAACAGAAGTTTTCATGAAGGGACGTCAGATGGAAATGAAACATACTCCTACAGTTACAACAGAAGTTTTCATGAAGGGACGTCAGATGGAAATGAAACATACTCCTAACGTTACAACAGAAGTTTTCATGAAGGGACGTCAGATGGAAATGAAACATACTCCTATCGTTACAACAGAAGTTTTCATGAAGGGACGTCAGATGGAAATGAAACATACTCCTATCGTTACAACAGAAGTTTTCATGAAGGGACGTCAGATGGAAATGAAACATACTCCTACAGTTACAACAGAAGTTTTCATGAAGGGACGTCAGATGGAAATGAAACATACTCCTTACAGTTACAACAGAAGTTTTCATGAAGGGACGTCAGATGGAAATGAAACATACTCCTACAGTTACAACAGAAGTTTTCATGAAGGGACGTCAGATGGAAATGAAACATACTCCTACAGTTACAACAGAAGTTTTCATGAAGGGACGTCAGATGGAAATGAAACATACTCCTACAGTTACAACAGAAGTTTTCATGAAGGGACGTCAGATGGAAATGAAACATACTCCTACAGTTACAACAGAAGTTTTCATGAAGGGACGTCAGATGGAAATGAAACATACTCCTACAGTTACAACAGAAGTTTTCATGAAGGGATGTCAGATGGAAATGAAACATACTCCTATCGTTACAACAGAAGTTTTCATGAAGGGACGTCAGATGGAAATGAAACATACTCCTACAGTTACAACAGAAGTTTTCATGAAGGGACGTCAGATGGAAATGAAACATACTCCTACAGTTACAACAGAAGTTTTCATGAAGGGACGTCAGATGGAAATGAAACATACTCCTACAGTTACAACAGAAGTTTTCATGAAGGGACGTCAGATGGAAATGAAACATACTCCTACAGTTACAACAGAAGTTTTCATGAAGGGACGTCAGATGGAAATGAAACATACTCCTACAGTTACAACAGAAGTTTTCATGAAGGGACGTCAGATGGAAATGAAACATACTCCTACAGTTACAACAGAAGTTTTCATGAAGGGACGTCAGATGGAAATGAAACATACTCCTACAGTTACAACAGAAGTTTTCATGAAGGGACGTCAGATGGAAATGAAACATACTCTACAGTTACAACAGAAGTTTTCATGAAGGGACGTCAGATGGAAATGAAACATACTCCTATCGTTACAACAGAAGTTTTCATGAAGGGATCAAAAATTAGCACCAGATTAAAAAAGGCACAATTTCAAGTAGGTAAGACATCAGACTTTCGATTAGAAGGCCTGGAGTTCGATCCTGCCCATTTGCTGGATAAAGGGTGGAGATTTTTCCCCCATCTCCCAGGTCAATGTATGTGCAGACCTGTTAGTGTCTAAATCCCCTTTGTGTTTACACACATGCAAAACATCAAAAAGGCATGTTAAAGATCCTGTAAGTCATGTCTATGTCCACTGACTCATGGAAACATCAAAACCCCAACATGCATGCCCACCGAAGTTGGAGATGCTGCAGTTTTTGCAGCAACGTAGCAACTGCACAGTGTGAATAAAACAGTGTGTACGGAAGCATTCAAAATGGTTCCAAACACACACACACGCATGCGCATGCACACACACACACTTTAATCTGTTTGGTCGAAAATGTATACCTCACTACCTGTCTTACTGGATGCTTTTCTATTTTCATATATTTCTGGTTCAAAGCATTCGTATCAAGCAATAATCATGATTCTGAACAATTCGCCGAGACTTCCAAAATCTGAATCATAGAAATGAGGAAGAGACAGGAAATGGAGTGTGGAAAAGATGAAATCCAATCTCTCACATGCACACACACACACACAGAAGGTGAGATGAAGTGTTTGTGGGATTAAAACAGAGATAATGATAATGAAAATGATACTTTATTTTCCAATGGCAGGTGTTATTACTTACAACATTTTTTCAAACCTGTCACTGCTTGCATGCTGGATGTTTTCATGTTACCATAAGCCAGCTATTAACATGACCTACAACATCTTTAACATGCACACATGATCTTCTGTACACACGAAGGGGGTTTACGCACTGGAAGGTCCGCAAACAGAGGTGTCTAAGAGGACAGAACCTAGGACCTTCTGACTGTAAGTCCGATGTTTACCGACTTCACTACTGCACCTGTCAACAACAAAAATGAACTGACCTCCCAACATCCGGACCTCCACCTGAAGAAAAGTCTGGTCTTCCAGGTCTGCAAGTCTATCATCATCCTCCAGGGGTTTGCCTCCATAGTACACCGCTAGCTCCTCTGCTGCCACTCGTTCCCTCTCCTCTATCAAACCCTGAACACAACAGTCACACAGTGAATCATCACATATCTTTTTAAATTAAAAAACTTAAAAAGACAAGAGGAAAATTGCTACAAAGACCATACAAAATATACAATTCCAAGTTCACTAAACATAAGTATCCTGATCTGTTAGTGTTATCTGGCTGTAACATGGATGTACTACTTTTCTAATTTCCATTTAAGACAGTTTCAATTATTAATTCTTTATTTTCAAGTACATTCCTTCAAAACCCATTAAAGATTGCTACAGTGGTACCTGTCCTAACTCTTCTTGGTTTGCACAAGGCAAGCAATAATTCAAAATACTTTACAGATTGAAATGGAAATAAAAATTAGCACTTGAAATAGACTCATACTCACAGGACATTTCACATTTCTGACAACTGAACGAGTGTACACCTGCATGCAAACACAACTCATAACAAAGAGGTTCCATTCGAGTTCTTTACCATCTATGTTCTAACATTACATAACCACCACTTGCTCAAAAAAGAATGAGCAATAACACAGCCAACACTCTGCACATACATTGAACATTAAAAACTATTATAGGATCTGTATGCATGACTGTATGACTATGAGTGTGTGTTTTTGTGTTTTGTGTGCATGTACAAAAAAATACATGCATGCATATGTGCACATGTGCAGGATGAGGTGCACTTTACCATTTTGTGCATGCATGCTTTCATCTGCATGTAAATATGCATCTCTGTCAGTGCATTACTGTATCAGTCTCTCTATGTACCTTTCTGACAATGGCCAGTATTTCATTAAGTACAGAAATATCTACCAACCTTAACATCTTCCACAGTCTCTGACCCCTCCACCTCAATGGTGTAAAGTTGCTGGGAATTAATAAACAGCTGCATGATTGCTTCTGTAAACAAAACAGACAAAAGACAAAACATTTTAATAATTTCAATACAGAATGATAAAGTAAAGCAGAAGAATACTAAACCAAGTCCTTTCTCCAAAACACAAGAGACTTCTCTCAGCTGCATCTCATATTCAGACAACTTCCTTTTGGGAATAAAGTAGACTCTCTATATACACGAGCTAGATGAGAGAGAGAGAGAGAGAGAGAGAGAGAGAGAGAGAGAGAGAGAGAGAGAGAGAGAGACAGACAGACAGACAGAGACAGAGACAGAGAGGCAGAAAGACACTGAGAGAGAGACAGACAGAGGGAGACAGACAGACAAAGAATGTGTGTGTGTGTGTGTGTGTGTGTGTGTGTGTGTGTGTGTGTGTGTGTGTGTGTGTGTGTGTGTGTGTGTGTGTGTGTGTGTGTGTGTGTGTCCTGTCTGTATTCATTCCATGACACGATAGATATTACTGCTTGTATAATCAGTACTGCTGCTACTTGCAAATTTATTATTTACACACTTTACTGTTTACACAATATTTAACCCAAAACAAATTTTAATCACTCATAGTCATACTGTCTGGCACTATACATAAAATGCTACAATTTCACATAATATAGCAGGTAGGCCTATTTGAATCTTTGATAGCCAAGTGGTTAAGACACCTGTCAAAAGGATGTTTTCGCCTTGAAACGCCCTATCACATTGGATTTGGAGGCACAGATTCAAACCCAGGTGGTTGGGGAAAATGGCGACAGCAGGACATCCAGGAGTCATGGCCTGGATGTGAGCTAGTCCCCTTAGGGAATAATGCGTTTTGGGCCAAAACAACTGCTTGGGGAAGGGCCAAGGGGCTTCTCCTATGAAGATCTTCTCTACTTCTGAGTCCAACTCCCCCTACATTTTCTTGCTACACTCTACAATGATAGTCCATGCATGATCATGATGATATCATGATCATGATGGTGCAACACTTCATTACACCGCAAATCAATGTCAGACACCACTGACAGGAAAAACTGGCAATTATTTTCCTAAACGAGACATGAGTTCATATGGCTTATAGCCTAGCCAACTATGGAGCCATATCAGGGCTAACAGTAACACCACATCAAAAACAACAACCTGGTTAAGACAAAAGACAACAGTTAAAAACCATGCTCACCATTAACCTCGCAAGTCTAAAATGCAATAAATGAATAATTAGATATGTCACAAAATTTTTCATTTTTTGAAAATAATTATATAATTGATATTGAAAAGAGGAAAAAAAGTAGCTTTACAATGGTGTAAAAAGCTTTTCATTTGGCTGACTGTAACAAAAGTTATGAATTTTTTAAATAATAAGAATTTGGGCCATTTTTTACATGGCTCACACAACAGAAACTGTGATCAATTGTCTTCATATTGTAAATATAAAGTGACATAACTTTGGAAAGACTGAACAAGAACCAAAAACTGACTCCTATCAGAAAGGTCTTTACAAGCACAAGACAACTGAAGTATTCACATGTTGATAAGCAATGCACTAATTATCAGTAAGCTATTTACTTAATTAAATGAGCTTTTAACAAAAATTACGTGAAGGTACTAAAATTATTACAACTTCCATAATACCTGGAATTCTGGTTTTTAATTTACCACAAGCTGTCTCCACGTATTACTCATCATAAAAAAAAATATGATAGTCATAATAATTTTGTTAATTAGCCAAGTAATTAATAATTAATCACTTTTAAGTTTAACAAGCTTAATATAGTAAAAAAAACTATCATGGAGTCAAAAAAGAAAAAAACACAGTAACTTCTATAATAGCTGTAATTGTGGCATGTAATTTGCAACAAACAGACTCTAGGTATTATTCATCATAACAAAATATG
>CM060311.1:44177691-44192691 GCA_030674185.1 Monoplex corrugatus
GTGACTGCCAGCATTCAAGCAAATAGGAACCAAACACACACACACACACACACACACACGCACACACACACACACACACACACACACACACACACACACACACACAACACACACACATACTAGTCAGTGAATAAAGTCCTCTTGAGGAAGGCGGGTGTACTGCCGAAAATTTTGGAAAATTTTACGTCGTTTTGTTGTCTTTTCTGTGCACATGCTGCTATATATATATATATATGCACAGGTGCAAAATTTTGGCCAACTGGCTTTTCAATATATAACATAAGATATATATTCTGATTCAGTTCTCTGTCTCTCTCTCCAAATTTATTTACTCACTGAGTCTCTCTCTCGAAGTTGTTATATTAATTTGATAATTATAATGATGGTTGTTCAACAAGTACACAAAGAGCCAGACCTGCCAACCCATACGATTTTGGCGTATTTAGTACGCCAGTTTACTCAAAATACGACCAATACGCCGACTTAATAAAAAATACGACGAAAAAAAAATTAAAGAATGCTCTAGATTGCACAGATTTGCACCAATTCTTTAAAAATTTTCCGGGGGGGCATGCCCCCGGACCCCCCTAGTTAGCTTGCGCCTTCGGCGCTGCGCACTCAGAATACACCAATATTTTCAAAAATACTCCATTTTTCCTGGACAAATACTCCAACTTAAAAGTCAGGGTTGGCAGGTCTGAAGAGCAGACAGTTTTTGTCGTTGCAGAAAGTTACTGGATAGAGTTTTACACACACACACACACACACACAACACACACACACACACACACACACACACACACACCACACACACACACACACACACACACACACACACACACACACACACACACACACACACACACACACACACACAACCGACAGTGATTAGTTTATAGATAAAAGGGGTTTGGATTTTGCTGGATGAAATGGAATTGATTTGATTGGTTTTAATCACTATTTAGTCAATACCAAAATGTTCAAGAGTTGTTCACGGTCTGAAAGTTTTGTTTCATTTCATATACTGTATTAAATCTATATATATGTAAGATGTGATCAAGGCAGATTGTAGAATTTTCATTTTTTGTATTCCATCCAATATTTGTGTTAACCTAGATTACAATTTTTCATTCATACACATCAGTAAATTAGAATTATGCATTAGTTTCAACAAAAGTTAACTTAAAATTATACATTGGTTTGTTGTGTTTTCAATTAACAGCATTATGGTATGATGACATAAACTCAGAGGAACTTGGGAGAGAATGTCACTGCAACTTCAACATGAGTAAGTATGCTTGCATTATTAGCACTCGCATACATGTGCGTGTGTGTGCTCACACAAAGACACAGACAGACACATACACAGACACACACACACACACACACACACACACACACACACACACACACACACACACACACACACACACACACACACACACACACAACACACACAAACAGACAGATTGGTTAACATGAATTTATTGAGGAGGTGGGGGTGGGTGGAGGCAAAGACAGCATTATTTCTTTATTGTAGCCTTTGTATGTTTCTTTACTTTATGTATTTATACAAGCTACTGTGTAATAAAAACAGTGTTTATTGAGGAAGATAGGGAATTGTTTTAGCACTATTTATTCGTTTTCCTGAAATGCATGTATAACCAGTCTGTGTGTGCTTTTTATGTCAGTTTATGATCAGAATTTAACAATCATTTATGTTTCATGAATTGGAATCAATTTATCTTAGAAGCAGATGATATGAATAAATGTTTATTTATTTATTTTAATCCCCACAATGAATAAAAAAGAATGCATTGTCTTTTCATGGGGAAATCAGCCAGCAGTACATTGACAGAATTGGAAGAAATACAAAGAGCTGCCAAAGAGAGGGCAGACATTGTTGCCAAATATGACAAGGTCAGTGCGTTTGCCACTCTGCCTTTTCCTCATGTCTGTGTTGTTTTCTTTTTGTTTCATTTTTCATCATTTTTCTGTTCTGTAGTATATATATTACAGTGAAGGGAAAGGGTTCTTTATGTGGTCTTGTCTTTGCAAACTCTGGGATGCAGCAAAAGAAAGACTTGAAACACAACCCCAAGATAGGACATTATACATAGCACTTTGTAAGTGTCACTTTTCTTTTTCTCAAATCATTTAAAGTTATATATATATATGGTCATGGCTACTGAATGATGTCAAAACATTTGACACATAAGCAACAAAATGAAGCACCATGCAAACCAAACAACAGGACAAAAACCTTGACAGATAATCCAACTTGCAAGAGAATTAGACATTTACCACTCTTTTAAACTGATGAAATATTTATGTTCCTTTGTACATAACATCACATGATGTCACAAACTTTGTAAAAGAAAGAAAGCGAGAAGGAACAGATATTTTGCTCAGAATAATGTGAACACATTAACAGCAGGTCCAGTGGGTTCATCTGAAGACAAGACAAGTGAATCAAATGCACTAAATACAAGAAAATGAAATTGAAAGCCGAAGATTTTGTACATAACTGTCACAACAATTTTTAGTGTGCAAATTTTAGAGTGGTACCAAGGAAGTTAAATAAAACAAACTTCTGCTGCGTGAAAGGCATGCAGTATAAAGACTCAAAGAGTGTTGACAAAATGATTATTAGAAGTATTCAGGAAATGCTAATTATGAATGTTTTCATTTTACTCCTAACTTAACAACTATATGTACATTACTGGAATGTCCACCCACCTCTAATTTTTAAAAACTCTAAAAAGCAGATATTTCATAAAGTTGTAGTAAAACAGGTCATAAAAAGCAGATATTTCATAAAGTTGTAGTAAAACAGGTCATGGGTCACTCAAAAGACATGTAGCCAACAGATACATGTATTCTATTGACATGAAATGTTTTACGAATACATACCAGAACAACACCCAAACAATTTCACAACCTACTATTGTACTATTGCATCTTCTAAAAAGCAAAACATGGCATCAAACCATCTGTTATTTGAATGAGAAGAACCAAATACTGCATGTATAGCAGTCACTGAGTCAGTTTCTTTTAAACTAAAGTGAATTGTGGCTTGTTAAATTCAGTAAAGATCATTAAAGTACATAAGTTCACAACATTCTGGGAGAGAATCTCCCTTTTCTTCAGGAAAACAGTAATTATGTTGATTGTATCATCATGTTCTGAATACATCTGGGAATGATAAAGTTGATATATGACTGTTCTACAGAATGTGCATAAC
Source organism: Monoplex corrugatus (assembly GCA_030674185.1). Classification (NCBI taxonomy): domain Eukaryota; kingdom Metazoa; phylum Mollusca; class Gastropoda; order Littorinimorpha; family Ranellidae; genus Monoplex; species Monoplex corrugatus. Next base: position 44,180,936 of record CM060311.1, read on the forward strand.
TTCACAATAGTCACAACTTAATGTTGTACAAGAATGTCCTCTAAAAAGCAAAACAAGGCATCAAACCATCTGTCATTTGAAATCAGCAGAACCAAATGTCTCTTATTTTTTAAGTGAACTGTGACTTGCTGAACTCGGTGAAGATCTCTTTAACACATAATTTCACAACATTCTGATAGAGAACTTTCTTTGTCTTCAGAAAAACATTAAATAGATTGATTCATTATTGGAAAAACAGGCCATATAGAAGCTGTGGAGATTGTATAATAATCTGCATGCTTTGGTACATATGGAATGAATAAAACTTTTCAGGGGAAAAGTGTCAGCCTGTTCTATAAAATGTTCATAACTTCACATATTATAATTATTATATATATAGTAAATGACATCTTTCGCAATACTACAATCTAAAAAGCATAAACCATTCGATAAGTAATATCTCTCTCTCTCTCTCTCTCTCTCTCTCTCTCTCTCTCTCTCTCTCTATATATATATATATATATATATATATATATATGTGTGTGTGTGTGTGGTGTGTGGTGGGGTTGTTGTGTGTGGTGGGGTGTTAGATATTTTTTTCTCAGGTTCTTTGCTTGTCTGTGGTTACAATTTTTGTTTGCTTGGTTGTATAATGAAATACTTCTTGTCACAAATATTTCATTGTCTTTATTCCGTTTGGTTATGTTCTTTTAGGACACAAGAGCGAAAGAATCTAAATCTTTTACATATTTTCTAAATGATTCATCATTTTGTTTTGATTTTATTTTATTCATTTTTTACATTGGGGAAGGAGGTGCTGATAAATAAATTACCATTTTCATATCATTTTTTTTAATCAAAGGAGGAAAAGGGTTAAGGTGGATCACTGGATGTCTCGGGATCATCTCAAACACCAGACATTTATCATAATTGTAAACTACTGAGTAACATGATAAAAGGATGTTGCCTTGTTTCAGCTAGACTGTACTTTTTGACAGTGAAGCTCATCAGATCTTTAGAGAAAGAAATAATACATTTGGTTATTGTTTTACTCAGTACTTGACAGTTATTAATTAAGAATTTATCAAGATACTGGTTCGCTGTCTTTTCCTTCATTGCCATTATACATGAGTATTTTGCTCTTGTAAAACAAGTGTGTTTATATTCAATAAGTAAATACATTTTTTTTGGTCACTGTTTGTACGTGTATGAATTTTAAGCTTTTACTGAGATCAGCTCTACAGACAACTCAAGATAGAATGTTTCAATAAACATTTATAGGAGGCGGAAGATTTGCTTGTTGATTGTAAATTTTTTACCAAGAATAGACAAGAGGATGTCGTGTCCATAAGTCCAATAACTAGCAAATAAAATGCATGGATCCAGCATGTGATGGTTGATTGTTGCTGGATATCCCAGAATGCGGTAAAACTTTGGCACAGCAGCATGAGCAGTACTGTCACTCCAATGGTTGTGTTTCTGTTTAATTAATACATTTATTTATTACACACATGGTGTGTATGTGGAGTTTGATTTTCTGGTGTGTTTGTTTTGAAAATGATACAGTAAGTTGAAAAAAAATTTCAGAGAAAGGATTTGTTTTGTTTGGAAGTGAAAAATCCTAGGTTATTAATATTATGCTGCATTTACAGTAGAGATATAGACTTATGCCAAATGATGTAATGTTATGACAATGTTGTTCTTTTGATTAGAGCTAAATATCTTTTTTTCATCTACAATTCTGCAGGGAGTGAGACTTTACAAGAGTGAAGTGTGGATTTTTCATTTGGAGCTTGGGTTTTGTTAGAGGAACATGTGCTGTGCATGACTAAATTCTGTTTTAATGAATCATGTTCTTACTTCATTTTAGAAAGATCTGTGATATTATGATGTTAATCCAGTATGGGTGTCTAATGTTTCTTTCATAACTTTGTGTACATCTTTGGTATGTAAGAAAATGAGTACTCATTATACTTTTGTGCATGTTTGATCATACCAGTGACACATTGTACATTGTTTTGTTGTTTCATTTAACCACCAGATTTATTGTATGATAATAATTTTGCTTATTCTATTGTTTGTTTATTGCTTCTGCATTTGGCATCAGTTCAATCATTCGAATCATGTTTCAACGTGAATCAGCTGGGAGATTCCTTAAGCTGTTCGTCTTGAAGTAGCTATTTATTGCTTAGTCACAGTTAGTGTCTTTTCTTTTTGATTAACAATTCCAAACAATGTAAGGATAGAGTAAGCTTGAAACTATTGAAAAGAAACACAACAGTTCATTAACATTATTCCAAACAATATAAGGATAGAGTAAGCTTGAAACTATTGAAAAGAAGCACAACAGTTCAATAAAAAGCTGCATTAAGCTTGAAACTGATCAAAGGAAGCACAACAGTTCATGCTTTCCTTGTTATTACCCATGCTCAAGCTCCGTCATCTATTCATTTATTTATTTTGTTCTTGCTGTGCATGTTGTGTCATCATCATCATCATGTCGAGCTTGCTCGGCTATCCATGGCACGTTTCTTCCATCCTTGCATGTTGTGTAATTATATATAATATACAATTTTTCAATGTAATTGTTCTGTCTCTGTCTCTGTCTGTCTCGTGCTTATTGTTACCATAAGAACTCAGTGGCTTGATGTATAGCGAGACCATCTCTCTGTTAATATCTATATGAAGTATATCAAATACCTGTTGAGAATTTTAAAGATGGCAATGATTTTGTCTTTCCTTTACAGCCTATAGAATGTTGTTATTGTTGCTTGAACAGAATAAGGAGCATGGGTGTCCTTGTACAAGAATAGGTGTGATGATTTGTGGGAAAACCAAAGGATAGGCAGTGAATGATTGTTTCTACAATATTAATCATAATGATAATTAAAGATTTGCTCTTTATGCAAAATCAGTGCCCTTATTTCTAAAACATGAACCAGTGAAGGGAAAATCTCTGAAGTGATTGCATTAGAGTCTTTCTCAGCTCAAAATCTACAAGTACAACTGACAAGGTATGATTTGAGAAAAATTTAACCAAAATTGATCTGTTATGTCCAGTTTGTAAAGCGAAAAAAAGAATCTGAAGTACTTTTTGTATTAACTTGTCTGATATATACAGAGCTTAGAGAACAGTATAGCAAAAGAACTACTACAACTGCCTGGTTTGTTTATTTGCATTGAAAATAAGAGAACGTATCAACAATATTACGCTCACACTCCATTGATATGGGCCATTGACCTAATCAGTAAACCATTCAGTGTTCAGTATTCTCTTTCGTGCATACCCACTGTTGACCATTCCCATTTTCCTGTTTTTTTCTGCCTGTCAGTTCTGTGCGCAAGTGTGCGCATTTGTGTGATCATAAAAATGTATGTATTCTAGTTGAAACATGAATTCCTGCACATAATTTGTATGAATCAAAGAAAAAGAGAATTTATAAGAAAGGAAGATTTGTGAAAAGGTGGCTGAGTGACTGAATTATCTGTATTTTTCAGTGGTAAGGACTATGAATGACAGATCACGATGATAAAAGAAAGAATTGTAGAATTTTCATCATTTCAAACTAACTACTGTAATCAGAACATAGGAAAAAACAAGAACCACAAACCACATCACAACAAAACAAGTCCCCAACAACTATATACCATTCTTCAGAATGATAAGCAACCCCACCACTTGTTTTGGCTCGTATGGATGGTAGAAAGCAGTAGAGCCTGACTTAAGCAATGTCATGTCAAGAGGCCCCATCATCTTATCGGTTTTAGTGGCCCCAAGTAGGTCTGCCAGTCATGGGAGAGGGGAAAAGCAAAAGGGCAGACTACAGTGCCAAGGTTTGTTGTGCAGAATGGTGTGTGTGTGTTGTTGAGAGCACTTAGGACATTGATAATCTTGCTGTAAGTCCTAGCCTCCCTAGTCATTCCTTATCAACAGGCTGAGTTTTCATTAAGATGTTGGTGGAATGGGTGTGTGTGTGTGAGAGAGAGAGAGGGGGGGGGGGGGTGTGAAGGGTTAGGGGTGTACAGTCACCATGATAGATTGATTCCTGGGCCCTCACAATTGTGTTTGGTAATAATTTGTGCTTTGTTGTACATTGTTACAGTTTGTTCCCAAGTCCTGTAGAGGAGGAGCATGTAGCATAAGTAATTGTTTGTACAGGTTAAGAGTTTGAGCTGAAGTGTGTGGGGTTAATGTACTTAGACAAAGAGTTTAAACTTATGAGACTAGGGGTGATAGGTATGTGTGGAATTTTTTTTATTCAGTATGCTTTTAAAAGTTAAAGCTGTGGCTGGAAGGCATACATATTATTGTTCTTATGTAGCACTGCTTAATGGGACAGATTTAAAATTTGGCATTTATTAATGAAACAGAAAAGTTTCAGCATTTTGATCCTTGTGATGTTAGACCACTTTAGTTTGATGTCTCAGTATTATAGTTCAATTTGGAAAGCATATGACATGGAATTTGTAGTTCTGTTCATTGTATAGTTTGATTTTAGTAAGACATTTTACGTTACATATATACCTAAGTGTACAGCTCCAAAGTTTGATATCGGAATAGAATGCCATTATTAATTTAATGTATGGCTTCATTTCATCCAAAAAGTGCATAGCATGGATAGTTTATTTTCATCTTCAGCATTTGATTCTCCAGTTGTTGTTGTTGGTTTGTTTTTTTTTTGGGGGGGGGGGGGGGGAAGAGGTGGGGGTGGGTGGGTTTAGGGAACTGGTCAGTGTTCAGTATTGGTGTCTAATCAGGTGTTGGGTGGTAGAAGTTAGGTTGCAGGGGGTAGGAGTGTGTGGTAGGCGCATATCATTTAATGTACAATTTTAGAGTTTGACTGATGGGTTCAGAAGTTCAGGTGTATAACTTGAGAGATTGGTTCATAGGTCAGGGCATTAATAGTTCACTGTACAGTGGTAAACTTTAAAGTTTGATCCTGGCAATGTTTGAGTTAGATTTCATATGTTGGAGAAGGGAGGCAAAGTGTTTGTGTTGGGGGTGGGGGGGGGGGGGGGTAGACATATGCAGAAGCAATTCAGTTTACAATACTGTGCTGCATTTGACTCCAGTTGTGTGTTCCTTGAAGCATGTAGAGACTATTTTTATATATATATATATTTTTGTTTTGTTTTGATTTCTTGCTCCATTACCATCACACTGTCAGTACAAAGACTGCTTTGGTTTGATACAGTCATACAGTAACTTTTAGCCATAACAGTTTGCTTTTTGAGAAAGTTATATGCAGAATGGAAGAAAATAGAGATTTAGAATTTATGTGTAGCAAGATACAATCCTGGTGTTGTATAGTTGTTTGTAAATAAGTTGTGTGAAACATTTATGAAGAAAAAGAAAACATCTCTGATAGCAGTATGCCTAGTAATCAGTGAAGCTAATATATTTTTCAAAAGAAATTATTAGAATTATAACAGTCACCAGTATGTTCAGCTTTTATCATGTTATATGTATTAAATATTACTTTTGAGCAAACAGTGAATGTGTGAACAAAGAGCAGTGGTCCTCATTGTTTATGTGAAATTCCTTTTTGAACAAATGAAAATCATTATTTGAACAAGTGAAAATAATCAATCAGTGTTAGTAGATCTACTGAACAAAACAGAACTTCGAAGGTTGTTATTACACAGTGCATCTGCAAGGAATAAATTATTGAATACATAGACTGTCTGTTTCTGTTGCTGTCTCTCACTGTTGTTAACAGTGTGATTTATGTTCTTGTAACTTCTGTGTTTTCAGACTGTCACTATTTCTCCTTTTCGTTGTAAAATGACTAGACAGCAAAAGATTGTCATACTAAATTCAGTGGAAGTCATTACAAAATAGCAAGATAGGATTACCTTCTCTCTTATATACATTCCTATCTGTATGTATCATAGATACTGATGGCTCAGTTACCAAGAACAAATCAAATCTGGATGTAGTTTCACTGTTAAACAGTATGGAAGCGCCGTACCAGAATGAAGTGCTTCATGTAAATCACATACTCCAGTTTACCAATGGAAATTGAGACAGTCATGCATGCTCTGAAATGTTCAAGTTCATTATATGAAGACATGAAAAGGGAGTCAAGCCTTCATCATGTTTTACTCCATAACATGACTACTTCAAAAAGTGCAAATTGGATTAGCAATGAGAAATATCAGTCTGCAAAAGCTCACATAGATATACTGCCCTGAACAAACTGGCCTGACAGGAAATGAATGTGTGGACAGACTTGTTGGTAAAGCCACTATGACAATCTTTCTGTGTCTTGGTAGAACTGAAGTCTTCAGGATCTCTAAATCGTACCTTTGCAAACAAAATCTAGGTCATCATTGACAATACCATCAACTGTCTTACTGAAAGGGAATAGTTCAGGGAACATGCGGCAAATCCCCACGAAAGGAAAAACAAGAGCCATCATCTGTTAGGCACACACTTGCACTGTCTTAGAGGTCACTCTATGCAGACTCTACAGTGAGTGTGGAATGGAAAGTGTTTGGGCATTTCCTGAATCAAAGATCACCGAAATTTAAGAAAATGATAAAGACAGTTAGAAGGAAAATGAAGAAGAATGAGGTGGGCAGAATTTACTTTGTATACACAAGATTACTTGTGTTAGTGATTTTTTTTTAAATTGATGGTGATGATAAATTGTGTTAGGAGCAGGTGGGTGCTGTGTGTGAACTGTTATGTTGTCAAGGTGTGGGTTTCTTTGGGTGGATTTTATTATTTCATAAGTAAAAATTTCTGTATTTAGAGGGTGGGTTGTTTTTTGTCCCCCCCCTCTCTCAACACACACACACCAAGGGTAAAGTAGTCTGTGCTGAGTGAAAATTGGTATGTTATAGCCTATGTCTGTGCCTATGCTTTTGCTTTTCGGATGGAATGGAGAGAGTGGACGGGGAGTTGTGGGGGGCAGGCTTTGGTGAGGTATAGGTTTTCTGCACTGATGGACTAGCTGTGGGTGTGCGTGTGTGTATTGTGTGGTTGGATAGGCGGAATCAGTGAGGTAAATTAGGTCTTGCATTGGGTCTGATTGGGTAGGTTCGAGGACTTGTTGTGAAGTTGATGGTGTGGAACTTGGGGGGTAGAAGGTGGCATTGCTTTGTGAAAAGGGGGTGGGATCCGTCTTTTGTGGTGAGTCTTGGGACCTTGCCGACGCATAGGTAGTCTGCACACTGATTCAGGTTAACAGTTTTGGATACTTAAATCATGGGTCATACACTGTTGACCCATTTTTTCCTCTCATTCATAGGATATTGCAAATGGAGACATACATTTCACTACAGTATAGCTGTAGTTGTGTTAGCAGCGGATTGATACAAGGACAGAACATAAACATATGTGTTAGGTAGAACATCGGAGCCTTGCCAATGCGTAGGGCTTATGGACAGACTTGCTATTTATGTCATGATCATTTGGATCTTCTCCATCACATGGCATTTGTAGCGTCAGTGCATATGGATTTTATTCTGAGCATGAAGATGGTGTCTTGAGAAACTTAACTATTACAACTGACGTAAGCTGTCCTTGACCCAGATATCCGCAGACAGTTGTGAAATCCATGCTGATCATTTGGGACTCACAGTTGCCTGTGGACAAGCATGTTCACGTGCACATGCACATTAACTCATGCTGACACACACACATACACACACACACACACAGACAGACATGCACACATGCTTGCGCGTGCACACACACACACACACACACACACACACACACACACACACACACACACACACACACACACACACACACACACACACACACACACACACCAATACAGAAGGAAAGACAGTGGTGAGAGCTTTACATTATTTCACTAGTGGTTGCAATGCCTCCCCTGTGCCTTGTATTTGTCTGGCACTGTCAGTGTCAGTGTGTGGTCATAATAGTTAATACCTTGCTGCAACTCCAGTACGCTGCAATCTATTTCTTTCCTCTGTAGTACTGTAACTCCTGTCTAACAGAACACACTGCAGTTTATTTTCAGTTTGTGTAATACTGTAACATATCAAATAGGATACTGTAGTTGACTTGTTATCTGTGCAGCTTTGTAACTTCTGTAAAATAGAACATTTTACAGATTGTAATTATATGTCCTATATGAGACACCCAAAGCATGGATGCAGGTTCTGCTGGATGAAGCGGATGACTGGGAGTGTACAGCAGGTCTCCCACGATGGAAAAAAAAAGAACACCTAGAAATCATCAGCAAGAGTGGCATAAGACTGAACATAATTCTCCACTCTCATTCATCCAAACAAATGATTCTGCTCGAACGCACAGTACCATATGTACCATACAAAAGTAGAATGGAGGAAGCTCAAATTTACAAGACTGAAAAGTATGCCAGTCTAGCTAGCAACTTGCAGACATCTGGCTTTCAAGCCAAAGTCCTTGCCATAGAGGTTGGAGCAAAGGGTTGATAGGCACATCAGTCCATGATCTCATGAAGCAGCTCTTGCTTTCTTGGGGGAGAGAGAGAGAGGACCAGAGCTCTAAAGGTGATGGCAGAAGGAGTGGAAAAGAGCTCCAGCTGTATTTGGACCAGGAAGAACAAAAGTGAACTTCATAAGGCTTAAAATTCCCCATTATGTTGCTGGTGACAGATAGCCAAGTGGTTAAGACATCTGTCACAAGGGTGACTGCCTTGAGAAACCTGACCATTTAGGATGTGTGGGTTCGACTCCAGGTGGATGACGAATTTTTAGGGGGAAAAATAGCGATAGCAGAGGGGCATCCAGGAGTCATAATCTGGACGGGGCCTGGCCCCCGTAGAGTGTAAAGAGTTGAGGGCTGAAACACTTGATTGACATGGGTTTCTCCTCTGAGGATCTTATGCTGTCCAGCTGTCCCCATGTTTTCTTACTACTATATTATATTGTATGTGAAGTATTTCATCTCAGATGAGATAGAATACTTATTTATCAATGCTCAGTATGTCATTGGCACATGGGGCAACAAAAAAGATTTGCTTTGCCTGTGTGTTCTTTGCCGGCCTTTCAGTAGTATCCAGGTTTGTTTCAGGACCTTGAGGTTTCCTTCTATGGTTTGTGACCAAGCATTTGAAGGTCTTTATCTATTGTGTCTGATAATAGCAGTCTGGGTATTATCCTGGTCTGTTTTGATGATGTGTCCAATCCAACTACTTCACCATTGTATGATGATGGTGTTCTTGCATTGAATGAGTAGTTGTAGTTTGGAGGTAGTGTTGGGCCAAAGGATTTGTGTGATTCTTCATTGTAGGTAGAATAGGTTACACTTTATTTCCTGTTTGTGAAGTACTTTCACTGCTATCAGTATAGTACTACCCTGCCCTCTGCCAGTGGTATAAGTGTCACTGTACTCAGGAGAATGTGGAAACATGTCAGAGCATCACAGGATGTGAATGATAAAATACACTTGTCACTTAGGGCTGTGTATGTATGTGTGTGTGTGTGCATGTGCGTGTGTGCTTGCATTCATGTGTGTGAAGAACTCAGAACTCAAAACACATAATCATTTGCCCGAAGAACCCAAGATAGCACAATAACACACTGATTGTGAAAAGTTGTCTTAAGAGTCATTGAGTGTGTGTGTGTGTGTGTGTGTGTGTGTGTGTGTGTGTGTGTGGTGTGTGTGTGTGTGTGTGTGTGTGTGTGAGTGTGTGTGAGTGTGTGTGTGAGTGTGTGTGTGTGTGTGTTGTGCTGTGTTGTGTTGTGTCATAGGATGTGAACGAACTAGGCACACTTGTCACTGAGGGTATCTGTTACAAGGGATTTTGCGTATAATATTGAGTTGTGTGTGTGTGTGTGTGTGTGTTTGTGAGTGTGTGTGAGTGTGTGTGTATGTATGATTATGTGAGTGGTTATATGTGTTCTGTGTATTTTTTGTCTCGCAAAGGGGGTGTGTGGTGTTGTGTGTGTGTGTGTGTGTGTGTGAGAGAGAGAGAGAGAGAGAGAGAGATGTTTTTGTTGTTACTGGTGGTTTATGAGTGTTCAGTTCCCTCAGTATTTTTTGTGTGCATGGTTTGTATTGTGTGTGTGTGTGTGTGTGTGCACGCACGTGTGTGTGTGCGTGTGTGTGTGACAGTCTACTTCCTGTATGTTTAACACTTCCCTGCTCTCTACCAGTGTTGGGTGCCAGTGGGGTAAATGTCATCAGAGTGAGGAAAATGTGGAAACCCACGTTTTCCTGTTGAGTCATGTTTTGTGCCAGAGCCTAATGGGTCAGTACTGAACTTCCTACATCACTGTATTGTCAGAGGACAACAAATGTCAAAGTGATAGAGGATGTGAATAATAAAGCAACAGTTGTGACTGGAAGCCCTCTGTTCTAAAGGGGTTCCCTGTAGAGTGTGTGTGTGTGTGTGTGTGTGTGTGTGTGTGTGTGTGTGTGTGTGTGTGTGTGTGTGTGTGTGTGTGTGTGTGTGTGTGTGTGTGTGTGTGTGTGAAGGCTACATTTTAGGGTTTGAATAATAAGGCACTGTTGTCTCTGAGGAACCTGTATTGTAAAGGGGTTCCCATATAAACTGTGTGTGTGTGTGTGTGTGTGTGTTGTGTGTGGTGTGTTGTGTGTGTGTGTGTGTGTTCATGGGATGTGAATAAGGCACAGTTGTCAGTGGGGGGGGGGGGGGGCATGTGTTGAGGTTCCTTGTAAGTGCTTGTGAATGTGCAGTGTGCGTGTCTGTGTGTATAGTCATGGGATGTGAATAATAAGGCACAGTTGTCAGTGGGGGGGGGGGGGGGGGGGTTCATGTGTTAAGGTTCCTTGTAAGTGCTTGTTATGAATGTGCAGTGTGTGTGTGTGTGTGTGTGTGTGTGTGTGTGTGTGTCTGTGGTGTGTTATGGGTGTGATAAGGCACAGTTGTCAGTGGGGGGGAGGGGGGCATGTGTTAAGGTTCCTTGTAAGTGCTTGTTATGAATGTGCAGTGTGTGTGTGTGTGTGTGTGTGTGTGTGTGTGTGTGTGTGTGTGTGTGTGTGTGTGTGTGTGTGTGTGGTCTGTCTGTCTGTGTTTGTGTGTGTAGTCATGGGATGTGAATAATAAGGCACCGTCGTCAGTGGAGTAGGAGGGCATGTGTTAAGGTTCCCTGTGAGTGTTTGTTGTGAATGTGCAGGGTGTGTGTGTGTGTGTGTGTGTGTGTGTGTGTGTGTGTGTGTGTGGTCTGTTGTGGTGGTCTGTCTGTGTCTGTGTGTGTAGTCATGGGATGTGAATAATAAGGCACCGTCGTCAGTGGGGGAGGGGGGCATGTGTTAACCCTTTGACTCCTGCACCCTATCCATAAAGTGCAAAATTTAACCCTTTGATTCCCTCACCCTATCCACCAACTTCCTGCTGAAAACTGGTGGACAGGGTGAGTTGATCAGAAGGTCAAAGTTTTGCTTTGCTAGCATGGTTGGCAATGCAGGATGCTGGTGGACAGAGTGCAGGAGTCAAAGGGTTAAGGTTCCCTGTGAGTGTTTGTTGTGAATGTGAAGTGGTGTGTATGTGTGTGTGTGTGTGTGTGTGTGTGTGTGTGTGTGTGTGTGTGTGTGTGTTCATGGGATGTGAATGATAAGGCACAGTGTCAGTGGGGGGGGGATGGGGGGGCATGTGTAGGGAGTGCGTTATGAAGGCATGTGTGTGTGGGTCTGTGTGGGATGTGGGTGTGGAGGTAGGGGGTAGGGGGGCATGTGTTAAGGTTCCCCTGTAAGTGCTTGTTTGAATGTGCAGGTGTGTGTGTGTGTGGTCTGTCTGTCTGTCTGTGTCTGTGTGTGTAGTCATGGGATGTGAATAATTAGGCATCGT
>CM060311.1:44197691-44227691 GCA_030674185.1 Monoplex corrugatus
GAAGGAGACAAAAGTAGGTTGCTGACGGACTGAGAGAGGAAGTTTGTTCCAGGAGAGCGGACCAGAAACGGAGAAGGCTCGTGGACCATAGGTATTGAGCTTAGTGCGTGGAAAGCGAAAAGTCAGAGGATCGGAGGCAGAGCGGAGGGTACGTGAGGGAACATAGATCTCAAGTAGGCTTGACAGGTAATCGGGGGCTGCGTTATTGAGGCTTTTGTAGCACATGGTGTCTAGTTTGTACTGTATGCACTTTGATACAGGGAGCCAGTGAAGTTGTGCCAGGAGAGGAGATATGTGGTCAGCTTTTTTCTTTTTGAGTACAAGGCGTGCAGCATTGTTTTGAATGCGCTGTAGGATGTGAGTGATGGAGGCAGGAAGACCGGACAGGAGTGAATTGCAATAGTCAATGCGAGACATTATGAAGGAGAGAACGAGTTTTGCAGTTGTTTCCACAGAGAGATACTTCCTGATCAGGCTTATACGATGGAGGTGATAGTAGCAAGATCTGGCAGTTTGAGAAACAAAGTTGTTCATGGAGAGGGTAGAGTCAATGCAGACACCAAGGCTTTTAGCTGAATCAGAAATTGGGACTGATGTGTTACATAATGGGAGAGAAAGAGGAGGCAGCTGAGAAAGTTTCTGACAGGTGCCAATGAGGATAGCTTCTGTCTTGTCATCATTTAGCTGAAGTTTGTTGTATGTCATCCAATTTTTAATGTCCGAGTAACACTCAGTGGTGCGAGTCAGGAGGTGCTGTATATTGTCAGGTGAGTCACTGTCTTGAAGTTGGGTGTCATCAGCATAGAAGTGGTGTTTTATAGAGTGGGAGTTAATGATGGTGGACAGGGGGGAGGTGTAAAGAGTGAAAAGAACAGGACCAAGGACAGATCCTTGTGGAACACCACAGGTCAGGTATGCAGGTTGAGAGTAAATGCCATTGATGAGAACAGTTTGTTTTCTGTTTGATAGATATGAAGTGAACCAGGAGAGAGCAATGTCAGAGATGCCAAAAGTATGATGAAGTCTAGAAAGGAGAATACCATGATGAGTGGTATCAAAGGCTGCAGACAGATCAAGGAGTGTGAGGAGAGAGACTTTGCCAGTATCATTTGCAAGGAGGAGATTGTTGAGAATGTGTAGCAAGGCAGTTTCAGTGCTATGGCACTGGCGGTAGGCTGACTGGAAAGAATTTAGGAGATTGTTGGCAGACAGGTGAGAGTTCAGTGGTTGAGGACAACTTTTTCAAGCAGTTTTGATAAGAAAGAGAGATTAGAGATAGGCCGGTAATTTTTCAGTTCATTTGGGTCTAAATTGTATTTCTTGAGGAGAGGGTGAACAATAGCAGACTTGAAAGAATCTGGGACAGTTCCAGTTTGGAGAGAAGTGTTGATGATGTCAGTGATGAATGGGAGGAGCGTAGGGAGACAGTCAGAGTAGAGAGAACCTGGAAGAGGATCCAGTTCGCAGGTTTTGAACGACATGGATCTGATTGTGTTGAGAATTTCTTCTTGTGAGACTGGGGTAAAAATAGTAAGAGGTGTGCCAGAGAAGGAAGGGTCAGGTGGGCATGGTTGACAGGGTGTCCTGTCAAGCCTGTCACAAAGAGTTTGTATTTTGGTGGTGAAATACTTGGATAATACAGATGGGAGTTCTTCATTTGTGTGTTTTGTTGGGAGAGGTAAATCTTTTCGTGTGCCAAGGAGATGATTCATGGTTGTAAAGAGTTCTTTTGAAGAAGAGGCATTCAGGATTTTGGTTTGAAATGATGATGATAATGAATAGCTCACCTGAAAAGCAAACTCTGGAACACTTTGCATTTTACAGAAAATGTTAACATAAAAACATTAGTCAACAATACATCATTCATATCAACATGATATGGCATAGAACAAGAAAAGAAAATAATATTTGACTTGTATAGTAGAGGAACACTCTTCCATATGAACGAATATACATACACCAACTTACAACACACACAACGCATACACACACACACACACACACACACACACACACACACACACACACACACACACACACACACACACTCTGTCTCTAGCTCTCTCTCTCTCACACACACACATCTTCACGCACTACACACACACACACACACACACACACACACACACACACACCACACACTCTCTCTCTCTCTCTCTCTCTCAACACACACACACACACTCACTCACTCATGCAGGCACATACACATGCACGTGTGCATGCTCATAAACCGATGCAAACTCCTACACAGGGACTCATAGTGGTGAACGCACATACACTGATATAAGCTTGTAGACAAATCGATGAAAAATGCACATGATCTCACGGCAGTCAGTTCTACGAATACCACATGGACAGTAGGGCAAAGAGGAGAGAGGGGAAAGAGCTGAGGTGAATATTGGTAATAGTATTATTAGAGTTGATAAATTTTTTGAGCTCACGTAAAAGAGGACTAAAATTGCAAATGAACAAATCTGAGGAAAGCTCGTTCCATTGTTATGGTGTACATAATAGGTTCTTTTTTCATACAGTCAGGAAGAAAAGAGTGACCCTGGGACAGGCTGAGTGGGAATGACTTGTTATGTAGGTCACACAACACGGAGACCGACCGGAAATGGGTAAATGTTTCAGGAAGCAAAATCCAAAACAAGTGTGACTTCCTGCGCCCAAGCAAACAGGAACCAGAAGAACAAGAAAACCAATATAAGCGCGTATTCAACAAAACAAAACAAAACAAGCGCAAATTTTCAGCCAAATAGCCTTTGTCAAGCGCGAACGCACGGCCACAAACAGATCACAAACACCAAACAATGGATAATAAAAACGGGACTAAAAACTTCCCTGCCGCCTCGTCCAGTGGGTAAGAAGGGGACCAAATGGAAGGATTTCTTGTCTGATTGGATTGGGGGAACAAAACAAGAAAAGGAAAGGAAAGGAAAGACATTCAGTGTAACATTCACTGAAGAGGACATACATTGTTCTTTATATTTGAATGTAAGTGGTTTTCAAGATTGCAGTTACAAGTAAGGGGGGGGGGGGGGGGCTCATGAATCATAATAATGAGAGTGATGATGATGATGATAACTTGTGGAGCCATTTCTATCTGAAAAGGACTAAGAGCTCTTTACAATATGAAGAAGAAAATAAAACACATATAAGGTGGGGGAAAATTACGAAGACCAGGAATCTGTAAAGTGTATCACAAATGAGTTGCATGAGGAAAGTAGTCAAGGGAGATATATACATGCATACATGCATCCCAGATAAATCAGAATGCTTAAAAAACAAACAAACATCAAAGCAAACACACACCTGTCTCACCTTTGGCGTCACTGGTTTCAGTGTTGGCTGCTGCATACCTGGACTCCACCATTTCCCTCCAGGCTGCTCTGTCTTGACTTTTGTGGACAATTTCTTGAATATTTAAGCCATTGATGTGGTTATATTCTCGATATATGAGATTGGAGTCTGCCTTTCTTCCTTTTTGCCACTGTTTTTCTTGAAAAATGGTTGCCATGAGGTCCATGTTCTTGGTCCATTTGAGTCGTAGTAGTCTCCGATAAAACCATATCTCTGCTGCCTCAATTCTTCCACAGTCAGTTTTTCTCGGAGTCCAGGCTTCGCAGCTGTAACTCATGACTGGCCACATCAAATGTGTTAAAAGTCTAACTTTCTGGCCATTTGGTGTGCCTGTCTTTCCAGCTGTTGTTGAGTTGGACCATTTCTTTAACTTTGCCACTCCAAATCTTGATGTCTTTGGAACGGGTTCCATCATCAGTTTTTACAGAGCCAAGATATTTGAAATCCTTAACATTTTCTAAAGAAACTTTGTTAATTAAGATGTCTTGATTGTTTTCAGTGTCTTTGCCATTGATATGTAGCACTTTCAAAACAAACATACAAACAAATAAACAAACATTGAAACAAGCAAGCAAACAAACAGACAAACCCCCAAATACTTGTCCTGTGATCAGTTGGCTTGTATGTTGCTTTGATGTTTCCTTGAAAATGAATCATGTACATCGGACTACTTAACCTGTAGCTGTACAAGTTTTAACTTTCCTTTTAGCTGTCTGTGTGAACACATTTGGTAAGACCCATAGAAAAAATCTGCATCTTAATCATTTTTTGCGACTGTGGCTTGGCTATTGGACAGTGAGCCTTTCAGATTTAGATATGTATTGTGATTCTTTTCTGTTGCTTTTTGGGGTGTGATGTTTGTATGTGACTGTCATCTTGAACTTAAGTTTGACCCAATCTAGTAACAGCAACCAAGAATCCCCTGAGGGATGCTGGGGGCTCTTTCAGTACAAACAGATCCCCAACTTCGGAAAATTCTGTGCTAGAAATTTCCTCTTTTCTGTCACTCTGTTTCTGCTTTACTTTATTGTTTATGTCATCTCTTTCTGTCATTTTCTGCCATAGTGTTTGTGTTGTGTAAAGCCTTAACATACTTTGTTAGGATTGATAATTGGTACAGATATTATGTACGTTTTTGACTCTATGGAAATGTGATGTGCAGAAGCAATTTTTGGTAATGTATGCCAGTTTTTATAGATACTTTAGTGTCTTTTAGTTGTGCTTACACTTGTGTTTGTGTTTTTAAAAACTTTTTTAACCCTCTGGTGATAAATTGGGTGGAATGGTCAACGCTAAAAGTATATCCATAGATTATATGCATGAATGCATTGATATGTGTACTTACTTATCTTTTCCAGTTTTGACGTGAAGCAAGGACAGTGGTGTCTAGACAGTCACAACAGGCAGAAGAGAAAGTGCTTTTCATATATTTTCTTTAAAAGATTAGGTATTTTTTGGATTCATGTAACTTTGACCTAGGTGCCATGATGTCCAAAACTCTGCATTGGTGACTCCTCATCAACCCAGGTTGCTTTCCCAGATATGTTGTAGATCCGTTGAGAGATCTGAGAAAATCTTGCGTACTCATTTTGATTTTTGTTTTGTTTTGAAGATACGTGTGCATGCACACGCATGTATACACACACCTGTGTCTCCGTTCAGTATAAACTAATACCCCCCATTTTGTATAAATGGGAGATTTAAAAAGAAAAGGGGAGGGGGAACACACACACACACCACACACGCACGCACACGCACATATATGCACATATGTGAACAGACGTTAAAAGAAATAACAAACGAACGTATATATGCCTCTCTCTTCAATATGAAACAGTCTTCTCCCCCCCCCCCCTCCCTCTCCCCCCATTTCTCATAAATGGGAGATTTGAATAAGGAGAAACACGCACACATGCACACACGCTCGTATACACACAACACACCACACACACACACACACACACACACACACACACCACACACACACACACACACACACACACACACACACACACACACACACACCCCACACACACACACACACAACACACACACACACACGCACAGTGACATAGAAATCAAACAGCCAAATAGCCAGCCAGCAGCCAAACAACCAAACAACTAGCCAGTTGTAACAGACAAAAAGAAAAAAAAAGTGGGCAAGTAAACAAGCGTATGAGAGGATGGTTTGGAGATGGGGATAAAAAAAGAAAGAGTCAATCCTCACTAAGCAGAAGGAAACATTGGGTTTGCCCAGACAGTGTTGATAGTAAGATTGTTGTCATGAATACAAGCTGTTAGTAATAAAGGATTCAGTGCTCACTTGTGTTAGTATCTTCCTGTTTAATTGTTTTTGTATTAGGCATTTTATGATTTATTCATGAGTCAACATTCCGTATTATTATTTAAGTGGGGTAGGGATGCTCACAAAATTTGTAGCTTGTGCAAACAGCTGACTTAATAACATTTTCTGTTCTTGTCATTCATTTTTTTTGCTATAAATTCTGTTGTTGTGTATCTTGGGGTTATATAAACCTGTCTCTTTATATATAATCATAGTTGCCAAGTTGTGTGCCGTTTCTGTCTTTCAAACATATCTGTATGTTGTGTATGTGCAATGTACAAGACCCAAAAGTCGAAACTGATAGGTGTCTTGTCTGTGGTTATGTCAGGTCCTAACGTGAGTACAGAAAGTATGTTTTTCATATCTTTTTTAAAACTAAGATTCACTTTAAACCAGTCTGCCGAAATCTAAAGATCAGTCTGAAAGCAGACTCTTTATTTTGATAAAAATAAAAGTGAGGACAAAGAAAATGTGAGGGAGAGCAGATAGAGAAGTAAGTAGATAATAAAGTCTTATGACTTTGTTTTTGTGAAGTGCTGAGGGCTCTTGTGAGATGAAATGTTGTTTAAGAAATGATACTGATATAATTTATTTTATTGTACTGAAGACTAATACTGTAAAGAATATTACTAACATATTACTATCTGGGGTTATTGTCTTAGTATTTTAAACAGGTAAGAAAATAGAAGTAAATGAGGCATCATCCTGTAGCTATAAATTGGACGGAATGGTCAACGCCAGGGGCATCTCCTTAGATTATGTGCGTGAATGCATTGATATGTGTACTTAATTTTCTTTTCCTTTTTTTCCCTGTTGAAGTATTGTGTACGTTTTGAAACGGTTATAGCCCTGATATGGCTCTGCAGTCGGCTGGGCTTAAAACAGTAATAATAACAACAATACCCACGTGACTGCCGCGGCCGTCGATGCAAAAATTAAAATCAAGTAACTGCCAATTTATGTGTGTTTGTTGGTAAGGGTGTATTCGTGCGTATCCTGCGTTTACAGTTTAGTATCTTGACATCAGCGATGGTGACTTACACAGGAGTTGTCCCTTTGGGAAATGAATTAATCATCATATTCAAGCTGCTGGGCAGCTGCCAGCCAAGCCCCTCTCTCTCTCTCTCTCTCTCTCTCTCTCTCTCTCTCTCTCTCTCTCTCTCTCTCTCTCTCTCTCTCTCTCTCTCTCTCTCTCTCTCTCTCTAGCCCAGCCCTCTCTCCCTCTCTGTGTGAACACACACTCACTCTCTCTCTCTCTCTAGCCCAGCCCTCTCTCCCTCTCTGTGTGAACTCTTCTCTCTCTCTCTCTCTCTCTCTCTCTCTCTCTCTCTCTCTCTCTCTCTCTCTCTCTCTCTCTCTCTCTCTCTCTAGCCCAGCCCTCTCTCCCTCTCTGTGTGAACAGGATGCAGGACACTGAACGAAGTAGCCTGGCATGGGTAATGTTTGACATTGAATAAATGCTGATCTTCTTATTGTGTTTATACATTTCCTGCATTAATCACTGTCTTGGAATCTGTATCTCAGTACAGACACACGAAGTTAATGATAGCAGTAATGGTGGCTTCTCCTCAGGTGAAAATGTTAATCATTTTTCTTGCAACTAGGAGAAATACAAAGTGAGTGAGTGAGGAAGAATGTGTGTGTGTGTGTGTGTGTGTGTGTGTGTGTGTGTGTGTGTGTGTGTGTGTGTGTGTGTGTGTGTGTGTGTGTGCGCGCATACATGTGTGTTTATGTATATGTGTGTGTGAGTGTGTGTGTGTGAGAGAGAGAGAGAGAGAGAGAGAACAAAATTCTTTATTTCTGAAGGTTACAGATCAGATAAATACTCTATTCTTCCTCACTCACTCACTTTGTACTTCAGGTTGCGAGACAAATAATTCTTATATGGGGTCACCAGTACTGCTATAGCTTTGTGTGTCTGTACTTTGAGATACAGGTTTTGAGATGGTGACTAAAGCGGGGGCGCGCACACACACACACATATATGTGTGTATATATATATATATCTCACACACACACACACACACACACACACACACACACACACATCTGTATGTGCATATATATATATATATTGTACTGAAGACTAATACTGTAAAGAATATTACTAACATATTACTATCTGGGTTATTGTCTTAGTATTTTAAACAGGTAAGAAAATAGAAGTAAATGAGGCATCATCTGTAGCTATAAATTGACGGATGGTCAACGCCAGGCATCTCCTTATATATATATATATATATATATATATATATATATTATATATATATCTTATTGCTATTGTGATAAAGGTGAGGAGGAGGAGGAGAATCATTTTCTGTTATGCTTTTCTCTAAACTCTTATCTCTAAAATCATGTATTTCGCATGATTAGACTTTTAGTAAAACACTAAGACTAGTAAGAGCTGTTGAATGAGATGACCACATTCCGCTGTTTGTTGGACAATCTACCTGTTTGGTGGGCTTACATGCTTGGCTGCTGTCATGTTTCCATAAGCTAACCATTGACATGACATACAGGATCTTTAGCATGCACGTTTGATATTCTTCATTCTTAAACACATGAAGGGGGTTTAGGCACTAGCAGGTCTGCACATATTTTGACCTTGAACATCAAAAAAATCTCATCCCGTTATACACCAGACAGAGGTGTTTAGGCGGATTGAAGCCATGGCCTTCTGACTGGAAGCACAGTGTTTACAGTGGTACCTTGCTCAACATATATGTACATGCACACAAGCACACACACACACTTCCGCACACATGCATGCATACAGGGCACTTTCATGCATACACACACATGTGCAAACACGCACACGCACGCATGCACACACACACACACACACACACATACACATTATGTACACACATGTACATACATGAATCATGCTATGTCATGGATAAACATAATATACAGTGAAAGAGGAAGAGGGGGAGAGAGAGACAGTGATGTTACAGGTTTACAGGGGAGAGAGAGAGAGAAAGAGAGAGAGAGAAGAAAATTGTTGAAGAAAGTTTCAGTATGTTTGGACGGTTCCATATATACTTTATCAAATCAGTATGTAATGATCAAGAAGACTCTACAAGCTGTGCAGAAACTTGATCATGGAGATGGGGGGGGGGGGGGGGGGGATCTTTAGATGGAGGCAGTGGGAGCAAATCCTAGATTCTTTAGGCCTGTATAGAACATGTCAAAAATTATTGATGAGCGACATCAGCTCAGTACCTAGGGCTTTGGTGAAACAACTATTTTAACTGCCCAGCATACCTGTGCTGAGCAGTGATTTGGTGTTAGATGTAGATCAACTGAACTGGTTTTTCTGTTAAACCTTGCATAAATGATTAAGAACTGGTTTTTCTAACTGTTAAACCTCATATAAATGGTCATAGAAGGAAAACCTCAGCTGATTCCTGTTTGTCAAATTAATTTGGTGTGATATTTGTGCCAGTTATGATTGTTGTATGTTGAGTTTTTCTGAGTATGATTGTTGTATGTTGATTTTCTGACAGTTGTTGCGGAGATTTGAGAGAAACAATGTTTTGCATCATAGAAATATTTGATGAGTTAAGCAGCTGTTTTAAACAGCTGGAACTTGCAGAAATTAGAGAAATTAGAAAAGGGTTATTAAGATAACATGGCCTGAGTTATAAAAATGGAAGTGAATGAAACACCATTCATGAAACAGACCTTTGTTTGAGTAAAAAAAATTTGAAGAAGCAGAAAAAGAAAGAAAAACAAAAAAACGAGAAAATGGAAAACAAACAAACAAACAAAAATCTGCCAACAACAACAACAACAACAACAACAAAGCAAATGCACATCTGTGTGGCTGGGAAGATTGCACAGCTAGCTGTTCAGGATTGATCATGTTAAGACAGGTAGTCAGCATGCCAATTTTTCATTGTTGGCCAAGATTTGAAAGAAAGGTGGCGGAAGATGAATAGGGATGCAGTAATGAGATGTATTGTACATTACATTGTGCAACATCATTGTGTGGTTTTAAAAAGCAATGACAAAAACAACAACAACGAAAAGAAAACACCAACCTAAGAACAAAATGAAAGCACCAATAGCACCAATAACACAAAAACACATTAACAGATTGCATGTATGTATTGTAAAAGTTGCAAATGTTGACATATTAATGTTTTAAGACACACCGAAGTATATTTGAACACACACAGTATTGGGCTGTGAGTTTAAAAAAAAAGTAGGAAGGAAATAATATACTATTTTACAAATTTTTATTACAAACACCCTTCACACTTATTAGGGATTAGCAAGATTGCTTGAGGGGCAATGGGAGAAAAGAAAACACATGTACTTGGCTTTTATTATGGTTTCGTTTAATGGAATGAGGACCAGTGAAAATTGAAATAGATAAAGCTCATGTATATACCCAACCGATCTGTGATGTACTTCCAGTTTCTGGAGTGGGGATGGGGTGGGGGCTACTGCTGGTTGCAAACTTAAAAGACCGCTTGCCCTTGGAAAAACAGAGGATTTCTTTCTGGATTCCATTTTTGTTTGTGTGCCCTCATCCCCCCCCCCCCCCCCCCCCCCCCCCCCACCAATTAATTTTGTTTGTATGTTCCAGTGCATTTTCCTGTTTTTATATGTTTTTGGTCTTTTCTTCTGTTTGTTTTTTTGAGGGCTAGTTCTAACTATTCCTGGATATTTTAAGTAAAGTAAGCATTTAACTTTAAAGACATTTTACATGTCAATTTCGTTGTTTATACCTGTTCTTAACAGATTTATTTCAAAATTTCTGCCCTGCTCTTCTGTAAACTACTTGTGTGATTAATAGGGAAAGTGATTTTGTTTTTATGTGGAATTCCTTTTTAAAGATGAGTATTATTGGTCATGAGTTTGACTGAAGCGTGATTATATGCTGTTGTTTTTGTGTGTGTGCAGTTTATACACTGATGCTAGGCTGACTTGCTTGTTTAGTTTTCACTTGTATTTGGTTTGACCTTGTTGAAAAATGTCCATTGTGGAAAAGCGGTGGCTGAAAAATGTACATTGTGGAAAAGCGGTGGCTGAAAAATGTACATTGTGGAAAAGTGGTGGCTGAAAAATGTACATTGTGGAAAAGCGGTGGCTGAAAAATGTACATTGTGGAAAAGCGGTGGCTGAAAAATGTACATTGTGGAAAAGCGGTGGCTGGCTTGTGCTTATGTGCGGAAGAAAATGTTGCAGATGACATAAGACATTGTAGTTTGTGAACTTTTGTGTGGGTGTAGTAATCAGGGCGTTGTTACTTGTGAATATTGAACAAACCTTGTTCCTGGTTTTTGACGAGATTGTGGTGGAAGATGTGGTGGTTAGGAGGGGAGTGGGATGAAACAAGCCTGTTCTTCCATTTGTGACTTTCAGAAACAAAATACTCGCTTAACCCTTTGACTCCCGCAACCTATCCACCAACTGCAAAAATTTAATCCCTTGATTCCCTCACCCTGTCCACCAGCTTCCTATGGGAAGCTGATGGATAGGGTGAGGGAATGAAAGGGTTAAGTTTTTGTGTTGCTAGTAAGGTTGACAATGCAAGATGCTGGTGGACAGGGTGCAGGAGTCAAAGGGTTAATGAGATTAGTGCATGTCATGACATAATTGGTTTGGAATTGGATGTGGTAATAACATCTTGATGTGGCAGATAGCCAGTTGAGGAAGTTGACATGTTACACCACACACACACACACACACACACACACACACACACACACACACACACACACACACACACACACACACATACACACACACACACACACACACACACACACACACACACACACACACACACACACACACACACACACCACCACCACCACCACCACCACCCAGCAGTAAAACTCTGTTGACTGACAATGTCTCGTAAGAGATAGTGCTTTTATAGTTTTGTGCCAGTACATAAAACAGAGGGCGTTTTAACAGACAGACCACCTGACTGACAAAAAAATGATTGATAAATGGTCACGCAAAATCTGAGCTGTCTTTTCTATAAGAAACCTTTTGTTTCATTATTGTGATCTGGAAAATGAGTGGAGTACATGATTATAAGCTTTTATGTGTGTGTAATAAGTAACCTCTGTGGTGCTGTTATTGTGTGTTTTGTCAAATTAATGAAATCTGTGTTGAATATGCAACACTTTTTGTTTAACTGAAACTTTGGTAAAGATCCTTGAATAAAAAACTGAGACATCCTTGATCATCCAGATTCATTCTACAGCCATGACTCCATCTTGTGTCACACCCATTCAGTTTGAAATTCACATACTCACAAGTGCCCTTTGTGTCTAACCAAAGTCCAGAATGATATATATCCTACATATTCAAACAAAACAAGTGCGAAGTTTTTGCTGACACAGTCGTAACTTTTTGTGCCAGTTATTCTGTTTTTACACCAGTTTAGTAAAGATTGACCCAGTCTTGGGTCATGCATAAAGATTCACCCAGTCTTGGGTCATGCATAAAGATTGACCCAGTCTTGGGTCATGCATAAAGATTGACCCAGTCTTAGGTCATGCACAAAGATTGACCCAGTCTTGGGTCATGCTCACGTAAACTGACACTTTCAGCTACCTGTTGGAACAATGTAATTTTGAGTCAGATTTGCAGATATCCATCCAAATAAAGTCAAACAAAACAAAAGTCTGTGAATTTGAGGCTACTTTTATTTTGCTCAGTAGGCTACATGTTTTATCGAAGAAAATGTCATTACTCATGAATGGTTCCATAGCCTGTTATATCTGGTCTGTCAGTGATTATAACCCATGACTTATGGCAGAACACTGTGAAGCTGATGAAAAAATCTGTCTCAAAATAACTGTTAAAAATTAAAAAAAATAAAACAAAGAGACAAGAAGAGGGTCAGAGATGAGAAGAAGGTCAGAAGTAGCAAGCAGATATAAAATTCTCAGTTCAGTTTCCGTTACAGGCATTAGAATTAAGTCATTAGTGAGGCATCTGATGCTGATAGAGGACAGTTGTATTGACTTTTCTGATGAGATCCTCACATTCAAGGATTCGCATTGAATAAATTCATCAGAAAACTTCATATATGAACAAGCAACAGCTTCAGATATATATATATATGTATGTATGTGTATATATATATATAAAAGAACAAACAGCAAAACCAGTTATCAAAGTAATACTCTGATGTAATGATGAGTTATGTAGAGCTGTACCAGCCAGAGAAGGAAATAATATATGTTGCCCCTTTTATGGGTCCTAAATTTCATAGATTATTTTTGTTTTGTTTACTTTATGATGATGTGAATGTCAGATTTGCATATGTGTTGTAAGTTAAGGTCTTCTGGGGGTACACTGGGGGCTTTTTTAATTTTTGATATAGATTTTATCCCCATGCTCTGCAAATTCTGTGTTGGAAATTTCCTTTTTCTTGTCATTCTCTTTTTTTCTGCCTTGCCTCTTTGCTTTCTGTCATCTCTTTCTTTCTCATTTCTGCCTTGCTGGTCCATTTACATCAATGTTTTATACTTTCTGTCTTTGAGGATTGGTAATTTGGTACATGTATTTCATTTTTAGTTATAAGGTATGTGAAATACTTTTTGGCAATTTTAGGTATGATAGGTAAGTTTGTTTGTTTTTTAATGGTTTTGTGTAAGTAGTTATGTTTATGCATTTGTATTCAGGGTTTTTTTTTCTAATCCCCCTAGTGATAAATTGGGTGGAATGGGCATATCCTTAGATTATTTGCTTGAATGTGATATGTAGTCATGGACTTAATTTTCTTTTCCAGGTTTTCCTTTTTCCATAGTCCCTTATGTGTTTTCATGTGTGTCTTTTATTTGAGATGGTTATAGCCCTGAAATGGCTCTGAGCAGCCTGCTGAGCTTTAAACAACAACAGCAAAACAACAACAATAATAATAATAATATGGATAATGATAATATGGATAGTAATAATAATAATCGTAAATTAACTATATCCTTATTAAAGACAGTTTTTTTGAGTGTTGCAATTTTTCTTGGATGCATTATTGCACGTTGTTATGTCCATGTTGTGCAGGTAGTATATCCAACACAGTCTGCATACTCTCTTCATTGGGTGTAGGTCCTACATGCTGGATGTTTTTGTTTCCATTAGCTTCAGAGCACTGAGACGACTTCCAGAATTTTTAACATGCCTGTTTGATGTCTGTATATATATATATATATATACACACACACACATGAGTGGGCTTTAGGCACCAACAGGTCTGCACACATGTTGACCTGAGATATTACAGCAGGCGGCACCCAGGCAGGATTGAACCCAAGATCTTCTGATTGGAAGCCTACTGTGTATCCACTTGACTACCACTCCCTTGATGTTTTTGTTTGATTTTGTACATATTGTTTGAGTGTGTGTTTGTGGTTTTGCTATTTTATTGTTGTGCCTGTTTGTTTTGTTGTTGTGGCTGTTTTGTTGTTGTGCCTGTTTTTGTTGTTGTGCCTGTTTGTTTTGTTGTTGCTGTTTTATTAGAAATTGTTCTACTTTGGCAACGAATATTAGTAAATAATACAAACTGTTTATTGCAGGGCAGGAAGAAGGGGCACAGATTGACCCATGGGAAGACCCTGGCTTTGAAGTCTATCATGTTACTGATAGATATGGATTTATTCAGTAAGTATCATGGTTTTGCAGTTTCAGATATTTTTTTTTAAGATGAGTAAGGGCAACAGTGTGGTCAGTCAGGACTGAAAAACAAGGGGATGTTAAAAGTTAAAATCTTTTGCTGATGAAGCCTCAATAAAACATTGAATAATCATGTAAGATTTGTTAATCAAATTCAACAGTTTTGAATGAAAGTAAATGGTTTGATGGTGACGCCAGTGAAACATTGATTGGTGCATGTAATGTTAGATGTGCAGTGTTGAGAATAATGTTATTGACTGTCAGATGTATTCCTGTAGCAAGTAACGTGTGTTTATTTATAGAGCTGTACAAGTGGGGATGCATACTAAATGGATTTATGCGTTGCATTTTCAGTCAGACATATTATGCAATGGGTGTGATGTATTTTGCAGCGATCACGCATTGCCAACTGTGCCAGATGCTGTTGAGGCTAAGGTAAATTGGGATTATTGTATCTTAAACAGTTTTTTTGTTGTTGTTTGTTTGTTTGTTTTTCATTTATTCATTCTGAGTATGTTTATTAATATTAGTAAAAATTTTATTTGATTATTTACTTTTTGCCCCCCCCCCCCCTCCAGTTGGGATGCTGCGGGCTCCTAATGTTTATTTGTTATCAATTTATTTATTGTGTCCCCCTGTGGGGAAGCCGGGGGCTCTTTCAGTATAAAAAGTATCCCCTCCTTCTATAAATTCTGTGCTAGAAATTTCCTCTTTTCTCTCACTGTCTTTGTTTTGTCTTGTTCCTTTGCTTTCTGTCATCTCTTTCTATCATTTTCTGCCTTGCTGGTCCATTCATCTGTATGTATTCTATAAAGTCTTACATACTTTCTATTAGGATTGATAGTTGGGTACATGTATTAACTGTATTTTTTGCTGCAAGTAAATATGATGTGTAGAAGTGATTTTAGGTAATTCATACCAGTTTTTATGTATGTTTTAGTGGCCATAATTATGTTTACATTTGTATCAGGTTTGTTTTTTAACCCCCTGGTGATAAATTGGACAGAACGGTCAGTGCCACTGTCATAGCCTAAGATCATGTGCACGAATGCATTGTAATGTGTACTTAATTTTCTTTTCCATGAGCACAAATGCATTGCAATGTATAGATAATTTTTTTCCAGGTTTTTATTTGTTTTTATTTCAGGGTCATCAAGATGTTGGTACATTTTGCTATGGTTATTGCCGTAATATGGCTGCACAGCCCACTGGTCTACAAATGATAATGATAATAGTAATTAATTAATAGTTCTTGTTTTTCATTATTTTCATTGCTACTAGAGCTGACATTTGAGCTGGTGTTCTTCAGTGATATATTGTTTGTGGTTATGAAAATATTCTGTGAATATCAGGATATTCCAAATGCAGTCCCTTGCATTCTTGAGCTGCAAAGGCTGATATGCAGACACCATTAATTCAACTGTTAGGATTTTTTTTTTTAAAATCTTCTTATCAGAACTCTGCTAGAGATTTTACAGTTAAATCTTACCCTTTTTTGACATGTTAATGAAATTGTCCATGATGAAAAGAATAATAATGTGTTGTTGATGTAAGTTGATAAGAGTTGTCATGTGCAGCAACTATACTGGTCTCCATTTTCTGTGTAATTTAATCTGATATTAAAGTAACCACACCAGATTATTTCATATAATTTACAAAATAACATAAAATAACAGGTGATAGACCATTACTTGACATGACATCCCCCCAAAGCCTTCTAGGGAAAAGAAGGTTCTAGATGTACAAATTAAAAGCCAGATTAAGTAGGTTTCTATGGCGTTTTCTCCCAGGATTGATTTTATATGAAAGAGTATGTCATGAATAAGGATGAGGTTTTAATATGGAAAGTGTTAGTCACATCTTATGATGTGACAGTAGTGGATGAAGGGTATCAGCAGTATGGAATGTTTGTAGGCCTACTATGATCATGATAATGTGTGATGATTTAACAAACGTGTTTTCAGCAAAAGGTGGTGGAGCTGGAAAGGACTCAGAAATGGGTGAAGATGACTAAGAACTGGGACAAATATTTCCCAGGAGAAAAGGTATGTTGCCTTATTTCAATCACATTCCCCTTTTATTTAAGAAAGAAAAACAAAACAACATACAGAAGAAAACAACAACAAAAATATAACAATCGATAACAAAATCAGTCATTCAAAACAAATCAAAAAGAAACAGGCAAGCAAACATACATAAATAATATTTTTTATTTTCCTTTTGTACACACTTGTGTGTGTATGTGTGCACATAGATTTGGTTATGTGTGTGTGGGCTGGTGGGTGGGTATACATGCACACAGCCTTGCACTTGTGCAAAGTGAATCGAAAAAGATGTTTGAATTTTCCATAGTAAGATTTTTTTTTTTTTACATAAATGGTATGTTCAGGTGGGATATAATGAGTTAAATAGTTATGGGTCATTTGTGTAGTCACAGTAGATACAAATGTGTAAGTCCTGCAGAAATTAAAGAAGCAACAGGAATAAAGATTTGTTGTAGTTTTGTAAGTGGCGATTGTGTGTATGGTTGGCTATTTTATTGGTTGCAGCATTTTGGAAATCATATATTTTGTTCTATACCTATTTTAATTTTTTATCACAATTGTTGCTTACCTTGTGTGTCAAAGGTTCACAGTTTTCAGTAAAGTATATAGAGCCATAATCATTAAAATGTTGATTTGCTTCAGAATTATGAAGCTATCAGCGGAAGATAGTTTACTGAAATGAGATATCTAATTCGGAATGTATTTCGGTTTCAGTTGATACGACGTGTGTACAAGGGCATTCCTGATCGCTTGCGAGGTGAAGTATGGACACGCTTCCTCAACATCAATAAGGTCAAGGCTGAGCAAGAAGGGGTGTATATGGTAAGCACTGTATCATTTTTTGTTGTTGTCTTTTTTGTCTCATCAGAATTCTTTTGTTTGAAATGCAAATTGCTGTCCCCATGGAGAACATTTGAATAATGTTTTTGTTCGATTTTGTGTGTTTTCAGAAAATTACTGTATCAAGAATAGTAAAATTGCATCACTGTTGTGTATTGGAATACAGGTAGAAGGTCTTGACTTCTTTCTGGACAGTTCACTCAACCTTTAAAAAGTGAAATTGTGTGACTTTTGTGTATTTCAGAGCTGGGAAGAAGCACAATTAGACCTTCAAAAAAAAAAATAGCCCAGGCTTAAGTCAGTCATATTACCAGTGGACACAAATTTAAGTTTGATATAAATTTTTGCAGGTTTCATGTGTACAGAAACAAAACCTGTGCACATAAAAGAAATACTGCAGAAACAGAGTGCCATATTATCTCCACCAGTTTTATGTTTCCAAGCTTCACATGCATGAAACAAAACCTGTGCACATTATGTGAGTAGGACAGAAACAAAGTGTCTTCAGAGCAGTTTTATGTTTCCAGGCTCAAGAAAATACAGTGCCATCCATTAAGAATTAAAGGATGTCCACAGTGTGCTCAGAAAACCACATTGATTCTTTCTTTAGCCCATTTATAGTGTTAAGCTGAATATCAGCTTGAGTGGTAACAGAAATCAGTAACAGTTCTGTCTGATATTTCAGAAAATGCGGAACAGGGCAAGGTCAAAGTCCACGTCCATACGACAGATTGACCTGGATGTCAACAGAACATATCGTAATCACATCATGTTCAGAGAGCGATATGGGGTCAAGTAAGTTCAGTAGAACAGGGATACCATAAACAGCTGGCATTTATCAATGATGAAGATCATATTAACTGAAACATACGGAGCGGGAGAAAAGGGGATTTACTTATAGAGTGCTTGTTTGCTGTTTGAGTGGCGGATGGCATCAGTTTAAAAAATAAGTTATCTCAGTGTCATTTTGAATAAAAATGATTGATTGAATAAGAAGACTGCTTTTAGTTCGACAAAAGGCTGTGTGTGTGGTGTGTGTGTGTGTGTGTGTGTGTGTGTTGTGTTGTGTTGTGTTGTGTTGTGTTGTGTTGTGTTGTGTTGTGTTGTGTTGTGTTGTGTTGTGTTGTGTTGTGTTGTGTTGTGTTGTGTGTGTGTGTGTGTGGTGTGTGTGTGTGTGTGTGTGTGTGTGTATGTGTGTGTTTCACGCTGATAAAACATGCTCTAGATCTGAAGATAGCTACTACTTCAACAATTGAAATGTATATGAATATAAGAACACACTGTTAAACGCCAGACTTTGTGATTTAGAAAGTACCGTGGTAGTAAATTTGGTAGTGGCAAATGTGCCTTTAATGAAGAGTACATGGATCATGAAAAGTGTTTCATGGTTTTATGGAAATATTAAAGTGAGAAATTAGGGACAAGATTCGTGTAATTTCTGGTACAGTGATAAATTTGGTTCAGGTAGATTTGTCAGAATTTTTTTATTAAGACAGCATGACTGTGTGTGTGAGAGAGAGAGAGAGAGAGAGAAAGAAAGAGAGAGAGTGAGAGTAAGAGTGAGGTAATAAATTGGGTAATGACAATGCTTTCATGGATTTACAGACAGCAGGCACTGTTCCACGTGTTAGCAGCCTACTCAGTCTACAATACAGAAGTGGGCTACTGTCAGGGTATGAGTGAGATTGCTGCCTTGCTGCTCATGTACTTGAACGAAGAGGTGAGTGGGTCTCCATAACTATGATGTTTTTAGTTCTAAATGTGTCTCTCACGCAGATCTGTTGTTGGTTACTTGAAAGGTTTCAGCTCCTCCCAGAGTGTTCCTGCATTGGTTATAAACTTTTAACCTCATTCTGGGGTCTACACACACACACACACACACATACATACACATACACACCACACACACACAACACACACACACACATACACTCACACTCACACTCACACACATACACACACACACACACACACACACACACACATACACACACACACACACACACACACACACACACACACACACACACACACACACACACACACACACACACACACACAAAGTCATGCACACATGCACCCAAAAAAATAACTGGTTAGTCTTTGTTGAAGTAGTGTACAGTTTGTTTTTTATTTAGTATTATCTCTGTTTTTATTCATTGCATTTGTTGCTGTTGCAGGATGCCTTCTGGGGATTGTCACAGTTGTTTTTCAGTGACAAACACTCTCTGCATGGTGAGTCTGCATTGTTGTGGCCACTTCAGCATGGTCTTCTCTCATTTATTTTCTTGCTATCAAAATATCTATTGAAAACAATAGTTTAGTGGTTAAAGACTAACTCTTGAAACCCAGACTTAAACACAATCAAATATAGTCTTCAGATGGTTGGTTGACCAGGTTCATGCTCATGATTGAATTTATGTACTGTCTCAGTCTGCCAAGCTGTAAGTGCATGCCTATCTGTAGGGACAAAGAAAGTAAAGCAGTGAGGAGGGGAGATAATAGTTGCCTCAAGAGAAATTGAGATTTCTAACAACTTGCTCCTCCATGCCTACTCAGATTATGGAACGTCCTTTACCTGTATCTGCCTTGATTTAATGCATTTTTACAGCCATAGAGTATCGAGTTTATATTTCATGCACAATGCATACACGTAGTGGAAACAATTTTAACTGCCTTACATTCAGTGCATTTTTACAACCATAGTTTGTTTTTATACATGATGGACATAGTGAAATCTGCTTATAGCACAACACTTAGACCTTAAAAGCTTTGTGTTTACTTCTGCATTTTATAGTTTAAAAGTTTGTGACCCCTCACTACCTACCTTCCACCCCACTACACCCATAAACACATCCGCCCACACACATACACACACTGCTGTTGTGAATTTTTCTGAACACACTTTCGTTTTGATGACTTCTGTCCATTTTTTCCCCTATTACTTCTTTTTTACGGTGGATATGCACTTATAACAGCTGCTTTCAATACATCTGAATTATTTTTGTAAGAGAAAAAGAAAAGCATGCGCAAGGCACTTGCATTTTATGGTCCATGGTGCGTGTTTTCATTTTCACTAATTTGCCATTTACGATAAATACAAAATTAACAAAGAAATGCAGGGGAAATAGTTATATCCTGGAAGCATTACTTTTATTTGTTGTTGTTAGGATTTTGATGTGAAAGTGATTACTGTGGTTTGTCAAAACTCACTTACTTTGAAGAAGGTATGCAAGAATGAGAGTGAGAGAATGAATGTATCTGTGTGCGTGCATGAGTGAGTGAGAGAGAGAGTGTGTGTGTGTGTGGGTGTGCGCGTACGCGCAGGGCTAGCAAGATCCACTTGCCCGGTCACCCGAGGCAAGTAAAAATGCTGTCTGGCGAGTCAAAATCAAAAACTAATGGTCCATTGGGCAAGTGACATTTCAAACTTCTGCAGTTATAATTTATTTCGATTTTTCAAACTTTCTGATCTGCCGATTGATTTTGTCTGCAGTGATTGAGTGCCAATGTTCGCTCGAAAACGAGGCTTTCTAGGGAAAAGCAACTCTTTCTTTTTAGGCCTGTCAGTGAAGGGAGTTGGTGCAATTCAAGCGAGTGTTTACAGAACAGTGACCTTTCACCCAATCTGTCAGTTTTGGTCGAACGGTTAGAAGCTTCTAATTAAGTACAGAAACCGGAGAAAACAATACAATATACGTCTTATCAAGATCAAGGGATGGGGAGTGGAAGAGAATGTGTGTACTGTTGGCAGGGAAAATCAAGAGGCAGAGTGCAGTATAGATAGTTAAACATATGGTTGTGGGGGATATAGATAGTTAAACATCTAATTGTGCGCAGATATAGATAGATATACATATGGTTGTGTGGAGATATAGATAGTTAAACATCTGGTTGTGTGGGCATATAGATAGATAAACATTTGGTTGTGTGCAGATAGAGATAGATAAATATGTAGTTGTGTGGAGATGTGATAGTTAAACACATGGTTGTGTGTGTTTAGGATTTTTCATTCCCGGTTTTCCTAAGTTACTGAGGTTTCAAGAGCACCATGACACTGTGTTGAAGAAATACCTGCCAAAGGTCCGGCGTCATTTTGTGAGTATATTATAGCATTGCTTCACTCTTTTTCTGTGAAGTCTGTTCTTTTTGGCTGAATGCAGATGCAGTTTGATGTATAGGCAGTGTATTTATATGAAAAGCAAACTGAAACCAAAAAAGTGAAGGAGAACATAGTAAGGGAGAAGAAAAAGAGGAGGATTATGTATGTAGAAAGATGGAAAGGGTAAGAGGGTGATAAAGCCAGAGACATGGAGAGAGAGGACCAGTCACCGCATACTGTGTTTCATACACACATCGCACAGGGGGCTTGAGGGGTACATATTTAATGCATAGATTGACCACTGGCACTGATCTTAGAGACAGTGGTCACCCACAAATTCATGTGCTTGCTGGCCTCTTTATCCATGTCTCTTCTTAAGTCTAAGGAGAGCTGGCGAAATGGATATTTCTTTGTGACAGTGAAGAAAGATGCTTTAAGCCTGTTATCTTGTTATGTAATATTTGTGATTGAGAGAGAATCCACTATTTGCTATATGTGTTTTGTTGTAAACAGGAATGACCAACACTGGATTAAAAAAAATCATTTGCAACTTTTATTTTTCAGGAAAGAAATGAAATCTACGCTAGCTTTTACACTATCAAGTGGTTTCTACAGTGTTTCTTGGACAGGGTAAGAAATTTTATTCTGTTTTACACCATTTCATTTCTTTTTGTTGTTTTAACTTCTGAAGTGCCATCAACATAAAATGTTTGGAGCTCTCGGAGCCTTCTGTGGTGCCTACATAAGTAAAATTTACGGAAGTAGTTTGAAGCAAGTTTCAGCCTAATGTAAGAGGGAGAGAAGCACTGACTGATGTTGTCAGTCTCAGAGAGGGTTCATAAAAGTGACTGGCACTTTTTGACCTATGCAACCCTCACCAGATTGGTTTTATTTACCTGAAAAGAGAAACTGGTTTTCAGCAAAATGCTGACACCAGGACTGTCTTGCAATGCTGCATGTTTTCAGCCTTTGAAAGCATGTGAGTTGAGTCAAGAACTTATAAATGACTGTAGGATGATTCAGAAGACAATTCTGACACAAGAAGAGGTTGAAAACAGCAGTAGTTACTCACTGTTGGTATGAAATATGCACCAGACAGACCCAAGGGGAAAAGTATTGATTTTCCGAGCAGTGACACACAGGGTTTGTGGCCATAGGCAATACTGGCAGCTAGCCAACTCTTCACAGCATGCAGACAGGACCACATTATAGAATTATATAAGCCACAGTGTTCAGACAGGCCCACAATGTAGAATTATATAAGCCACAGCATGCAGACAGGCCCACAATGTAGAATTATATAAGCCACAGTGTTCAGACAGGCCCACAATGTAGAATTATATAAGCCACAGTGTTCAGACAGGCCCACAATGTAGAATTATATAAGCCACAGTGTTCAGACAGGCCCACAATGTAGAATTATATAAGCCACAGCGTTCAGACAGGCCCACAATGTAGAATTATATAAGCCACAGCGTTCAGACAGGCCCACAATGTAGAATTATATAAGCCACAGTGTTCAGACAGGCCCACAATGTAGAATTATATAAGCCACAGTGTTCAGACAGGCCCACAATGTAGAATTATATAAGCCACAGTGTTCAGACAGGCCCACAATGTAGAATTATATAAGCCACAGCATGCAGACAGGCCCACAATGTAGAATTATATAAGCCACAGTGTTCAGACAGGCCCACAATGTAGAATTATATAAGCCACAGTGTTCAGACAGGCCCACAATGTAGAATTATATAAGCCACAGCATGCAGACAGGCCCACAATGTAGAATTATATAAGCCACAGCGTTCAGACAGGCCCACAATGTAGAATTATATAAGCCACAGTGTTCAGACAGGCCCATAATGTAGAATTATATAAGCCACAGCGTTCAGACAGGCCCACAATGTAGAATTATATAAGCCACAGTGTTCAGACAGGTCCACAATGTAGAATTATATAAGCCACAGTGTTCAGACAGGCCCACAATGTAGAATTATATAAGCCACAGTGTTCAGACAGGCCCACAATGTAGAATTATATAAGCCACAGTGTTCAGACAGGCCCACAATGTAGAATTATATAAGCCACAGTGTTCAGACAGGCCCACAATGTAGAATTATATAAGCCACAGCGTTCAGACAGGCCCACAATGTAGAATTATATAAGCCACAGTGTTCAGACAGGCCCACAATGTAGAATTATATAAGCCACAGCATGCAGACAGGCCCACAATG
This sequence comes from Monoplex corrugatus, assembly GCA_030674185.1. Lineage (NCBI taxonomy): Eukaryota > Metazoa > Mollusca > Gastropoda > Littorinimorpha > Ranellidae > Monoplex > Monoplex corrugatus. The sequence goes on from CM060311.1 coordinate 44,221,260, forward strand.
TAGAATTATATAAGCCACAGTGTTCAGACAGGCCCACAATGTAGAATTATATAAGCCACAGTGTTCAGACAGGCCCACAATGTAGAATTATATAAGCCACAGCGTTCAGACAGGCCCACAATGTAGAATTATATAAGCCACAGTGTTCAGACAGGCCCACATGTAGAATTATATAAGCCACAGTGTTCAGACAGGCCCACAATGTAGAATTATATAAGCCACAGCATGCAGACAGGCCCACAATGTAGAATTATATAAGCCACAGTGTTCAGACAGGCCCACAATGTAGAATTATATAAGCCAGCACTGTCAGTGAGTAGTGTTAGAAGTGGCAAGGAAGACTAGGGTGATGGAGTGGGGTGGGGGGCATGCGGCAGCCTGACACTGACCTGGTCAAGCCACTCAGTGCACTAGCACACTGTGGCTCTTCGCAGCTCGTCAGCTGTCAGTGATCTGTCAGTAGGAGGTCAGCCAAAGTCTGAATACTTTTAGATTTCATCAGGAGGGTCATATATTCTATTTTTTCTTTTGTTTTTTTCGTTTTCATCTCAAGCGGTTATGAATTTTTTTATGGAAATTTCAACAAAATATTACAAATATGTAGTAATTTCTAGAAATTACTACATGTAATTTCTAGAAATTACTACATAAATCATCTGAAAATACATTTAGTCATGCCTAATGCACATTCTGTATAATTTCGTGCATAGATTCCCTTAAATATGGAAGCAACAGTTGTTTTAATGTACATGGTAGCGATGTAACGTTTTTCCCTGGCACATGGAAAACACTGGATGTCAAAAAAACGTCGGCAGTCAAGGGGTTAAGCAAGGTTTGATTTTTCTGTTTGGCTCTAAGAGAGACTGTTTTTCTGTTTAGGCTCTAGTAGGTAATCCAATTTTTTTAGACTTTGAAGGCAGAATTTTGGCAACTTCTCTGCTGCACATTTTATGTACAGTGAATTATGGAAAACTGAAATTTAAGACTTTCAGTCTTTATGTACACTTAATGTAAGCTTACAGAACAAATTGGAACCCGTTCCTTCTTTCCAAGGAAACAGCAGCTTGACAATTGGCAGAATTAAGATTTGTTCTATTGAGAAGCTGCACAGAACATCGAATACCCAGTTTTTTGAGGATAGATGACTTTGTTACTGGTGACTTCTCACTCTAAAACATTTTCCTTGGACTGAAAACTGAACTGTTAATTCAGGCAAGTTTTTTTTTGAGGATGATTCCGATTCTGAGATTTCGCAAGTTGGCTAAAATATTCACTGTAATCCTCTTGCTCTCAGATTTCTCTAAAGTGAAACTCCTCCACCTCTTTGAAATGGTTTTTGTTGATGTTTTGATTTCAGAATCATAGTCATTATAGCAGACCTATATGACCTTTCAGGAAAGTGAAATTTGGCAAGCATGTTCACAAGAGTGTGTTCAGGAATTTGTATTACACCCTTTTGGTCTAAGATGCGTTCTGTTATTTGTGTTTCATATTGTTGGTTTAATTGTGAAAGGTCAAATTATTGTCATGAAATGTCTTATGTTTTTATATAACAATTAGATTACAACATAGAAACATGATTTTCATCACTCTCATGTGTGTAAAGAAATCTGACGCCTTGCTGATGTGATCCTTTAGCTGTCAGATACTACAGTAGGTGGCATTGGGTGTCGCAGTGTTGTCACAATTTTAATGTTGTCACTTGTTACACTAGAACCTAACATGTAACAGTTCCAATAGGTATTCCATGTGTGTGGTTCTGACTTTCATAACACTATATACATATTTGTTTATACACAGTCTTGCTAAGTTTGAGGTTTGAGTTTGTGTGATAGTGTCAGACTATACGAAACAATAGGTAAGTGTCATGTGTCCAGCATGATTTTGCTGGTAACATCATGGGAATACCATGTGGTAGGTAATATTCTCCATCAACATAAACAATGACAACAGTTTTCCAAGGAAACGTTGAGGCCAAAACGAACCCGGGCAGACCACCCACCTCCTTTATGTACAGCATCACCAGCACTGGCAGTTTGAATGTCTATGAAGTTGCACAGAAAAGTCAAGACCAGAGTAAATGGAGGAGAGTTGTTATGATGTCTGCTCCAGTGAATAGGTAATCTTATACAGCGATTAAAAGAAAAAAAAAATGCTGAAGCAAATCAAACTGGGTAAGAAATTGCAGCAGTAGAGTCAAAAATAGCTGAGATACACAATGTTTTTTCTTTTTCATATATTGGTGAATGTCTGTTTTGAAATATTTGGAGTTGAAGAGAAGTCATAATCTGTTCCTGGCATTCTGTGCATCTTTCAAGGGAGGGGGGGAAATGGGTGTTTGGAACACCTATTCCTAGTCTAGGCATAATTTTGTCAGCTGGGTTTCAAAATTGAAATTGATGCATTGTTAATGGAAATTTGCACGATTGAATACAAAATTTTGTTTTTGAGAAAAAAGATAAGAAAGAATGTTAGTTGCATGACTTCACCATTATCATAATTATAACCGCAGTTACACATATAATGCATGATAGGCCTATGTAACACACTATACCTCAGATGTTTCATGCAACATAGACACCAGTATGGTAACAAGTATGAAAAATGACATCATAAATGGTGTTGTTAACCTCACATGTTGCTTTTTGATGCCTGATGTATGGGTTTGAGGTTGGCTTCAGAAATATTTTATGTGTGACTCCCCTCTCCTCCAGTCCACTCAGCTGATAATGGGTACTTGGCTCTCGTCAGGGTTGGAGAAGGCAAAGTGCTTAGGGAGAGGAAATGGGCACCGTCATCATAATGCTGACCATGAGAAAGTTAGTCTCTACCAGCTCAATCTTCTCTGACCTGAGGGTTATGGGTTAAACTTTACCTTTTTGCTGTTGAATGGTGCTTGTTAGCACTGCTGATGGAATGAAGAATTGTTTCAGACTCCGTTCCACCTGACTCTTCGCTTGTGGGACATCTACATGCTAGAGGGTGACAGACTGCTGGTGGCTATGTCCTACTGCATCATGAAGATACATCGACGTAAGTCATTTTGAACAGTTTGTAAGTTGTTGATTTGGCATCATGTAATGTATCATGTTGGACTGAATGTGTTATGGTGCCAGTTAAGTTTCAAACAAAAAGATGCATTGTAAGTTATTTCTATTGCTTTTCACTAATTAATTAAGTTTTTCAGTGTCTTTAGGTTTTTAGGATTCAGAACGTAAAGTTACTTGTCATGACTGATTTTCTGCTTGATTATACTAATGTGATACTGCACATGCTAAGACCTCAAGGTCTTGCAAGTTACCCTTCCTTCATGTTGTATTTGTAGTGACTAAAAAGGAAAAAAAAAATTCATGGACTAAGAACATAGCGGAATAGACAGAGAAACCATTTGCAGAGATCCAGGCTTTGTCATACAGCTGACAGAGCTGGAGGAGTCTGGTGAACAGTCCTTGAATGCGATGCTCCAGTGACTCTTCTTAGAATTAAGGAAAAGAAGAAACACTTATGAATTCATCCAGGCACTTTCGTTCTCTCCAGGCAGTAACTGTTCAGTAATCCACCTGTCAGTCTCACTCACAGGTGAAGGGACGCTGTTGCAGCCTAACAGTTTGAAATTGTGGAACACGCTTGCCACATACCGTCTAATATCACTTATAGTGAAAAGACGTTAAATTAAAGAACGAACCAGTGGAAATTACAAGTGCAATATATGCTGCTCTGTGTACTGTGTGCTGATGAATAATCACTTTGTCACTTGACTGGCTTTGCTTCTTTTATGTTGACAGTGGCTCGGAATGACTCTGAAGTGGTTGAAACGTTACAGACTGAAGGTTTAGCTGTAGGTGTGATGAATAATGAGGACGAAAAAGACAGCATTCCAGTGAAGAGAGTAATGCAATCAGTAATTCAGACACTTCAGGTGCCGGTCTTCTTGCCTTTGTTTTGCTAGTTTGTGTTTGGCAACACTCATGTGCAATCAGTACAAGTGGGCTTTAAACCACGTTTGGCTGTAGGGGCGAGTTTGAGCCCCTTTGCGTCACCCCCACCCCCACCCCCACCCCCTAGCTGGGGAACCCGAATCTCAGGCCAGCCCAGACTGGCTGTTCTTTCACCTCCCAGTAGGGGCCCTTATGCCTTGCCCACCCCCCCCCCTCAGAGCAGGGATGTAAGGATCCGTGCTGGGGGGTCTGTCATTCTGGCAGGCCACACTCCAAGCCCCTGGCTCTCCGGCAGCAAGTGCTGGAACTGGCCCAGCACAAGGGTTTGACAGTGGGAGTAAGGTTCCTGTTCATCATCGGCTCTGGCAACCAATCTGCTTCTCCCTCACCCCCTCCTCCACAAGCTACTTTGCCCTGGACCCCTCCCTTGGAAGCTTCTCAGGACCTAGCAAGCCTCAGAGCCTTTGGAGTTTGCAGGCTACCAGCTGGCAACCTGCTTCAATTGCTGACAGCCCAAAAGGCCCTACTGCTGCCTCTGTCAGGAGGAGACTCTCAGCAACCCCAGAGCGTCTTGGCTCCCCCACTTGCTCTCACCTCCCAGCCCCCCCAAGTATTTGTTGAGCCAGGAGCCCACCCACCATCAAAAAAAGGCAACATAGGCACTATTCGTCATCAGAGTCATTTGCACATCCAGATTCAGAGCATGCTTGCTCATCTAATGCCTCTCCAGATCTGTCACTTAAATGGCTTAGGCACCATGACCACTCACCGGAGGCCTCTTTCCCAAAGGGAGATCCTTCCTTCAACTTGGCAGATCCTTCCAGATGAGATGCTGATAATGGCCTTCATGAAGAAATGGCCTGATGCTGCATCTCATGTGACGCAACGGCAAGATGCACAGTGAATGTGTGGCTTCATACTATTTCTTTATCGGATCTACATCTCTTGCCAGCTTTTTTCAGCAAACTCAATTTGTAAACTTCACATCCACAAAATCTATGAACTGAATACTTACATAATCATTGTCTTCTGTGAATTTTTTAGCTGATAGTGATGAAACAAGAAAAATAACAAAACGGTGGTCAGTGGCAAAGCACACAAATCAGTTAAGAAAAAAATTACTGTTCACACAGACGGACATACACACACAAAGACAGATACACAGAACTTTAGAGAGAGACAGACAGATAGACAAACAGACAGGTGGAAAGAGAGATAGGAGGGAAGGGGGGAGAGAGAGAGAGAGCTATATGCATACTGTTATACAGAGATGATGATAATGATTATGCGCAACTTTGACAGAGGCATGCAGTGTACATATACACCTGTAGTTGAAAGAGAAAGACAGACAGAAACAGAAAAGACAGTAAATCATTGATACACAGATACAAGCATTTAGGTTAGAATAATAAATCATTTACCATGAGCTTGCTGGTGGGAAAAAATCAAACTCTTTTGGTGAATGTCCAGCATTACTTGCTGTAGATGCCTTGTCTGTGAAAGTTTTGCAACAATCGTTCAGAAAAGTGTTCACCGCTGGTTTGCAGCATTTGGCAGCCATCATGATTAACTCCACAGTCCTCACATTTTTGGTGGGTCATGCCCAGGTCTGAGAGCTGTTGCTTGGCCAGATTCATGATTAGTGTTCTCTGGCTGCTGCAATTCATGTTCCTGTTCAACACTACCTACCGACAGTTGGAAGATCTTGAAGACATGAGTGACAATGCCAACATAAAAAGAATCTGAAAGCAATTCAATTCTCCCCAGTCCAGTGCTGATAGGTAGGTGTAACAGTCCTCTGTAGCCTCCACCTGTAGTTTACGGTCTGTTCTAAGGTGACTGACATTCTTCACAGTTTGCCATACATTATTTGAAACACAGTAACCAAACACCAACGCCTTCAACTCCTCACTGTTAAGTTTAACACTGTCACATTCCTTCTCATCCAGCCTCATTCTTTGGTCCTTATTCACGATCATTCATTTCCAAACATTCTGTTGCATGCAGGGATTCTGTGGCTCTGTCTCATGGAACAGGCTCTCAAGGCAACTGTCATCCCACACCTGGTGCCCGAACCCTCCACCAAATCAGGGTTCCACTCGTAGGCACCAAAGGCCTCAGAGTTCCAACCAGCATAGATCGGATTTTCATAAGCACAGTGCCCACCAGCCCAGACAAAAACCTCAAAACAGCTGGCGTGAGCACCATCAGGTGGCTCGTAGGAGACATCCCACCATCCACACAGGGTCTAGGATTAGCAAGGAGCCTAACCCTGCACTGCCCAAGAATGGAAACTTGTAGGCCTCAGTCTGTAGGTGGTGGATGTCATAGAGGAGGGGTACAAATTTCCCTGGAAAGGGGTAAGCCCCCACTTTAGGCATTTTCCCCATCCCCTCGAGAGACTACTCTCGTCCTGGCCACTGCGCTGAACTCCGAGGTTGCCGACTTCATCCAAAAACAGGGAGTGGAAGTCTTTCTCCCACAGCCTGGCCCG
>CM060311.1:44230191-44340191 GCA_030674185.1 Monoplex corrugatus
TTGCTGTGTGAGTTTTACCCGAGTTACTACTAAATCAAGGATTCTTACGTGCGAGGGAAAATCTCACAACATGCTTATGTATTCTTAGAGATTTTGCTTAGAATTTGTCTACTTCATGCCTCTCTTTTTGCCAAAGTTGAAGTATGAGGGCATGATGCATTCAACTTACTGTTGATCAAGTCCAGAACATTAAAGTTTTTTGTAATCATTATGGTGTATTGATCAGTCAGATGCGCACACTATTTCGAGTGTCACAAAAATGAACTTTGGAACTGGTGTAAGCAAACAGGAAAAGAGTGGTTTTGTTTAACTCTTTCACCGCCAAGTTTCCCCAGAAACGGCACTCCTCAGTGCCAAGTATATTTTGGGCAGCCAATTTTGCAGCGCAGTATGCATTTTAAAAAGCTTATATCTCAAAGACTATTAAAGATTTTCACTTACTTTTTTTTTGTTGTTGTGTAAGGGGCAGATGTTGTATTTATATATGAATGCTTGCTTATGTTTATGTGCTTGATTGATTATTCCACAGATAATCTTAAATTAAGAAAAACAATTTTTTTTCATACGATTTATTGTACTACTGACCTTATTTCGTGAGTTGTGCGCCAGATATCATTATAATAAATGAGGAAAAGCAGTGGAAAATCTACACACAGAGTCAGCTGTCTGCGTATTCTACTCTGAGTAGTAGACAATGCATGTTGATTTGCAGCCATTTTGGAGAAAACGCTTCGGAGAAAAATGTGACGTAAATTCCGACAGTTAACAAAGCCACACTTCGGCCTTACTGCTGAAAAACTAGGTTGCTGGGTAAAGTTTAAAAATAGCACAGTCACCTGCATTCACCAGTGGAGCTGACAGAAGCTTTGTACCCACATGAAAAGTTATTGTTTAGCATGACCCCTCCAAGTTGCACAAATGCGACCATGGCTATCATACAGGAAGTCGCTTGGTTGCAACCATGGCGGGAAAAGAGTTAACTTTTATATGTAGTTTTGGGGGAAAATGCACCCAAAGGTGAATTATTTCTCTTTCATCTAATGCTAATTTTATGGCTATTTTTGCAGTAAAGGGTTCATACACTTTGCTCTGAACTTGGGTAGCAGTTTGCGCAGAACACTTGATACCATTTTGTAGCTGTGACCATATATAGATATATGTATGTGGTTGTTTTTTTTTCTTCAATAGGTAAGAGATCAAAATACAGTAACATTTTTTAGTGTCACATCTCTCTCTTAGTCTCTCTGTCTCTGTGCCTGTCTGTGTGATTTGTCATTATTTTTGTTTTGTATTATTTGATATAATCCATTTAAGTTACATGCAAGATGAAACTTAAGGTAAAGTATATAGAACTAGGAATTGTTGTGTGTGTTTTTTTTATTGTGCTTTTCAAGATAAGCATATTCTTACAAAAGTGCAGGTTTTAGGTTTTAACATTGTACAGAGGATCTAATGTGTGACTCTGATGTCACTTTTATGTGCAAGAGGTTTCATTTCACACCAGTGGTGTACAGCAAGAAAGTGTTGATAATGCTCTAACAGTGCGGTATTGTATTACCAAGATCTGCATAAATCTTGATTGTGTTTTAATGTATTGTTAGATATGCACAAATCTGTTCCAAAGCTTGCTCTGTCTGTGCCCCATTAGAATCTGTGTGTGTGTGTGTGTGTGTGTGTGTGTGTGTGTGTGTGTGTGTGTGTGTGTGTGTGTGTGTGTGTACATGCGAGCATGCATGCTTGTATATTTATGTGTGAATTTTAGATTGTTTAACATATTCATGTTACTCCTGTGGACTGCACTAATTAAATCATTTTTATTACTTAAGGCCAAGATAATGATCTGTATGAAAATATCTTTCTTTGGAATTATTTGTAACTTACCTGCTTACTCACCAAGACCTAGAGTTATATAAGTCTATTCATATATTGTGTTGGTAAGAAAAATGAGTTACTGCAGGTGAGGTGAGAAATGGTGGATGAAAAGAAATGTACAGTACTCACCTTCGGGCTTAAATCAGTTCACACAAACACAAAATAAACAAAATGCCTTCCAGTTTCGACCTTTGGGTCTTCTATAGAGTACACTTATTGAAAAAATTTGAATTAAAGGAAATCTAAACACATAAATGTCAGGACACACACACTGAGCACAGTGAGGGGAAGATAATGCTTATAGTAAAAGGGAAGTAACAAGTGAGGAGATAACTGCATGTGTTTGATAGAAAGAGGGTTGTGCTTTTGTTTTTGAGACCATACTAAGATTAGAAAAAATGAAATTAAATGAATATGTATCTCACATATGCATATATATACATACATACATATATATAGTTGTACATAGAAATACACACATAGAAGTAGATAAAAATGAATAAGGTGGGAAAAGAAAAGCTGAGTGCTGCTAAGATATAAATATAGCGCTACAAGACATCTCTATGGTCTGACCACGGGAATAACACACACATAAGAATAAGAATGTGGGCATAGGAAAAGTGAAGTGGGGTGAAGGTTAAGTACAGGAGCTTGCACACACCCCACACACACACACACACACACACACACACACACACACACACACACACACACACACCACACACACACACACACACACACACACACACACACACACACACACACACACACACACACACACACAATATACCTACACATACTACACCCAGCCCGTATAGATAGTGCTGGTGTGTAGGGTTCAGATGGGGGAATGTATATTTGGGTTTTTGATGTGATCTGGTGTTTGACAGTTGAAAAAAAAAGGGAGGGGGGGGGGCAGAATAAAACCCTACCACCTCATAAGAACAACTACATATCAGAACACCTCCTACTCAAACGAGGTGCACTGTCATTTGAACATAGAGGAGAAAGTGGTCAACAAAAGTTATGACTTGACTTTACATTTTACCCATGAGGTCCTGCCTTACCTCCTCACAACATGACAATACAGCCCTCAAAAGAAACAGGGAGTTACAAACAAAAAAACTCTATATTGTTGGCTATTGTAGCACATCTGGGACATTCCATTCCTCTATCCCCGCTCTCTCTTCCATATGCTCCTGTACTTAACCTTCACCACACTTCACTTTTTCCTAAGTCCACATTCTTGTTTGGCTTGGTAGGACCATAGAAATGTCATAGTTGAGACATATATTCATATCTTTGCAGTATTCAGCTTTTTCTTTTCTCAACTTTCTCATTTTTATTTACAAGTTTCTGTATACTAATGTGTATGTCTACATTTATATGAATATATGTACATATAAGTATGTATATATAATGTGAGATAACATACATTTATTCATTGTTTTTATTAATTTTAGTATGATCTCAAACACAGCAGCACAGCCATCTTTTGGTCAAACACATGCAGTTATCTTCTCCTCACATGTTACATCCCACTATATGCATTACCTCCCCCTCACTTTGTGTTCTGATCACACGTGTTCAGTGTATGTGTCCTGACATGTGTTTACATTTTTTTTTTTTCATAAGCATACCCTGTAAAAGACCCAAAGATCAAACCAGTAGGTGCTTTGTTCATTTTGTGTTTATGTGAACTATGTTCAGATCTGAAGGTGCGTACAGTAGCTTTGTTTTCATCTACTGTGTTGGTAGTTTGAAAATTTATTTGGTGATTGAAAATTGGTTTAAATATTTTGTTGCAGATTCTGGGTTTATGCTATGGATGATTTAATCAAATGAAGTATCAATTTTTGGGAAAGATTACTATTTCTATCATTCAGTTTTTAATAATTAGAAGATTGATGCACAAGAAACTTTTATCTTCAGATGTGGAAGGGAGCCGATTTTACTGAAACTTTTTCGAACTGTGGTCAGTCTTCAACTCTTGCAATAGTGATTGTAGCTGTTTTCTTCCCTGCTCTGTCTGCCAGTTTGCCCATTTGTCTCATTTTGTGTGTGTAAAATTTAGATGTAGCAAATGTAATGTTTTGTACATATTACACATTACGCACACTTTTCCTTTGGCACACAATTTGTGTGCTTGTATTTATTTTGTTCATTTTGTGGTTAATTTGCCTTTGAAAAAGCTGTTTTCAAAATTTAATGATTAGTTTCTCATAAATGGAAAAAATGTTTTCAACCATTTGCACCTATATGTTGTGTCTGCCCTTATGATTTTGTTAGGAATACTTGCCAACAGGTTATCTTAGCAGTTTGTACATGGAAATTGACAGTTTCTCAAGCATTAAAATTTTAGTGGTTGGCCAACGGATTCCTGTTAGTATTAGTATTAGAATTTAAGTGTATATTTAGTTCTGTGTTGCTGCTTAATAATTGTTGTCGGGATTATTTTCTTTACATGTATGATTATGAGAAATGTTCTGTAAGTGTTGCACTGGATCCTTTAGTTACCTTCAGGTTATCTTTATTCAGTTTTCTCAGCTCCTAAACTGTTCTTATGGTTTGAATTTTTTGCAAGGATAGAATAATCTGTTCAGTCAGCTTTGTTGAACAAAGGAAAAAATTATCTCTTAAATTTTTCTCGTCACTGCCACACATACAGTTAAATGTCTCATCTATAATATGTTTGATGCCTTGTGTGAATGTTCAGTTAGCTGTTGTTAGAACTAAAGAAAAATTTTTCTTAACTTTATTTTAGTGACTGCCACACATGAATGTTCAGATAGCTGTTGTTAGAACTAAGGAAACTTTTTTCTTAATTTTTTTAGTCACTGCCACACATACATTTAAACGTCTCATCTATAATCCGTTTGGTTTCTCGCCTGGTGTAGCTTCTCAGCACTACAATACCTTTACTGTCTCACAGTTTGCACATGTCAAAAGGAGTAGCCACATTTGAGATTAATTAACTGTTTTCAAACATCTTGATTACTCCTAGGACTTGTCTTCAGTCTACCTGTTAAGTACTGATTTGGCAAAATATGTCCTAAAATTACAATGGTGTTGACATATTTGCAGGACTTGCCGCGCTTTTTTTTAACAGATTTTTGAAAAATGTGAATGCACTGTAATGAGAAATACAAATCTATAGAATGCACCAAGGAAAGTATTGCTTGTGGCATTTTTAGATGCAGAGAAAAGATGGACGTAGAAGAGATTTACTGGATTAGATGGTGTGAAATTGCATTATGGTGGAGAAGAGAGGGGTTATTGATGAGCACATTTACTAACAAAAAGGTTGTTTGGGGGGATTGAACTAAGCTTTCTCAATGTCGATCTTAGAAAGATTGGGCATGTGAGATGGAATTCTTTTATTTCTGCATTGAGATTTTTTTTTTAAATAAAAGGAACGAAATAGAATGTGTTATCATCAGCTTGTGCAATGTAGATGATGGGGGAAAAATCAGCTATCAGGTGTGTGAGAGCCTGTGTAAGGATAATCAGCAGTTACTGTGTGGGAGTCTGTATGTACACATGTATGTCATTTTGAGTTTGACTGTAATTGAGAAGACTGTATAGCTTGTCTTTAGTGCTTGTTTACTTAAGCTCTTTTAAAGTGTTTCATACTCTGGGACAGTATTGAAGTTTCTCCCATCACAGAGTGTTTCTCTAGTAAAACCATTCAAACCTCATAGGAACACTATACCCGAGTGACAACAACCTTCGAACAGGTATGCTGAGATCATGTGAACAGTCCATGTATTTTATAAAACATGACCATTTTCATCACTAAACTTATTTTACTTTTGTCTTGTCTGTACTGATGAGGACCATTCCCTTGTGCTTTGGTTTGCAGGTTATTTTTTTCCTTGTGCGAATATATTATTTTGGGATTAAGGATCTTTGAAAGTAGTATGTGGAAACTTGTGGGACTGTGCCCAAGATACATACACACACACGCACGCACGCACACACGCACACATATATATGAGCTAGTGACAAAACAGCGTGATGACGTGCCCTTGTGTGTCTCATTTGAGAAATAATCTATCCAGAATCATTTTTCGTTGTTTGTTTGTATTTTTTTTCCAAAGCTTTTGTCATAAAGGGTTAAATGCTACAATATAAGGTAGATTGCCAGATCATGTTGTTAATGCCGATCTTTGTAAAAAGAAACAGTTGGAATCAGCCATGTCAAAATAGGGCATCCATTGATATGCCACAAACATTAAATCAGTACAGCTGTTACAAAGTCTGTTTGCAAACTGGAATGTGTGAAACAATTAAACTATACGTTTGCCATCATTTTAGTGCCCAGAGCATGCACACATCTTTTTCTCATTACATTTGAGTCACACCTTTCCAAAAGTGAACTTGGTCGAATGTGATTTGCCATGTCCAGGAGACTCCGTCAGACTTAAATACCACTGTTTTCTGCTTTGTTTGGATTGATTCAGCATTCTAATTTCATTAAATCAACGTGTGTCACTGACACAATAAACCTTTTGATTAAGATGTTTAGAACTCATATTTTTCTAAAGTGGAACAGATCTTCTGTGCGCTGTTTTCATGTCTGATCATCACAACTGATATTTTAGTAGCAAAAATTTAACACGCCACATGTCTCAGTCCTTTACACTTTGTATCCCTCTGTCATGTTACATGATCTGCTCAAAAATGAAACTAAGAGCAGACTGTGTCAGACTGGAGAAATATAGGTCATGTTTTAATCATGTCTGCCCTGTTTAGGCCATCACAACTGACTCTTGGAATCACATTTAACCAAACTGTAATAACAGACACTTTCGATTAACATTGTGATAAAGGATAATTGCCTTGAAGAAATGCCCAAAACATTGCTGAACTCAAGTCTCAAATATGCTAATCGTCACGGAGGTACTTTGCAGAGAAACTGGTGGGGCTTTGTTTTCTATCACTTCAGTCAAATTTCCATCAATTCCACTATTATCACTGATCTCTCTGAGGATATATGTGTCACCACTGATCTCTCCGAGGATATGTCCAAAATCACATCTGACACTTTCATTTTATGTGAAGAAACAAAGCAGAAATCAGAATTATATTATTTTTCCTTGTGATGTGATCTTCTTTCTGTTGCTGCCAATGGTGAAAGACATATTTCAGATTTCAGGTACGGGAGAGTAACTTAAACATTTTGTTATTTTTGTTTTGTTTTGTTTTGTATTGATTTTGGTGATTTGCTGTAACAAATAATTTAGAGGCTTTAGCATTTTATAACAGCAGAACCAGAATCAGTTCTGATGATTCGTCTGCAGACATGATGGTGGAATATGGCTGTTATTACAACTAGTGAAGTTTTTTGTTTCTTTTTAATATAACAATATCATAGGACATGTAATAATGAGCTGAGATTTTATTTTCCTTATGTAGCATGAACAGTGGAGTTTGACAGGATCTAACTGTTTTCATAAAATGTATTAGAATAACAGCAAATATAAACAGTTTTAAAATCAGATTGAGTGTATTTTGTGTTATTAGACTTAATGTCTCATGGAGCTGTTAGTGTTTTTGACCCCATCAACTTCCCCCATCAACACACACACAGACACACACACAGACACACACACAGAAAACACACACACACACACACACCACACACACACACACACACACACACACACACACACACACACACACACACACACACACACACTATTTAAAATGAACTTTGCATTTAAGAGGTACCATTCCTTTTTTCAATTTTTGCTTCCAAGGTTTGCAAGACTTGATTACTCCTGTCAAACTTCAGTATTAAATAACTTCAGTGAGGACTTATAAATGAATCTCTGCAAATATGTAGGCCTATACTACAAGTATGCCAATTTCTTTTGCGAAAGTTGGGAATAAGTTGGAAATAAGTATATCACTGCAAAGTATATGTGCACTACAGTGGCTTAGCATGTCAACTTCTTTCTGTGAACATTATGCAGCTCTTGGGGGGTAGTTTAACTTTTGTACATTTGATTCACATATGACTTTAAAATAATAAAAAAGAAACCACTGTGGCTTGACCATGTTGTTTGCTTTTACGACTGATTTTTTTTGTCTTTTTATTGCATTCAAGTGTACAGTTGTACAAAACTGAACTTTATGGTTGTTGTCATGTCCTTACTAAATAGTGTCACAACTGACACTTGTCCATTCTTTAAAGAAGTTAAAGTACAAAAGACAAACTGGAAGTTTCTGGGTGTTTTTGTTTTTCTTTAAAACAATTGGCAGGGTAATGTATTTTATGCCCCTTTGTACCTGTAGTGGGTATTCGTGTGATGTCTCAATATGTACAGACATGAATTAATGTAAGAAGTAATGGTGGACATGAAAACTGTACCTCATTTCTCACTTATACATTGACAGAATCCCATTGTTTATATGTTCTCTTAGTAACATCATCCACCTTTCATGAAAACCTGTTTCATGACCTTGCTTTGCTATACTGTACAATTGTAGAATGTTTTATGTCCAGCATCATATCTGGCTTTTCACAGAGTGATCTGATTTTTATCATTTTGTCAAAAAAGTATTGTACAATTATGTTTTCCTTTTTGTTTTCACACAAGCAAATAGTTTAACTTTATTAAATGACAGAAATTTTTATTTGATTCCAGTTTTGAAAATCTGTGGCATGTGTCCCATTATTTGCATGATCTTTTGTCACCAACTCATATATGAAATTGCCTATGTAAGCATATGCGAAAGACCTGTTAGTGTCTAACCCCCCACCCTTCATACATATATTCATGTAGAACATCAAATGTGCATGTTAAATATCCTGTAAATCATGTCAGTGTCTGGTGGCTAGTGGAAACATGAAAAACTTAGCATGTGTCCATCTGAAGACTAAGTATGCAGACTGCAACAACATATTGCCTGCACCATGAGGGCAAAACCATGTGCATACACTACTCTCAACCCTTTGACTCCCACAGCCTACTCACCAACTGCAAAAACTTGACTTTTTGATTCCCTCACCCTATCCACCAGCATCCTGTAGGAAGTGGTGGATAGGGTGAGGGAATTATAGGGTTGTTTTTGGTTTGATAGCATGGTTGACAATGCAGGATGCTGGTGCACAGCTATATATATATATATATATATATATATATATATATATATATATATATATATATATTATATATATGTTCTGAAAAAATAAAAACATGAGGATCTCCTTGCCAGTATACCACTCCATGGGACCATTAGATTTTTTTCTTGTTTTTAAGATCATGCCTTCATTGTAGCTTTCCTCTCTTCTTTCTTCTTCCCACAGATCACAGTAACATTGGCTGTGGAAACATGCATGGCAGGAGAGGCGATGGTATTACCTGTAAGTCAGTCTGGTATGACAATGATGTAGTTATTTCATAGTAACTTCATAAACAACTGACAGACTGTTGTTTTTGAAACTTTTGAGGCAGGGTATTGTTTCCTACATCCTTGTGGAGGCCTAGATGGTTCTTGGACACAGATGCTTTGTCAGCTTTGTTGTCACAAACTGTAAGTGTGGCACAAAGAATAAGAAGGGAGAAAATGTGTAGAGAAGGGATTAAAGAAGGAAAAAGAATACTCAAATGCTGCTTTAGTTTTGTGTGCAACGTTTGAACATCGCCCTGTATATGTGAACAGTATACATCAGTAAAAAAAAGAATTTTGATGAGAATTTGTTTGGGACAGTTTCTTAGCCATATTGTAAAGCTATTCCCAACATTTTCTCATACCTGTTCTTTCTCTTACATGTGTGTGTTTGTATGTGTGTGAGTGTGTATGTGGAATTGCTGTAGTGGTAAATTTCTATCAGCCATGTTTTCATGCAGATAAACAGATGTTTTATGAGTCAGCAGGAGTGTTACATACATTTTTATTGCAATATATATGTCTGCTCTCCCCCACTTCACTCTTTCTCTCTCTTTCTTAAGAAAAATCATCATGCCCAGATAAAACTGATACATTGTCCAAAATTTGGAATCAGACTTGTTGTGCAGGTGCTCATAAGATAACACATTAGGTGTTGTTGGAAGAAAACATTGAAATGAAGTGGGTGTATGTTGATATCTGTGGAACCTGTTTCAATGTTTGTACATCTTTGTGTGCACTTTGCATCTTTTTTTTTTCTTCTCTAAAATACTCACAGGTGCATTGGGTGATTAGTGTTGTGTTGTGTTTCTTACTTTCATAGAAAACGAAGGAGAGACAGAGATATCTGGGTGTTGCACGTCACCATTGTCGTTGTCATCACATTGCTAGCGTGCCTCATTGTTGTGCAGGTGTATATATTTGCACATAGGCTTGTTATTTGTTAATATGCAAATGATGTTGGTTCTTTATGTGCTGCACAGGATAGTTGATGTGTGTTGAGGATAGTAGTATGAGGTGTATGTGTATGTGTGCGTGTGTGTGTGTGTGTGTGTGTCCATTTTTGCCGCATTGTTCTGAGTATTGTCTTGAAGAATTGTCATGGAGGTTTGTCATTGACAACAGACATCGTTATGACACATGTATCCTGTTTCCAAGTGGACAACGTTTGTACAGTTTACTGTAAGTGACCCTGTGAATGAAGAAGTAATTCTTGGTATGATTTTTCAGAACTCTGTCTGTCTGTCCCTCTGTCTGTCTGTCTCTGTCTGTCAGTCTGTCTCTGTCTGTCTGTATGTCATTCTTTTTTTGTGTGTATAGAAGGGAGGAACAGTTCTGATCTGTTGAAAAATTGAGAATGTGAAGAAATTGTGTTAGTAAAGATACTTGACTGGTGTGTGTGTGTGTGTGTGTGTGTGTGTGTGTGTGTGTGTGTGTGTGTGTGTTCTGTAGACAAAATATATCAGGCATAAGTTGTCTGCTGTCTATGAATAGAGTATTTCTTGACAGTTAAATTTGTATCCTTCAGTCCTTGTTTATTTCTGGCATTAGTAGAAATAAATTATGTTAAGAAGAAGCTTAAAATTGGCATGGCCCAAGTTGGTGGTGTTCTGATCATCCAAAATATAAAGGTGCCCCAGCTGTGATTTTTCAGTGGTTTTTGGGTGGATTTTGACCCATCTGTGAATTTTTCATAGGGGAAAATAGTTATGAAAATGTTTGAATGGGTGTATAGGTCATATTACAGTGTTAATAGGCAGTTGATTTGTGTGTAAATTTGATGAAATTGGGGTTATGAAGCATACAGTACAACCTTATCATGCAGTCTTAGTTGAAAATGGAGACCTAAAGCAGCAGCAGCAGCAGCAGCATGTCTCTATTCTTGTAAATTTTGACAGCATTATGAAAATTATTTCAAATTCTGTGGTCTCTTCATGCCCTGCTGTTATGATCACATCTGTTTCAGTTTCCTTTGATTAAACGTTTATGTGTGTGGTGAAAAGTCATTGTTTTGGTAGTTCATTGAACTTGTTGGAAATAAATAGGCTGGTCTCCATGCCAGTGGAGACCCTTTGGACAGTTTTCACAGTGTTGTTAAAATTCATGAATGGAGACATGCTACCACTACTGATGCTTTAGACGTATTTTGCACTGAAACTGCCTGACAGGATTGTACTCTATGCTACTTCGTTAAGAAACGCTTACAGTTGTATATATTTAAGTGTCTATGGATGATTTTCTTCATAGATTAGAAGAAAGTGTACAGGTGCCACCTTTCAAGAATGTTAATATAGCATGACCATCTTGTTTTCTTAAATGAAGTCACTGCCAAGCAAAACGCAAATGCACAAGTATGTCTGTAGGTATGTATGCACATGTATGTATATAAAGCTCTAGTGTTTTTTTTCGGTGGTGATGTTTTATATTCAGTGTTATATTGTTAGGAGAGGAGCACCTAGTTTGCTGCAGGTAGGTGCTAAATGGAGGATAATTTTGATTTGTTTATATATGTTAGTGACTCAGCATGGCTTAGCTTTTTCCCAGTGTGACATAGCTAATCTCACATAGCATTTTGTCCAGTCCCTATGCATTTGGTTTACCTTGTGCTGAACCATTATAAATCTGTTTTGTATTGTTTTGAAGCAATGTCAGTAAAGTCGGGGGAAAAATGAAAAAAAAAAAGGTTATGCTGACAAATGTTCTCACAACATTATCATCAAAATTGGGTCTAAGTTCCATACAGGTCAGATAAATACTGTTATTCTTTATTTGTTTGTTTGTTTTTAAATGATTTTTGGGTGGTGGTAGGTACATATTGCAGATTGTGCCTGTATGTAGTCAAAAGTGGATGCATGCACATGGACACACACAAGTACACACACCTACACACACAAAATTGATATGAGTAATTTGGTAGGGGATAGTTCTTACTAAGAAGAAATACGAGTGGTTTTTGTTTTTTTTTGCACACCAAGTTTGTGGAACAGAACAGTACGTGGCAATGTAATGTTATAACCTCCATTTAACACCTGGCTGCAACAAGCACACATGTTTCTTCCTGCACATGGTGTAGATAATGTACATATAACATGCTTTTGTATAAATAGATGTGCAACATGTACAGACATTTGGATGACAGTTTGCAGTCACTTTGATATTACTGAAAAGCATGTTTACCTCTATCCTTCGCCAATACAGAGGCGTGTGTTGGTCGCGTGTCGTAGAGTACTGTTTGCTTAGTTGTACAGTTGTCCAGTTGTCACGTTGTTTCTTGCTTGCTGCCATATTGGATGTTGTCCATTTTCACTCACTGTGCACACCTCGGTCACCTGCATTTAAGATCACTTTTTCCCCATGACAATTTCTTAAGCTGTATTTTGGACCACGTACTGTATTGGTGGTAGTGGATTACATAGAGAGAAGGGCGTCCTTCTCCCATATTGAAAAATCACTGTGATGCTGTTATATCTGCTCATTAGCCATGATTTCCTGAACACTCATATTGGTCAAGACAGTTAAATCACAACTAACTGCATAAATACATTGAAAATTTTTGGTTTTTGTTTCTGTTCCACATTTGTTCCTTTTTCATTTTTGTTGTAGAATAAGAGTGTCTCATTTCCAGCACACAGTGATAGTCTGAGGAAGACTAATGTATGAACTGATTTTGAGAAAGACTAATGTATGACTTAAGTCTGGTAGTGGATTTTGTTCTTGCCTGTATTCTTATTGTGCAATGAGTGACATTGTGGGAATAGTTTCTCCTGCCCACCTCCGCCAACCATTTTGATTGTAGATAACAAAGAGTGTTTTGGTGTAAGTCGGTGTTCCATGTGCTCGTAGTGTCTCATTTCAAGTAGTGCCTGCCTTTATTGGCCTTTTGTTTTCCATCCCTGATAAGTAATATTACAGTCGTGCAATATTTCTGTCTCCTGTGAGTATGCCTCTAGAAAAATGGGTGCATGTATTTTTGTATTCTGCTGTGTATTATGATGCTTGAGTTTGACAGGATTGCTGTTGTATTCAGTTCTGACAAAATGTTGACTAGCAAAGAAACACCGGTCCTCACCAAAACCATGTGCGCCCTCCAGGTTTATGTCAGGATGTGGAATAATGTTTTATTGTTGATAGAGTAACATTCGTCACAACATAGTCTGTTGTTTGGAATAGGGTCTTTACTGTTTAGTTGTAGATATTTTTGCTCTTCCCTTCCATCGTAGTTATTGTCTGTCACTCATCTTAATTGTATAGTTGTAAGCAGGGCTATGGTGAGTTGTTTGAACCTTTGGGTATTGCAGCACTTCTGGCAGTGTGTCAGAGAATAAGAAGAGAATCTCATCTTGTAGGTAGTAGATCTAAGATCAAAATAGAACAAGTACCATAGATATTATGGGCTACTTCATTTGAAGATGATAAACTAATGACTGGAAATGTTGAAGACAGTGCTGACTGCAGGGATCACTGATTTTAAACCTAAACTAAATAATGCTGAGAGGTGAAAAGATGTGGTGGTTTAATTTGTAGAATCTCCAGTAACAGAAGAACTGATCTGTGTGTGTCATGGTAACATAGCCAGTTTTGTCAGCAGTTTGCCAATGCAACAGCATATGAACCACCTCAATTAGTCGTTATAAATAATTTGGTTTATCATTATATTAGGCCCTTTGTGTTCAGCATCAGATATTCTTTAAAGTGTTGCATTTAACAGGATTGGGCATTCAGCGTAGATATCAGAATATATGTAGATATTAAAAATAAATGTCACTGTAAACAGTAAATGTCTCTTTGGGTACCAGACTTAGTTCATTTTATTCCTTTCCCCTCCCATTCCCAGCTCCGTGTATAAGAATTTTATGTTGTATTTTTCGTTTTACCCCCTCTCAAACATGTGAATTGTTTTCAGTGCAGTGTCAGTTTCATTAGTACTAAGTAGGTTTTTTAATGTGTTTTAGGTTTGGTTACATCGCTTTGTTGAGGGGCTTCCACTGTGTTAGAGTTGAAAGCGTTTGTTTCATTTTTGTATTATGATTATTTATTAAAGTTTTGTGTAGATCAGATATATGATTTTTGGTTTGTCACATTCTCTGTGTGGGGATGTGTGGGCGTGCGTATGTTGTGTGTGTGTGTGTGTGTGATGTGGCGTGTGTGTGTGTGTGTATGTGTGCGTGTGTGTGTGTGTGTGTGTGTGTGTGTGTGTGTGTGTGATATTCATATGCTTACATTATGGCATTGGCATTATGATCATGTGATTCTTACAAGCATATTTTTAAAATCAACTTTATGCACATGTTTCACCTTTTTGGTCAAGAATCTGTTTCATCAGCATTTATGTGAAATGCTGTAAAATGGGAGTTAAGTGAAATGTAAAATTCAATAAAAGGACTTAGCATAGTAATGTCCGATGTCTTTAGAATATTCTTTTTTGAGCTGAAAATGAGCGGCTTTTTTAGAACACATACATATTTTCTCTTTCTCTGTTTTTGAATTGAATCACTTATTATTTACTCTTTGAAATAAATCACATATTATTAATCACTCTGAAGTGAATCACATATTAATTAGTCTCTCCCTCTTTTTGCCTTTTTTATCAGTTTGCATGCATGCAGGTGTGCCTACACACAACACATACCATGCATGCACGCATGCACATACACACACACACATACACACACACACACACACACACACACACACACACACACACACACACACACACACACACACACACACACACACGCACACACACATGTACTCTCTCTCTTTCTCTCTGTTTCTGTTTCTTTCTCTCTCATATTAAACTTCAAAACCTAAAGACTTACTTAATCAAGGATACCAGGTAGTAGCATTAGGTCGATTGGACCTGTCTTACAGCTAGTTGTTGCTACTCTACTCTACACATAGAACAGAAGCATATTAAAAAGCACAGCGTGTTATTACTTAACCAGTCAATAACAATAACAAGCAAATGAAAAAAACAAACACAAATCCCTTGCGTTAACCCTTTTAGTCTCGCACACTGTCCACCAGCATCCTGCAGTGCCAACCATGCAAGCAAAGCAAAAACTTAACTCTCTGATTCCCTCACCCTTTCCACCAGCTTCCTGCCCTCTGATTCTCTCACCTTTTCCGCCAGCTTCCTGAAAGGTGAGGGAATCAAAGAGTTAAGTTTTTGCAGCTGGTAGATAGGGTGTGGGAGTCAAAGGGTTAATGCGCAGCAGGTCATACTTATCAGTCAGTTGAAAATATGATAATGAGCAATAAAAAGGGAACAAAATAAGATTAATTCATTTCAGACTATGCAAGGTTTGTAAAAAAAAAATGTACACAGTTGTGTGCTTGCATGTGTGAAAACATGACTATAGATTTTTTAAGCTGTTATTTCTTTAATGCGCATGCGCTTGCATGTGTGTGTGCGTGTGTGTGTGTGTGTGTGTGTTTGGTTACATTAGGATATAAAGTTACAGCTTTAGCCTTTACATTTTTTTTTCACATCAAATGAGCGGTTCAGAAATATGAGTACGTATGTGTATGTATAAAGCTGTCTGTGTGAAATTCAGTTATTTGCAGAGCGATCTCTTGTTGATAAGATCATGGATGAGGGGCTCAAAAACAAAACCTTTGATCATGATGCTGCTTATATTCTATACTGTAAAATTTCAGGCAGTTGTGTATAGTAGGCTATTTCTCCTTATACAATTCACAAAGTTCACTTCTTTTGAGCAAATCATCTGCTTCTTTCTTAAATGATAATAATAGATCTTTCTTCTGTTGCGCCAAATTGGACTTGCTGAACATTACATATCTGCAAGACACAGAGTGTAATAATGTATAAGCACTATCACACATAGACAGACATTCTAAAGGAGGGGCACATTGTTTTCACACAATTGTGGTCAAGGTTCTAGTCCTGCAAGAATTTTGATTTATGGTAATTTAGCCAATGCTCAGTTTGAAAACATCCCAAAGTGAAGTTGATGATGATTCTTCAGTTGTTAGTAGATAAATCTTTACGGTTTGCTTTGTGATTTTAATGTTTGTTTGAAGTACATACATGAAGACTCTTAAAAAGAGAATGGTAAAATGATTGGAGTGTCTTGTTAATCTTGACAGAGAGGTTCTTTAATTAATAACTACCTGGTTTTTAACTGATTTTAGTGTCCATTTTAGAATTTTCAGAGCTTCCATTTGGTACATTTTTATCTTGATGGAGAAGGAAATCATCAGTCTGCAGAGTTATTCTAGAAGCTGAGCATGATTTTGAGTTAATGGTTATTGAATTATCAAGTGATTGGTTCTCACACAACTGATAGATTTGTGCTTGTGGACACAGTATGTCAGGGAGGATTTTCCATTTATGCATAGATAGAGAAATCTTTTGGATCTGACCCAGTAGAAAATAGCGAATGCACAGAAATGGGCTGTTCTGTTTTCAGTCTCAATGACCAGAAATATCAAAATGGTTTGATGAGGATTTCGTCATCCCCTATGAATGGATTAAGGGGGGAAAATAGGAACAAAACAATAATAGTAAAATATGTGGCTGGACATGTAATTGTGAACAGATGATTTAGATTAAGATCACTTGATTTTTAAGATCACCCTTTCACAGAATGTGTGGCTTTGCCAGATAAGTGGAAGAATACTCGCCTACTTGTGTGTGACCCGGGCTTGATTTCTAGTCAGCACACATAGTTCAAAAGCCTATTTGGCACAGAAGTAAAGCTCCTGCCTTCCATTCTGACTGCACAAGTTCAGCCCGAACTTGGGGAATAATTTTTGTGGGTTCTGCCTGAAGTGCACCCAGCTGTGAATGAGTACCTGACCTTATTCGGGTTAGGGAAAGTAAAGCAGTGAGAGAAAAGAGATGGGCACCACCGTCATATTGCTGGCTTTGACTAAAAGTTGAGGTCTCAGCCGTCTCACTCTCCTGTAAACTTAGGGTAATGAGAAGAATTTATCTTTTACCTTTGTCTAAAGACATGTGACCCTCAGCATGAAACCAACGCTAACTCACTGAGCCAGAGCAGGGATAGAAGCAAAAAGAGGCAGTGAGTGTCAGCCTGGGTGATTTTTGGTTTTCAGCAGAAATGCACTCTTTATGCCCCAATCCTTTATAAGTGTGCAAAGTAAGCTTTATAGTGTCATGAAGTTGTTTCAAATCAGCTTTTATTCAAACCTAAATGGTCAAAATTTGGTAATTCTTTTCTTAATCAGATGGTGTACTTTTCTTCAGTAATTATATGGTTTAATCCTGCCAGAGCTGTAATGTAGCATATGACTGGAAAGGTCTTGGCTTTCCCATGCTGTATGATTCACTTAAAATAGCCTTACTGCTGAATGGAATTTGGGGTTGAAAAGGAAAATGCGATGTCAAAATGTATATTTTTTCTCAAAACCAGTCCTGGAGATGGGAGAGGGGGGGGGGGGGGGGGCCATCATTTCAAATGGCTGCAGTTTCCATAGCTTGTGTCCTATTGTAGTGTCTTCGATCTCTGTGTTGTCTATCGACTAAACTGCTCACACCCAAACCCGTCGCAATAATGCCATAAACCTTGGCGGCAGCGATGTATCCTGCAGATACAGATACAGACTTGCCAGTCTACAATACAAGGGAAACAATTATTTCATTACAGTTTCGTTTGATATGAGAGTTGTCTGTTCTTTTTTCTTATTAATACAAGAACTTGGTGTCCTGTTTTCCATAATAGTTAATGTTGAAATTTGAGAACTGTTCATATAGAGTTTAGTTTACATCTGTCCATGTGAGCGATCATTACAAAACCTTTTCAGTTCACAATACCACACCTATGACATTTAATTATGATCAGAAAAGATTGAAGATTTTAGAAATGTACATTTCAAAACACCCCAAAACCCAAGTTCATATTTATTTAGTGCTGATGGGTCACATATCTTAGTAGATCACCTGATCTCTTTCATAAGATTTGTCTGAAAAAGGGATGGTTAATATTATGTGTATGGCTTGACTCTTTTGATGTTATTTTTTCCTCTTTTTTTCCCCTTTTTTTCCACAACTCCAGAATGTTGAAAAAAAAAAAGCGACATAGATGCCAGATAAACTTCATTATGCAGTAAATGTAACGAAAGTGGCTTGCCATGTCATGCTTTTAAACAATTATTCTGTGGCTTCTTTATATTCAGGTATGCACCATTCAGGTCTGGGGATACACTCTGTTATATTGGTCACTTAGCACAAGCATATATAGAATGGATGATAATCGACTAAGTGGTTTCTGACTTTCCGGTGAGTCCTTAGCATGTTCAAGTCTGGATAGGAGCATAGTGGAATGGAAACTATTCACAAAATACTACCTGATAATTGTCATCCGGTATGTTGGGATAAATTACACAGAAGGTGCTCACAATAACCAACTTATTTTACATCTTGGTAAATGATCCGACCGTCTCAAGATCTTCAGTTCATTTTGTGACTTTTTGTCTCAAAAAACAAACCTGAACAGTTTGCAGTGATTGTAGAGATAGATTGTTCATTTTTTTTATCATTAGTATATAGATTAAATAAATTTTCTTTGTTCTCTGCAGTTGTGCAGTTGTTGTACGTGTTTGTGTGTGTGTGTGTGTGTGTGTGTGTGTGTGTGTGTGTGTGGATTTTAATTCAAATCCCTTTTCTATAAATATTCTTACCATATCTTTTAAGAATGTAAGCTCAGCAATTGTGATAGAGAATCATAACTGCAAAATACTCAACCAGATGGCCAAGAAATCAGTGAAAAGACATCCACTGCTAGGTGCCGCTGTTGTGTCCGTCCTTATCCTAACCGATTCTGAATCGGGCGGCTATTTTCCTCTGACAAAATAGGTTAGAACAGGACTTTCTGTTGCTCATCTATAAGTAGAGGAGAGCTGGTTAGGCGGGCTGGTATTAGTTGCAAAATACAGTAAGTATTTATTAATTGACTATTTGAAGTAAAATCCCATGTTTAATACCACATGACCACATCTTACCAGTGAAGAGTGGCACTACCTGGTAGGTGGATGATGATACCTATCACTGTATATGCGTATATATATATATATATATATATAGAGAGAGAGAGAGAGAGAGATATATATAGATATATATATATACACACACACAATATATATATATATATATATAGACACACACACACACACACATATATATATATACACACACACTCACAGAGTAACAGCACTGATTGCGTTGTTGGTGTTAAGTATTTGTATTTGGTGTAATGTCATGTATTATCATGCACCTGTGACATATGGTGTGTTGTATGCTATTAAAACTGAAATATGGATACATCGTGATCGTACACAGCCAGGAACAATTTTCTACATTGCACACAGACATTTTTATCTGTTTTGGTACTTTCACAAGATTTATCATGGCAGTTTCATTTTTTAAAAACTGCTGTGTGATTATGATGGAAGTGGAAGTTTAACATTCACTGATTTTGACCGACTGGTTGCTATTTGTGGGCTTCTCAGAAAAAAGATTAGTCTGGACTGGACTTTTTGGCGCAGAGGTGCACACGTCAAAATGAAACAGTTTTTCCATTCCATTCATAATGATTTTATTTTCTAATTTTGGAAGGTTTGAATAAAGAGTTACAAGATTAGGACCTATTTCAATCTTGGTATTCTTAATCACTGCCAGTCTGTCCCAAATAAGAAGACATGGACCTTAACTGTGGCAAAGACACTAATGTTGCAATAATGTATGCATACTCAAAGAGAAATATAATTTTCTCCGAGTTCCTTTTAAACCATATTCTCTCTGAATCCCTCACACACACACACACACACACACACACACACACACACACACACACACACACACACACACACACACACACACACACACAACAACACACACACACAAACAAACTAGGGAAACAAACTCAGCAGATAACTTTTAATTTAACTGAGTCATAAGATACAAATCCATGTCAATATATATATATATACACATATACACAGGCTGCTGTATAAATCAAAGAAAGTATCTGTAGCAGCCTATATAAATAGTAAACTTACAGGAAAAATATGGTGGAGTAATTATTCTTATTAAAGCAACAAATACACACAAAATGATGGAATTCAATACAAGGGATTATAAAATTTACTGTCTGCGTTTAGAAGAAACCCACTACCTATAAAGAAATAAATCTGCAGATGAATATACTTGACATAAGAGTAATGAAATGCCCAAGGAATGTATACTTTACAGACACTGTCTTTGACAAAGAATAATTATGGCAACAGACAGAAGAGCTGTAACAAGAAATTGGGTTTTACAAGCTTTAGGAATCATCAATTCTGGCAAACAAAACAGCCAAGACAGACACATGTGGCAAGAAAGATTTCTGGAGATTTGAGAGCACCCAATCTCTCAACAAAAAAAGAAAAAAAATTCAGAAAAAAATCATGTTTTAACTTTTTTGTGTGTGTCCTTGTCTGTAAATTTTGAGTAACTGTTTGTAAAATCTGTGTTATTTTATAAGTTTTCTGTTCTGTTTTCATTCTGTTAATTTTCTTTCTTTTTTTTTAAATCAAAGATATTTGTTTGGAATGCAGTTAAGACTTCTGCTTCATTTCATTTAAGACACATTTCAGGAGTCAGTCACAAGAACCCACACTGAAACCAGTTACTGACTGCAATGAAATCTGAAAACAGAATCTGAAATGTGTTCAAACAACCAAAAAAAAAATCCATTTTCAATTCAGAAGGCACATGCATCACCACATGCTTCTGTGCCGGTTTTTTAACTAGTTAATGTCTTCAGAACATAAAGGCAATCTGGCAAGCAAATAAAATAGCAAATCCTGTGAAAGTCAAAGTGAAGAAATATCACAACAGCAGTACAAGTCAAAAAGATCAGACATGCAGATAAACATCATTCTGTGACAAACATTAATACAGACTGAGATTACTCATGGAAGAAGACAGACACAAATAGCAGTCCCTGATCATACAAAGAGAGACAAAAAGCAGTATCATTGACAGTCACTCTTTGAAACTAGTTAAAAATAAAAATTTTCTTTCATGTATCCATTACTCCATGCAACAAACATCGAACTGTTCACTAATACAGACATTTGTTCATGTAATCTATTACTCCATATGACAAATATTTCATTGTTCAATCATAAAGAAACCATGGTGTTTCAAAATATGAACCCACTACAAACTAATTAATAGTATTGTTAAACATGCAGACAAGCACAATTTTTAAACAAATGTGTCCACAGCACTTGAAAGAATATATGTTTTTAAAAAGAGAGTGCAATTTGTGTTACATTTTATTCCAATGGAAAAAAATGTTTTTACAACAAAGTTCCAATCTGATGTCAGTACACAATGCAAATGATTTGCAATATTAGATAAACCTGAAAACTATCCCATGTATGTTCTCTTTTCTTTCAATATCTAAATTTGCATGTAGCTGCAACTTTGCAAGTTAGATGATACACATGGGCATTACCACCGGTTGGAGAGAGAGAGAGTGTGTGTGAGACAGAGAGAGTGTGAGACAGAGAGAGAGAGACTGACAGACAGAGAGAGAGAGAGACAGACAGACAGACAGAGACTGCGACAGAGAGAGATGTGAAACAAATCTGAACAAGTCAACAGCTCATTAAGTTTTGACCCTATCAATTTGTGTTACTACCAGTGACTTGGGACACTCACCGGGTAAGTTTTAACTAAAAACTGTCAGTGATACTGAATAGCTTAAAACAATGCCCTGTGAAATCACAGGATGCCTATCTCTATTTCAAATCATGCTACAAATGCCACAGACTATCTCCAGCACTTTAAACACATCTGCAGAAAGGTTCTCTTGTAACTGTACTGGACACAATCATCTACAATACACCCACATCCCATCCCCTGCACTACTGTATGTACAGACAACCAGTTTCACACTTTATATTCTTCTCTCCCAATTGCTAGATAAAATTCTACGTAAACTTTTGCTGGCCGCAAACATGTCAAAGGGGAGAGCAACTCAGGTTTCACATGGTAAATCCACTGTCATAATAGAAAGGAAGATGAAAATGATCTGTCTAAGCAATCATGCACACACACACACACACACACACACACACACAAACACACACACACACACACACACACACACACACACACACCAGAGAATGAAGACCTCTAGTAATCAGAGAGGTAAGACAACCAAACTAAGATCATCATAACAGTCACATTACTACTTGCAAGTATATGTCATTCCAGTCATGCACATAGTAAGATCTCATTAAGATCTCGAGTACTAGATCAGCTTCACTTTCTGCAAGGCCAGAATTTGACTGACTAGCTCACAAACCATAACCTGCAGCAAATGAACATAGCCCATTCTAGGTGAAATTCTTTTAAATAGATGGCTTACTGAAAAGTGCCCCTCAAAAACCTGTTGGAGATCTTGGATGCACTCACTACTCTGAGGCTAGATAAATTAAGATGTGCCATTTCCTCTTCCTTGCTTAATTAACATTTCCAAACTGTGAATAGGGTCACATACCCATTCTCAGCTGATGGGATGGAAGTCACACACATGTTTGTTCATATTGTACAGTCAGACTGGAAAATGGGCCTTTAACTCTGGATCCACTGATATAGCTTTAACAGTAAAAAAAAAAAAAAGTGTCACCTGAACAGTGGATTAGTACTAATGCTATTCATTGCGTAAAAATCACTAGGCATTTGGTTTGCTAAAAAACAAAACAAAACAAAACAAAACAAAACAAAACAAACAAAACCACCTCATTTTGCTGAAAAAAAAATCAGTGCTTTTCAATCACAAATCCCAAGCAAACAAAATGTAATGGTGGCAAAATGGTCAACATTTGTCTACAGTATCCAGGGCAAAGCACCAAACAATAAAATGAACATCAATGCTCTCTCTTTTCCTTCCTCTCATTCTGGTTCCACTTTCAATTCAGTCATTCTTTCATACGTGGGGAACACATGAAGTCTGCTCTGAGGTATTCAGTCATTCTTTCATACGTGGGGAACACATGGAATCAGATATGAGGTAGTTACATTAGATAATAGAAGCATGACATAATCTATCACTAGAATGTGATGTACTGAAGCAGAATGTGGACAAAAATCAGATATACAGAAATATTATTTGAATGGTATATATTTAAATGTTTCAATACACATACACACTACAATTAGTGTTGTCATTACTACTACTATTACTACAATACAAAATGTCAGAATGATTTAATAATTGCTATGTGTACTTTTTTATGTGCATATCAGAAATCAACTTTGCACAACTTCATAAAATTATGTACAGCTGTGCAAAGTTCTACATATTTTGCACAGTGCATAAGGCTATGCACAAATGACTTGTAGCTTTATAAACATTCATTATCATGGAATGTTCACTTTTGTTTTTAAAGCTGTCAGCTTGTTGACTGTCACTTTTCAGTGATGTACATCAACTGGTGGGAATGGAATGCAATGTAAAGAACAGACAATGTACAACACAATGCTCCCAGATTCACAACTGCTCGATACAACACAACAAGCACTAGAAGCTGTTTGCTGTGAATAAAACAAAATGGACAATTTTTCATATTGTAAAAAACATACTTATCATTTTGTAATACAAATGCCTATTGCATAGCACTAATAACTGAAACCTCTTTTCAACCTTCCCTTTTAAAGAGAGAAGATTGAAACCGATCATCCATTGCGTATGTGTCTGTATTGCTACACGAAATGTGTTGGCAGCAATTTCTTAATTGTTTAAAGATGACCAAATCTTTATCTTGGACAGCCATGAAATGTTGAATGCATTAGTCCAAATGGACATGACCAATTTTTTGTCTGAAGATGCAAAACACAAAACTATGGCAAGGATAGGATTTCTTGGTTGTTAAGGATGGAATGACCAAAGCATGAAGCAACTGCTGTCCATGACACCTCTAAGCAAAAGACATGCCTTTATCACGTCAGACTTGTTCCAGAGAATCCTTTTAGTTTGCTGTCAATATTTTCATCATGGTCTGAGCCAGGATTATGTCAAATCAGTATCTGTGTTGATTGACACTGAACAAGAATGCAGCACATCTGGAACTTTTTACTGAACTGTACTGCCAAAAACATAATTCAATGAATATCTGATAAATCTCTTCAAGTACACGTTTTCAAAAAACAAATAAAGCTATAACATATTTCAACAAGATATAAGAATAGTAAAATGGGAAGCAATGCAAAGGTCATAGATCAGCTTATGCTTATTTATTTATCTTGTGTGTGCATATGCGTGTGTGTGTGTGTCTGTCTGTCTGTGTATGTTTGTGTTTTATATCTTTTCTAATTTCTATATGCATTTTTATATTGTGACAATCATGCAACGTGTACATACAACACAACTTTGTGCGACATTAAAAGTCACGGCTGTTCACTCCCTTCTTTCCCTTTATCTTTGAGTTGAGCACCGACCCGCCTGACCCCAGTCATGACCTGACCCGGTCCCTGGCATCGTCTTATCTGTGTCAGTACCAGGCGCCTGCTGCTAGTCTTTGTTCTTACTCGTGCAGAGTGGCAGAGTCTTAATTTTATGCGTTTTTAGCACGGCACTGTGGATACTACGTGGCATTGATGGAAATTATAGTTTGCTTTTCGTGAAGTTGAGTTTGTGCACTTTAAGTGGCAAGTGTTTGTTTCTGTCTGGCATTCGTTCTTCATGTTGTAATTGTGAATTAATCACATATAGTAAAAACTGTTGCTTAAGTGATGGAGCCTTCAACTCAACATACATATGCACTGCACTGTGAGAGACTTAACGCTTTGTGTCGCGTGTGTGGGGAACGTGTGAAAAGACAGCTAAAAGAAACGATCAAATATTAAACTCTGTGTTGAATACGCTTATGAGCTGCTTGTGTTCCATAGCATTGATATTAATTCAGATACGGAAGGACAGCATCCCAAAGCTCTGTGTCTCAGGTGTTATTACCGAATAATGAAACTGAAAAAATCCAAAACAACGGTGACTAACCAAACTACGGCCAACACTCGTGCACTCAGTGACATAATGCGCGCACAGAACATGTGGACTGAGTTCAGTGGTACTTTGTCTGTCGCTGAGTGTCAAGTTTGTCATCATTTTGATATGCAGACAAAATGTGGCCGGCCAAAAAAGTCGCAAGTCGGAGCCCCCAAACGGAAGGCAGACAGTGACATGGACCAAACTGTTATGGACTGTGGCGGAGACTTTGACAGTAGTCTGATAGGGCCATCAACTTCAACACCTGTCAAGAAATTCAGAACCGCTGACACACTCTCATCTCCCTGTTGTGTAACCTGTTTTCACTCAGTATCAACTTTATCAAATCATCAGTAAATTTTATGAATGTACTGTTATCATAAATCCACTGATCGTTTTGTCTTTCACACGTTCTCCCCCCTCATCTTATAGTGTTTCTGTGCCTATTTCTCATTATGGATACTGTACAGTTGATTTTCACCAGACTTGCGTTTGAGTCCATAACAAGAGCCAGGTAATTGCCATTATGTTTTTATTTCTTGTGTCTTGTTGTGTACATATGTCAAAATGTTTCTGTCATTAATTTAACGTCAAAATAATAATTGCATGTTCACAATGGGGAGTTTTAAAACACCCATTTTTAACAAAGTTGCATATTTCCTTCTACTGTAGCATGCTTTCTCACTGTCTTTCCGTCGTTGTCATTCCTTTGTTTGAAAAGCTACAGGAACATTTTTTTATACCGGAAGAAAGCTGGATTTATTGGCTTTCGAATGCACATGAGAGCGTAACTATGTATTGCTTTCCAAAGACATGGTTTACGGTTTTGTATTGATACTACCCTGTAAGCACCGGCCACCTATGTTCCGCGGCAATGCGTTATCGCTTAGGCCTGTGTGTGCTGAGCAGCATTCCGGTTAAGCGCGATGGAGTGAAAGGGAGGGAGCGGCCGTCGCTACAATTAGTGTGTGCACCGCGTGCTAGCCTCTCAGAGGTCATTATCAGTTCAGGAACGGGGTCAGCGCCAACTGAAAGTCAGCTTCACACAGCCGTGAAGTCCATTGCTACGGCCGCAATCACACACTGTGATTCAGGCATAGCACACTGACACTTCCTAGAACTAAAACACACATCACAGGCACACAGTCTGGCAATGTATGAAGAAGTGTACTTCTGGATAACAAAGACTTATTGGTGCTTGATAACAATACCTTGACAGTTCTGTGAGTTAGTGTGACGAGTCAGTCAATAAAATCTGATATGACTGAAGGAAGAGCACAACTAACAATGGATCATCTGGAGGGGCTGTTTTTATCATACTGGCCTGTTGTAAGTTCACATGTTACTGCATCCATTGAAATAGTTACACAGTCTCTGAGAGAAAAGGCTGACAAAGATGCAGTTTCCTTCCCATGTGGTGGATGCACAAGAACATGTTTCTCCAGGATCGTCTCATATCCCAAATTTAGACACATGCCAAATGATGAGGACAAGCATGCCTACTCATCCATCAGATCAACATAAGAGTCCACAATACAGCTCAACAGACTGATGTATGCTTGATTTTGCTTACTAAATGCATAAGTGTTGTTAACTCATTTTGTGCAACCTTTACATGCACTCTGCATGTTTATGGAAAATCCAGCAAGAATCTTTCATGATAGTCCATTATCAAAGATGGGATAACCTGACAGGGCTGCTTCATATTGACCATTTTTGAACATTCTAGCACTAACCAAGCTTGGGAATGCGCAGATCTGCTTGTGTTGATCCATCAGCGTAAGCATCACATTCTTATATATCTGTGTGGAGTTTGGGCAAACTCATTCACAAAAAAAAACCACATCTTTAAAAAGAATTTACTTGGCTTCATTCTGTGCTTGTGGCGCACAAAATCGAATTAATACCCATGAAAAATGATTGGCTGTATTCTCCTCCCTCAAGAGTGGACTGGTCAAAATCCTAACTATGGATGAATGGACGGTTATTTCTATCTCTCAAAAGGTCCCCCAATAGTAAAAGTACAGACTGGCTACTTTATGGAAACAGCAAAAAGACTGACTGACAACACTATTTTACCGAAAATCTCAACTCATTTCTGATCATGATCAAAAGCACAAAAGCATACACACTAAAAAATGCATAAAAACAACATCCATACAATGAAAAATTAAAAAAATATATATATATATGAAATAATCTCCTTTTCTAAAGGAAGATTTTTTTTTTAAAAATCAACAAAAACATACATGCAATACATTACATAGGTACACATCAGTAATTTCCATGGAAGCAGAACGCTATGAACATCCCCTTTCAAAGGGACAGCAGATTGGAATATGTGCAAAATCAGTAAAGACATTGATGGAATGGACAAATCAAAATCTCCATAATTTTCAAAGCACTAATTCCCTCCCCCCTTCCACTACGTTCATGTGCAATATAGAGAAGCATTTACACAGCACTGTACAAATCAGTGAAGGAAGCCCGTTAGTGAATAGCCACATGACATAAACACACAGTACTTAAAACACTTATGTTTGCTTTTATCTTGTTACTGGTCAAATGTTAACAGCTTTCCAACGAATGTGAACCATTGTGTGAACAGATACTGATGAATGCACACAGTACATACACTAGTTTGCTGTAGTTAAAAAACTGGTGTGCATAGCCCCACACATGACTTTCGTGCCTGACTTGAAACCATGCACTGCCAGCTTGATGCATCACTGCCACCTATGTACTGCTCCATAGAGAAAGTCTGCCATGTAAATTCAGCACATTATCCTAAAATCTGAGTGGTTTCATTTAAATTCCAATATTTCAAGGAAAACCTGTGCAGTGCATTTCACAGAAAAACACCAATCAAAATCCTTCAGCTGACCATACATATATACACCAACTGCACAGCAGTGGTAGCAACAAAGACTACATACACATAAATCGCACACGGTGCATGCCGCAAATCTGAACAGCCTATTTCAAAGGAATGAATCAACCATAGACTCAACATTATAGACTCAACAACTAAACATCTATGTATTGTATGCAGCAATGGTATGGCAGTGGCAGCAACACAGACTGCACAAATTATTCTTATTTAAAGCACAGTTACTTAAGGGCACATATCTTGCAGTGGGATGGCTTTCTTTTTTTTTCATTACACATGAATACTGGTTATTAGTTCAGACAACCTGTCCCCCACCCCTACCCCAAACACTACATGTAATGAATGTGAGAAAAAAGAACAGGAAAAAAATACTGGCACAGCCTACTATAACAAAAATAAATTTGTACTTTTTATATGATCATGATCCAAAAACTGTACCATGCCTGATCAAGTTTTTAACCCGTTCAGTGCCGGCAACTGAATATTCGGTCGGCTCTTCGTGTCATCCTCTTTGCCAGCGACCGAATATTCTGACAGTCTATTTTTAGGATTTTTCATGGGGAATTACGGCAAGCAGAAGTGACGCAGAACACAGATACACAATCTACAATCCTTCCCCGATAATGAGATACTACACAGTTTCTATGACGTTCCTCCCAAAGTTTGCAAACAAAGCAATTAGCAGGGGACCCCGTTTACGTAAACACTCCGACAGCGAAAATGGCCGACAGCGCCGAGCCGAGCACTTCAAGCAGATGCGCTTCCATTCCACTTTCCCTTTTCGTTTAACTTGTGTTCCAAAATGATTCTGACATCGAATCAGTTGATTCTTTGGATGATTTTAGCGAGGACAGTGATGTTCATGGCGATGATGTGGCCAGAACAAGTGCACCGCATGCCCTGACTGACTTCGACAGCAGTGATATGTCAGTCAGTCACGACTCGACTGTTGATCCTGCTTTCATGGCGGAGACAGAGGTAAAAGGTGCTGAGACTGAAAGTGATAGTGATGGGGAGGGTGGGAGGTGCCAGTACTTAGCAGGAAAAGGCCTAGAGTTTCAAGAAGCA
Source organism: Monoplex corrugatus (assembly GCA_030674185.1). Classification (NCBI taxonomy): domain Eukaryota; kingdom Metazoa; phylum Mollusca; class Gastropoda; order Littorinimorpha; family Ranellidae; genus Monoplex; species Monoplex corrugatus. Next base: position 44,259,445 of record CM060311.1, read on the forward strand.
GGGGTGCAGGACGAAGAAGAGGGACAGCAGGAAGGGGGTGGGGCAGGGGAGGGGGCGGGTCCAGGGTGCGAGAAGAGGACAGACAGTGACTGGAACTGCACGTTTCGACGGTCAGTTCGTCGATGGGACAAACACAAGACCTGTGTCGTTTGAGTTTACAGGGGATGCAGGCATCAAAGTATCAACTGAGGGCTTTGGAGCTGTAGATTATTTCAAGTTGTTTCTCACATTTCAAGTTGTTTCTCACACAAGATCTCCTTCAGAGGCTTGTGACTGAGACGAATAGGTACGCGCAGCAGATGATCACGGCTGCCAGTCAGGAGGGGGGAATTTCTAAACATAGCTCACTGAGACAGTGGACAGACTGTTACCACCTCTGTGTGTGTGTGTGTGTGTGTGTGTGTGTGTGTGTGTGTGTGTGTGTGTGTGTGTGTGTGTGTGTGTGTGTGTGTGTGTGTGTTACTTATTTTGCTTGTTCATCCTGCTTATGGTGCAGTTATATATTTTGTCACATGTTACTTATTGCTGTGTATGTTTGTGTGTATGATTTCAGATACCTATTCAGGCAGAACACCAGCTGTTGTGGTACCATCCAAGCCACAGACTGGTGAAGGAGATGACTGACCTTGAGGTAATCAGAAAAGGGGGCATGAAGGCACTTCTCCTTGTTTCATGGAGTACCACACAAAACTCAAGTACTGGCTTGAAGATTAGTTTGTGGAGACACTGACAGTAGTTGAGTCGACATCCATAATCTGTAAATAGTTGGGGGGTTTTTGCCTTTTTTTTTACTTCTTCATTTCTTCAGTGATGGGAACTCTTCTCTTTGAATTGGTGTGCCTTCAAAATAACATGGATTTAGGATTGCTTTTTGTTTCACTTTGGAATGTATCATGCCACTGAGTGCAAAATTTCCGCAAATTTGGTGAGTACAAATAAAATATTTCACCAAAAATTCAAATGTTCATTTTTTGTCTTTCTGTGAGTGTCATTTTGAAGAGAAATCATTTTGCTACAAACTTTATTCAAAATGTTATTGTCTATTTTGTCTCCTTTAGCTTCAGGAATTTTTTTATGAATTATTACCCTAATTCGCAAAATGCGCCCTGGCAATGGCGATGCACACTTTAATTACATCATCTGGCACTGTAAGGTAAAGCAAAATCTCCTTGTTTCGCTATCGCTATACTTAAAGATGGGCAGTTTCTCAACAAACAGTGCAAAAATCCTTGGCAACTCATTTTCAATTTCTTAAATCAATTCAGCTGAAAAAATTGATCTTTTCACATTCAAAATCAAACCAGGGTACTTCTCATCTGTAGCAGTTCCATCTTTGCACAGAATCTGGGAATGAACAGCCAAGAAATCAGAGGTGGAAAAAGCCCTGCTGAGAACTTACGGCATTTTTTGGTTTACAGTAATGTAAACTTGGGCCTATGCTTAATTATGTTTACTATGAAAGTCTTCGATGGGTTGAAGAGCTGACACAAATTTGATCAAAAGCTGCCATGAAATTGATACAAATATATTTCTCATTTCTAAGTGACTAATGTAAAAACAGACTCCACCTGAATTCATCAGAATTATGCATTCATGACCCTTTGATCATGTATAGATATTCAGCTTTCTTCCCACATCTGTACGTAACAAAAAATGAGTATCATACCATTTCATCTGCTGCTTAAAATCTGGTGAATCCACCTATGAGCAGTTGAGAAATCACTGGTGAAACATTCTGTTTACAAACAAATCTACAATATATGTTTCAGTCAATATGAAACCATTGCTCTTGTTTAAAGAAGAAAAAAAAGCTACCATGCTTTAACATAAAAAGAATTCACACATTAACGCATTAAGATGCTACATCTTCTGACATGTCAGCACAAGCACATGATACTGTAAATGTGATGAAAATGTACTGTACATGAATCTTGACTGCACAAAGTGCTGCATATTACTATGAATTCTGCCATTCTATTGCCCATACATAGATATTCAGCTTTCTTCCCACATCTGTCAGTAACAAAACAGTCACTGTTTGTTTTCCAACAGTTATGTCAAGTGACCTCAAAAACAGGTGACAATGTAATCCTCCATTGCTCCTGTTGTGGAAAAATGGACATGAAAGATCTTAACCATTCTTGGAATGTCCTGATTTAATGAGAAAATTTCATAATATGGAATGTCCTGGCAACTGTAAATGGCACCTGATCTCCTGATTTATGATCTACTAAACCATGGCACCGTTTATCACTCTATCATTTTCACTTTGTTTTTTATTGTGGCATGATAATGAACACATTCATTCATCCAACTACTAAAACATATCCATTGGTGATCTTCAGCCATTCACACATGATCAAAATAATGTTCAAAATCATTAAACACACACATACCTTGAAGCTGACACAACAAAATGAGTATCATACCATTTCATCTGCTTCTGCAGCTGTCAAAATGTTCAAGCTATAAGCAAAATTATTTTTAAGAAGTAAGCAATCTGTATGTGTGCAAAAAATCCACAGCTTATATCTAATCAGGAAGTACTATGGAAGACAACTTCTTATATTGCTGTTAGATCTATGGCCTTCACATTTCAAGGAAATCCTTATTGCTGAACACAGATCTAAGAACCTCCCGCTCCCCTTCACAAGCACCATATAAACCAGTTTTTTTAAATACTGTTGAGAACTTCCCATGCCTTGTACAATATTTTATCAGCTTATCTACAGACACAGCTCAAAAGCAATGTACAATCGGCACAAGGTCATCACTGTAAACCACATCTGTAAAGTGCTGCCACAAAGGGTACACTGTCTTTGAAGATCATCTTACAAATCAGAGGAAATATGCTTTGAAACATTTAAATCAGCCTTTAGTAGGATACTCAGAATACAAGTTACAGCATCTGAAATCACCACTTGACAAGTGGCCATTTTGAGAAATGAGTGACAACATTGTCAATTTTAGTACAGTTATGTTGTTAGCATATTGACTGATTGAAGTAAGCTGGTACATTTTGAGACATGATCAAGCAATGTTTAAAGACATGGATAATACCACAAAAAAAATTAAATTCAATAAATGTAGACCAACACGGCTTCCACAGGTAATGGGGTCAAGAAATCTTACTACTTGTGTAGCCTTTGTGGGAGCATGTCACAGATTATGGTCATCATTATTATCATGAACAACATACAACTTGTGTAGCCTCTATGGGAGCATGTCACATATTATTAGTCATCATTATTATCATAAACAACAAACACAACTTTGCACTGAAAGTTATATTAGTTTTGATTCATTTTGTACACCTCTGTTCCAGCTGACTGTTTCCTACAACAGTTATTGGGAAACTGAAAACAACCACATAACCAGCATTCATAACCAAACTCAAGCAATACAATAAGCACACAGAAATGCTTGTTACACAAGCTAAGAGCATACAATGAAAGCAGCACAATGGTTAGATACTATTAACAAAACATGTTTTAATGGATTGCATGTATAATTATATGCATGTGAGAAAATGTGTCATGAAAATGTGCTGTCACTGACTTCTGGGTTATCCACAAAAAAAGTATGTACCACAGGTCCGGACTAAAGAGATGTCATGAGTGCAAGCATTTGATTGGGCATGACCCATCATTTCAGTCACATCAGTTAAAAACAAAAAAAATTTTTCTTGATTCCAGTCACAGATAAATCTTAACAACCACACTTCCATCAAACGTTAAAGCCCAACAGGGACTTGTGACTCAACATGTCAAAGATGGGTCCATTCTTCACAATTAGTATTTTAAAAAAATGTTTAAATTCCTCTGAAAAGGAAGATTTTTAGTACACTCCTTTATCTGTTTTCACTCACAAATAAGCACAAAAGAAGACTGATTTATTATTATTACCATTAAGTCTAAAATCATGATTAAAAAAAAAAGACACCTGCAATGTGAAAATTTCTTAACACTCATCACACAGAACACTTTAAAGTGGTCAGGATTCTCAAGAAACTCAAGATTACAAACAGAAAATGAACTTCCTGCAAGCTGTTTAAAACTAAAACAAAGATGCTTAAAAAAAACTTTACACAAATCAACAATAACAACAAAATGCTAACTCAACTGCAAACATTCCATATGAAGCACAAGCAGGATTCAGTCACCCTCTTTTCACAAAGTAAAAGCAGTTCACTTTTTGACTGTGCGCAACACAACACAGCCACAATGACAGCTCTATCTGACATGCATATGTGCGCGCACACACAAACACACTCATCCCAAACAGTTATCCAGCCAAGCAGACACAACAAAGCAACAGCCACTTCACATGATGCCCAAGACATTGAATATGTATACACACACAGTACACACACACTCACACAGATGTGTATATGTGTGTGTATGTATATACATATATATAATATATATATATATATATATATATATAATATATATATATATATATAATATATATATATATATATATATATGTATATATATATATATATATAGAAGAGAGAGAGAGACGAGAACAGAGAGAGAGACAGACAGAGAGACACACACATACACACACACACACACACACACACACACAACACACACACACACACACACACACACACACACACAGAACGACATTTACATATATATGAAATCTAAGCACAGCACAGAGAGTCTTCAGTGACTGACATCAAAACTGGTGTGACGCTTAGATCTCTCTTCTTCACAGCTCAATCTATTTTTGTTTCATCGGCAATTCTAATTCACATGATAACACAAAACTATTTTAAAAGAATTTCAATACACATTTTGCAAACACAATATCCTGCGTAGTGTAAACTGTTTCATACATTTCTCTCTCTATTCATCAGCACGTGCACACTTGCATACACACACATACACATGTAAGCAAGTGCATGTTCTCATACATAAGCAACACATCTACACACTTCTTTCTCTCACTGTTTTCAGCACTCAATCATTGAATATGTGAGTTTCTGCCAGCAGTTTAGTTCTGTTCTTTGACTTGATTTTTTTTAACCAATATTCTCCTTATTTTCCATTTCCTTCTGTCACTCTCTTACACACACGCTCACCACCCACCTACCCACATACATGTACACATACGACACATCAGACATTGGACTCAGCCAACAATTTCTTGACTCGCTCCATCTCCACCTGTGTGTTGAGGCGCAGCTTCTTCTCCTCATCAACCTCCATCATTAGGTCTCGCAGCTTCTTGGACTGGTTGGTGCGGAACGTCTCAAAGTCCTGTTTGAGACGCAGGTAGTCTGAGCGCAGGTCGTTGTAGTCGTTCTTGCTAACCGTGTGACTGCGTAGCTCTCGCACCTCCCTCTGCAGCTCTTCCACCAGGTGTGTCAAGGCTGATGAGTCTGCGAATACATAATGCAAAGAGTGAACCATGGTAAGGAAAACAAAATGTAGGATGATAAACCAACAAAACAAAACCAAAAAATCCTGATGATCAAACTATTCTAACAACCTCCCCTTTTATACAAAAATTAATACAGAATATACAATGGTGACCTTGAGGAAACATCGGATAAAAGAAACTTGATTTGAATCAAGGAATAGTGGTAGACTGAAACAACAATGAAAACAATATAAATAACGTCTATAGTTCCAAAGAAAATGCTATTCACACACTTCCTATAAATATAAACAACTGCTGAATTTAGGCACTTTTTGGTTCTCGTTTCCTTGACCTTGGCACCACAACTTCCAAATGAAATCATTCATGTCTCCTTAACAGCCTTCACCTCTGACCCATACTTTGGTAAAGATCTATCCAGAAACACTGAGAAAATCTTGCTAACACATTCTGGTAACAAGACAGACAGACACACCTCTCTCTCAGCTTAATATGAAATAATTCCCTTTCTTTAAAAAGCAGAATAGTTAAAATACAGATATGTTTGGTTGGCACAAATATGAGGGAAGAGAATAGTCAAGCCAAAGTGATATGCATCCCTTTATGTCATGTAGCTGATACCCAAAAATGTAGGTGACCCTGACAATGGCCCCAGTTCATTCCAGGTAAAGCACCACCACTACAAACAACAAGCAACAAACCACTGACCAGCTGCAGGTTCATGAGAGCGTGAAAGTTCTGGAGGTCTTGGTGGTGCAGAGGCTGCCTGGGGGACTTGTGCTTCATAGGAATTCCTTGCAGAATGGCTGGTGGAATCTTGTGGTGGGGTCTGGCGATGACTGCGATCTGTCTCTGTTGGTAATGTCTGCAATGACAACACGCATCTAATGAAAATAACTCGGAAAACTAATCCTGTCTCCAGCTAACTTTTCTTCACATAACATCAATTTAACAGCCTGAAAAAAAGTGAAAAAACAGTGACACCACTTCATACAGAAATCTCTCCCCACAGAAAGCCACTCATCTCACAATGAAAATATTCCATAATTTTTTCTAATATTCACCACGACCTATATTTCATGTGTAGGCCTGGCCTATCTACTGCCATTCCTGAATCTACATTGTCACTCATCTAAAATGAAGCATTTTAAATCTCTTCACTGCCAATGACAAACATGGTACTGGTAATTCTAATGATGTAACATCCAGCTTGCCAATAATTCTGATGGTGAAACATCCAGCCTTTCAATAAGTCTGATGATGTAACATCTAGCTTGCCAATAAATCTGATGATGTAACATCCAGCTTGCTAATAATTCTGATGGTAACATCCAGCTTGCCAATAATTCTGATGATGTGACATCTAGCTTGCCAATAATTTTGATGATAACATCCAACTTGCCAATAATTCTGATGATGTGACATCTAGCTTGCCAATAATTCTGATGATGTGACATCTAGCTTGCCAATAATTTTGATGATAACATCCAACTTGCCAATAATTCTGATGATGTGACATCCAGCTTGCCAATGATTCTGATGATGTGACATCTAGCTTGCCAATAATTCTGATGATGTGACATCTAGCTTGCAATAATTCTGATGATGTGACATCTAGCTTGCCAATAATTCTGATGATGTGACATCCAGCTTGCCAATAATTCTGATGTGACATCTAGCTTGCCAATAATTCTGATGATGTGACATCTAGCTTGCCAATAATTCTGATATGACATCCAACTTGCCAATAATTCTGATGATGCAACATCCAACTTGCCAATAATTCTGATGATGTGACATCTAGCTTGCCAATAATTCTGATGATATGACATCTAGCTTGCCAATAATTCTGATAACATCCAGCTTGCCAATAATTCTGATGATGTGACATCTAGCTTGCCAATAATTCTGATGATAACATCCAGCTTGCCAATAATTCTGATGATGTGACATCTAGCTTGCCAATAATTCTGATGATGTGACATCTAGCTTGCCAATAATTCTGATGATGTGACATCTAGCTTGCCAATAATTCTGATGATGTGACATCTAGCTTGCCAATAATTCTGATGATAACATCCAGCTTGCCAATAATTCTGATGATGTGACATCTAGCTTGCCAATAATTCTGATGATGTGACATCTAGCTTGCCAATAATTCTGATGATGCGACATCTAGCTTGCCAATAATTCTGATGATGTGACATCTAGCTTGCCAATAATTCATTCTGATGATGTGACATCTAGCTTGCCAATAATTCTGATGATGTGACATCTAGCTTGCCAATAATTCTGATGATAACATCCAGCTTGCCAATCATTCTGATGATAACATCCAGTTTGCCAATAATTCTGATGATGTGACATCTAGCTTGCCAATAATTCTGATGATAACATCCAGCTTGCCAATAATTCTGATGATGTGACATCTAGCTTGCCAATAATTCTGATGATGTGACATCTAGCTTGCCAATAATTCTGATGATGTGACATCTAGCTTGCCAATAATTCTGATGATGTGATATCTAGCTTGCCAATAATTCTGATGATAACATCCAGCTTGCCAATAATTCTGATGATAACATCCAGCTTGCCAATAATTCTGATGATGTGACATCTAGCTTGCCAATAATTCTGATGATGTGACATCTAGCTTGCCAATAATTCTGATGATAACATCCAGCTTGCCAATAATTCTGATGATAACATCCAGCTTGCCAATAATTCTGATAACATCTAGCTTGCCAATCATTCTGATGATGTGACATCCAACTTGCTAATAATTCTGATGATGTGACATCTAGCTTGTCAATAATTCTGATGATGTGACATCTAGCTTGCCAATAATTCTGATATGACATCCAACTTGCCAATAATTCTGATGATGCAACATCCAACTTGCCAATAATTCTGATGATAACATCCAGCTTGCCAATAATTCTGATGATAACATCCAGTTTGCCAATAATTCTGATGATAACATCCAGCTTGCCAATAATTCTGATGATAACATCCAGCTTGCCAATAATTCTGATGATAACATCCAGCTTGCCAATAATTCTGATGATAACATCCAGCTTGCCAATAATTCTGATGATAACATCCAGCTTGCCAATAATTCTGATGATAACATCCAGCTTGCCAATAATTCTAATGATAACATCCAGCTTGCCAATAATTCTGATGATAACATCCAGCTTGCCAATAATTCTGATAACTCTAGCTTGCCAATCATTCTGATGATGCAACATCCAACTTGCTAATAATTCTGATGATGTGACATCTAGCTTGCAATAATCTGATGATGTGACATCTAGCTTGTCAATAATCTCTGATGATGCAACATCCAACTTGCCAATAATTCTGATGATGAACATCCAACTTGCCAATAATTCTGATGATGCAACATCCAACTTGCCAATAATTCTGATGATGCAACATCCAACTTGCCAATAATTCTGATGATATAACATCCAGCTTGCCAATAATATGCTAGTATATCTGCGTCACATTCGTGATTTTTCTATTTCCATTTTTAAACTAGAAAATCTGGATTGATATAAACCAGAAAGCTTTATCCATCTACTTAAACTATACAAGAGATCTGCATACTCATTTAATGGTCACTGCATTAAGATTTTTTGTAAGTACCCTTCCAGGGATTTTGATCTTGCTTCCACAATGAAGGATGATGAAACTTATCCAGGGCCAAGCACTGTGAAAAGGCAGTGTGTTGCCAAACATTTCAGCAATTTTGTCACAACAGACTTTGGACAAGTTTTATAAACCACACATTATAAACCAGGCAACTATGTGTCGACTGAGTCGGCCACAGAGAGCATAAGTGATGTAGAGGTAGAAGAGGTGTATACATTAGGCAATACTGGCAATGGGCCAGCACATCAGCACAGACTGCAAATTGTTCATTGTAACAGTATAAGCATGAGGAACACTCCGTGCAAAATGGTAAAGTATAAACTGTGCCAATTGTACTACCATGTGTCACTGTTTCCGAGTCCTGTAACTATAGGGAAATGAAAATGAACAGGTGGGTGTGGCAGGAGGCATGACTGTATGTGTGTGTTATTTTTCCATGACTTCATAGATATGACGTAGCACATGGACTTGTCTGAATGCAGTGACAACTCTTTAATCAAACTGAAAATAAAGTGTGTGTATGCGTGCGTGCGTGCGTGTGTGTGTGTGTGCGTGTTCAATGTACTTGGCCTGCCTATGGCCAGAACCATGCTTTGGAGCATACTATATTGAAAAAAAAAAAACAGTATTCAATTCACAGTTGTGTCCTCTCTTGTAAATAATGTGTCATGTTTTTATATGATCAATCTTTTGATTATATTTTTTTCTTCAAAAACTACTTTCACACACAATGGTATTACCATTAACTCTTAGAGCCCGAACGTACCGATATCGGTACCCTGCTCACACAACGTTTCAGCCCGAACGTACCGAGTTCGGTACTTTTGCTTTCTGCATTTTTCATTCGCCGGAGCTGGACTGTGTACGAAACTAAGCACTACAGGCCTCTAGTTCATTCATTTATGAGTGCATCTGCACCATTCCCGCGAGCAACAAGGCTTCATTGTCTGTGCTGTATGCGAATGTGTAAGGGTAGTAGCTCCGTGTCAGCCTGCTGCGTGTTATCAAAATGGCGGCGCCTTCGACGTCAACAAAGCGAAGCAGACAAACTCGTGGCTACACGGCACCAGAAGTGCTTGAACGAATCGAACAGCTTCAGACTGAAGGCTCAGACGTTGAAGAAGAAGATGACTCGATGTGTAGTGAGTTTGTTGTGATAGACTCGGATGTCGGCCCTCAACTCAGTGACACTTGCTTGTTTTCAATGAAAGACTTACAGCTGGTTTCTGAAACTTGGTACACATTATGCCCAATCATATTGCAACTGTCTAGAAGTGTTTTGATATCATAGAGCTAAAATTGTGTTTTTTTTATTCTTTGCATATATTGGTACCCCCCAGCACAAACTTTTGACAAAATAATTTACAGTAAAATTTCTAAAAACTGTATCAAACATGTCAACTGTTTCATTCTTGCACAAAATTCAGTTTGTAACCATGTAAGTATCACTAGAAACTTTCAAGTCTGTCTGTCTTTCCTATGATTTTTTTTTTGTTCATGAAGTGTGAATGGCCATAGCTGTGTCTGTGCGTGTGTGTATATAACATTGACATAAGGAACATTGCTTGTTTACATAGAAAGACTTGCAGCTGGATTCTGAAACTTTGTTCACATAATACTGAATCATATTACAACTGTCTTGAAGTGTTTTTGATATCAAAAAGCTAAATGTAGGTTTTTTTTATTCTTTGCATGTATTGGTACCCCCCTGCGCAAACTTTAAAAACAAAATAATTTACTTCAAAATTTAAAAAAAATAGTACCAAATAAGTGATCAATTTCATTCTTGCTCAGAAGTCAGTTTATAACCATGTTAGTATCATCAGGAACTTTCAAGTTTGTCTGTTTTTCCTATGATTTTTTATGATTTTTTTTGTTTATGTGTCTGAAATGCCATTGTCGTCTGTGTGGTGTGTGTGTACATTATAATATTGATATAATGAACATTGCTTGTTTACATAGAAAGACTTACAGCTGGTTTCTGAAACTTGGTGCCCATAATATCCAATCATATTACAACTGTCTAGATGTGTTTTTGATTTCAATAATCTTAAATTGTGGGTTTTATATTCTTTTCATATATGGTATCCCCCACCCCCCTGCCGCGCAATTAAAAAAAAAATCAATAAATAAAAAAAAAATGGCAGGAGACAACTCAACACCTTCATACTTGCACAAACATTGGTTTGTAATTATGTTAGTATCTCCAGAAACTTTCAACTTTATATATCTTTCCTATGATTTTTTATGATTTTTTTTTTGTTTATGTAATGTGAATGGCTATTAATATTATTGTCTCTGTGCGTGTGTGCACATTATGATATTGACATAATAAACATTGCTTGATCACAAAGAAAGAGTTGGTGTTTGTTTCTGATACTTAGTACACATAATACCTGATCATATTGCAACTGCCTAAAAGTGTTTTTGATATCAGAAAGCTGAATTTGTGAGTTTTTTATTCTTTGCATACTGGTACCCCCTCCCGCGGAAACTTTTAAAACAAAATAATTCATCTCAAAATTTAAAAAAATAGTACCAAACAAGTCAACTCTTTCATACTTACACAAAAGCTGGTTTGTAACCATGTTAGTATCATCAGAAACTTTCAAATCTGTCTATCTTTCCTCTGATTTTTTATGATTTTTTTTGTATATTTAGTATGAATGGCCATTGTTGTCTGTGTGTGTGTGTACAATTTAAAATTTGCATACTTCAAATTGTTTGTTGACAAAGAAAGACTTGCAGCTAGTTCATGATACTTGGTAAACATAATGCCCAGTCATATTGCAACTGTCTAGAAGTGTTTTTGATATCAAAAGTCTAAATTTGTGGGTTTTTTATTCTTAGCATGTATTGTTACCCCCCCCCCCCCCCCCCCCCGTGCAAACTTTTGAAAAAGTCATTTTTTTCAAAATTCAATTAAAATAAAAATCAACAAAAGATCACCTTTATACTTGCACAAAAGTTAGTTTGTTCTTATGTTAGCAATACCAGAAAGTTTCAAGTCTTTAACTCCAAAGCCTTTTTTTTTTACAATTTTATTAGTAACCCTTCCAAACAGCCAGGGCAGAAAGGTTGTTGACTGACACAATCGCCCAGGGCAGAGTGAGTTAACACTCCTTTTTCTATAGAGCTATTGTCCAAAGCTAACTGGAATCACAGCACATTACATGAGATCAGGCTTTTAGTGAAGTACAGAGAACTCAAGCTGTTAGTCCAGCTGGCCACAGTCCACTATGTTCTTGCACAGTCTGCATCTTGTGTGTGTGTGTGTGTGTGTGTGTGTATGTGTGTGTGTGTGTGTGTTACTTAATTCAATGTTTCAGTTCGTTTTATAGTTTCTCCATTTCCATGACATGTTGAAGATGACATCTCCTGATCCTGGATACGACTATCTATAGAAGATCCAGCCTGTACTGGACTACCAGCATGAGAAATTCCAGGAGACATTCGAGCCAAGGCAAGTGGTTTGTGTTCATGACAGTCTGCTGTTCTGGTAAAGGTAGGCTAATATTCTGCCAATATATTCCACTGAAGTGTGCCAGTTTTGGCATCAAACTGCACCTGTGCTGTGAGTCTGATGGCCACTTCCAGGTATAAGGAGGACCCAGTCATCAAGGTATAGTCTATTCTGGAAACTGATTGCATCTTCTGCAGTGTGTGTTTTTATCCTTTTAGAAGAAAGTGGATAACAGAAGGAAAGAGACAGAATGAAAAAAAGAGAGAATATATTGGAACAGTGTGTGTGTGTGTGTGTGTGTGTGTGTGTGTGTGTGTGTGTGTGTGTGTGTGTGTGTGTGTGTGTGTGTGTGTGTGTGTGTGTGTTGTGTGTGTGTGTGTGTGTGTGTGTGGGGTGTGTGTGTGTGTGTGTGTGTGTGTGTGTGTGTGTGTGTGTGTGTATGTGTGTGTGTGTGTGTGTGTGTGTGTGTGTGTGTGTGTGTGTGTGTGTGTGTGTGTGTGGTGTGTGTGACAGACAAGATGACATCTTGGATCAAGGGTCACACACCTAACAGGCTCAAGTGTACCCTAACTCAGCATCTTCTGTGTATGTATATGAGACAGAGGGAGGATGACTTCATGGGTCAGAGGCCACATGCCCCATTTCCCTCCTGTCTTACCAGTTATATGATAAAGTAACATGCACAATATCAAATAAATCTCAATACACATACAAAAACAAATATTTCTTTTCATTCTTCCTTTTTTGTAAGTGCATATGTGTTTTGGTTGGTTAGGTGAGTGTCTCGCCATTCCGTCTTAAAAGGAACATTTGACAAATACAAGAGATGAGTTTTTCTGATATGCATTTTTCTAAACAGAAGAGAGGTACTGTTTGTAAATCAAAACCAAAATATAAAAATCAGGAACTAAAGACGGGACCAAAGCTAGTGACTAGAAACTAGACGGCAACACAGATACCAGATGACTTACATGTTTAATGTCCTTGGCAACTGGAGGCGGTGGTTTCTGAGGTTGGAGATGATTATTTCCCTTCGTGGTATCATCTGCATCTGACCCCACCTTGTCAATATCCTGCACACAGAGAATGAAATACTGCCATCACCATTTCCATGCACCTTTTTTTTTTTTTTGGTGCTGATTAATCAATCATATATCTCATATTCTAATACAGCCACAATGTAATCAGGATTTCCATTAACCTTTTCACTGCTGGCTTCTCCATTGCAGTAGAGAAAACATATATTCCACTGATTTCTCAGATAAATTTTTGTGGTGTTGTCAACCAAGGGAAACAATTAGCATATTGGCAAAATCTTTAAATCAATTGTTGTAGCCTCCATTAATTTTTTCCCATCTTTCTATATTCACACTGAAGTTACATACATGCACAAATCATTTTGTTAAATGAACTGTCTGGAAGTCAAAGGTTTAACCTTTCAACTGTTGATTTCTATCAAAGGTATGTAAACAAAACTTCTAAAATTTCAGTAGCCTTAGTTGCTCCTGCATAGCGTGACACATGAGGAAGTGAAGGCGACCTCATTCCACTGTACATGATCCTCAGCCATTTTGCCAGTGTCATTCTATCCTTTGTTGACCAGTCCAAGATTCCTCTCCGCTATCTTTCGCCAAATTGTCCTTGGCCATTCTCTCTTTTTTCTGGCTTGTTGGCATCCATTTAACAGCTCAATTTGCAGGTCTTATTGTCAGGAGCCTCATGACATGCCCCAACCAGTGGAGGCATTGTCTGTAAATGGTGGTTGACATGGCAAGCTGTTGGGATCTGTCCCAGACGTCTTCATTTGACACAGTAGTTGACAAGGAGTGTTGTGATCTGTCCCTGACCTCTTCATTTGACACAAAGTTCATTCCCATTGACGCCCTGAATTTTACATAGGCATCTGGTGTCAAAATGTCCAATTTCTTCTTCTGGATGGTCTTACGATGCCGGGTATCACAGTTGTAGAGCAGCAATGATATAATCACATTCAAACTGTAGAATCTAAGTTTGAATCCAAGTGAAAATTTCCTGCTCTTCAATAATTTGCCAAGCAGGTTGACATTTCATATTGTGGTCAAGGTCATTGGGGTTGCTGATCTGACAACTGGATTTTTTATAGATTTGCTCTATTGCTGATATAACTTTCTCTGGAATGTCATAGGACTTCAGTATCTTTCACAGTGAGGATCTGTGGATAATGCTGAAGGCTTTGGTAAAGTTACGAAACTAATAGCAAGTGGAATTTGGTATTCTCCACAATTCTCAATGATCTGTGTCAGGGTGAAGATCTCAACGTAGGTTCAATGATCTGAGTCAGGGTGACGCTCTGCTCTCGTAGCACTTTGCTTCACTTTCAGTCCTTGTCAATGTAAACTTGGTAGTGGGCTATTTAGTCAGAGGAGTAATTGGTTTTTCTAGGGAATTCTTTCCTTTCTGCTATCAAATTCAATGTTTGATCTCTGATTTCCAAACTTTTTTCAATGGATTCTTGACATCCAAGATCTTTCCCAACAGTTGACATGTCATCTTCAGCTGGTCCCACCACTCTGACATCCCAATAAATACACCGTTTTGAACCTTCAGTGTATCTCTACAGAATCATACATTATATAACATACAAATGCATCTAACAGTTCCTGTCTTGTCAAGTGCATTGCCTCAAACCCTTTTACTCTTCACATTTTTCTTCTTTCTACACTGTCAAACTTTGTTCATTCCTTTTTAATATCATTGTGAACTTTATATTGTTATTTTATTGCTGTGAACACATAATATTTGTGTGTGTTATTTCTATGCTCTCTATAAATACTCCTTCACTCATTCATTCACTTCATATACATGCATCTCATATTTCATGCCTCAAATACAATGCAATTTGTCCTTCAACTGCTGACTTCTCTCCAAGGTCTCTCCATGTCACAATGTCATACACATATTATTACTCTGCCTCTAATTAACCTTTCCAGTGGGTTCAGTCTATGGTATTATATTATATTAAAGAAAGTTAAAGGCTGTATCATAATCCTCTTGTTGTAGGGGAATGAGGTGGTAGGAGTCTCAACAGACAACTTTTCTTGGGGCCAGCATGAGGAAGGAGGTGTCCAAGTCCTCCCTCACTGCATTATTTTCACTGAACCTCAACAGGGTCAGGTACCCATTAACAGCCAAGTGGACTGAAGGCTGTGCACAAGTGTTTTTTCCCCAAGTCAGATTCAAACTCATGCAACTTTGTTCATTTACTTCTCACCCCTATATCACTTTACCTCCCACTCCCAGCCTGCCCTTCCAAACCAGCATACACTCATCAAAATTTGCAGTCTTAAATACACTACCTTTAGCTCTTACAAGGGTGACACTTTGAAAATCTGAAAAAACGGAAAATCAGGCTGACTGGAAAACTTTTTCGCTTGAAGGCACTAGCAGCACAATGGCGCGATGTAAGTGATGTCTGTAGCCTAACAAAGATCACTGGACCTAAGTTGTCTTCAACGATAGAGAGCGCTTCCTCATTTCCGGTCATCTGCTACAGTGCTGCTTCGGTCATAAAACCACCGATTCAACTGTTTTTTTCCCCCAAACATTTTTTTTGTTGGAATAACGAAAATGAAAAAAACGGAATTTACGTCTGGGGCCTTGCCGAGAAAACAGATTTCCGTCACCCAGACGGAAGAGTGGCACCCATGCTCTTATAACTTTTACAAATTCTCTATACATCATGTGCAGATTTACTCTGTACAGTGTTACACACATACATCAAATCTTCCAATCTCAAACATACTGCCTTTATGTCACTTCACTTCAGCTTCTTTAGGGTCTGTTGATGGACATAAGCCTTCCTCATCGCACACCACTGTTGCCGGTTAACTGCTGTTCTGGTCCATCGTTTGTCGAGCTTTTCTAGATCATCTCGCTATCTGGTTCTCTGATGACCTCTGTTCCTTTTTTGGCTTCAAGGGATCCAGTGCATCACTTTGGTGGTCCATCTGTTGTCAGATCTAATGACATGACCAGCCCAGTTCCACTTTCTTTCACAAACTGTGTCTATTATGTCTTAGACCTTCGTTTTCCCTCTTACCCATGCTGCCATTTTCCAGTCCTTCCAGATGATTTCCCATCATGATCCGTTCGTGGGCCCTTTGCATGGTTCGCAGTTTTGGGAGCTAACTACTGCCTTTACAAATTTTTACAAATTTTCTACAAATCATGCGCTAAGGTATTCTCTAATGTATCATAAACACATAAGACTTTCCAAGCGCTACGGTATTCTCTAAATTATTATAAACACATCAAATTTTCCACTTTTAAACAATCTTTAGGCTTTACAGCTGTTGTAATAGTCTATTAAGTATGGAATTTGGAGATGCTGATGGGTAATGGGTAACTGGCACCAAGACATGCTGGTTTGGAAGGGCAGGCTGGGAGTGGGAGGTAAAGTGATGTGGGGGTGAAAAGTAAATGAACAAAGTTTACAGACAGGCATAATACACATTCCATGAATGAAGAAAATGTTTAACTTCTGCAAATCCAAAATGTGTATTTATTCCACTAAAAGAGAAGATGCATGACACACATTTTTTTTCCTCTGGTGACTTGAAAAATGATTTGTTCCCTTTTGTTTAGAAGTAACCATGATAACCTGTTCGGACAAGCATATGGCAAACATTTGATAAAAGGCCCTCCTATGACAACTCCAAAATCCTACATGAAATGTTCTCACTTAATGTGAGCCCTGAAGTAGATAATGCTCACTGACATCTATGCAGCTGAACTGTTTGTTGGGCCAGATCTCTGACTCCAAATCAGTAATGGTCCATCAGAGAACTCATGCAGTTTTAATGTCGCACACACAACATATAGCTGAGACCAACTCCTCACCTCCCTTCCCCCACCTAAGTCAAGCAGTTTCACTTTCCAACCCTGCATGTTTAGTACGCATCTTAAAAAAAAACAAGCTGACTTCAGTGTGTGTTTGCCTCCCTTCCTCACCCCATATGGTAGTTATGAAGATGCAAAAAATAGTTAAAAATTGATATGTGTGTGTGTGTATGTGTGTGTGTCTGTGTGTGTGCGTGTGCGCGCGTGCGTGCGAGTAAGTGTGCGCGCATGTGTAATGAGTTATGTGTATGACAGTGAACGCATGAGTAATATATGTACTGGTCCTATAGCAAATGACAGATCTGGCAATACCTAAATTTACACAAAACTATGTGTCACTGTTATCCACATGTCAGAATTTCAACATCAATCTCTCCAAATAAAGCATTTTTACACACACAGACTGAGTATATGTTTGTACACATGGTGGATATTTGGTGCATAAAGCTTAAACACAAAGGGTCAGAAGCACACATCTGTGATTATATTATTGTTGTGCACTCAAGTTAGATTTCTGCTGTAATACGAATATCTTTTTGGAATCATAACTGCAATGTTACAAAGGCATAATAAGTAGTTCAGTAGTTTTAGAGAGAGAATATATAAACACTCATAAAAATAAATGTTAATTTTCAAGAAAATATCCTGTATGTACACAATACAGAAGTAAACCATTAAGCATTCGTAATAAACATTTCAGGTTTTCATGTATATATTGCTGAACAACTGTTGGTCATGACAGGTTAAAGTTAACAATATGTAAAGGTTGGATGGGTGGATGATGGTAAATAACAAAAGTGTATGACAACTGATTAACTTTCACTCCCTCCGCCTATCCACAAGTTTTAACAAGTTTCCTGCAGGATCTGTCTAGATGTGCACCCTTCTGACAAGGAAGGATATCTTTCATTTTACTTGAAGTGTCTTATACATGTTTAAATGCATCCATGACAAATTTGACCACACTGAACAATGAACACCTTCATAATGGCAGTTAATTTGATAATAGACTGGGAACACTTGCGAACAGATTGAAAACACTGGATGTTTGACTCAAAATGAGTAAATGTTTTACCAGAAGTGTTCAAAAACTGACTGTAAGTGTTCAAAAACTGACAGCATAAATATCTTACCAGAAGTGTTTAAAAACCGACTACAAATGTATCGTGTGTGACTTAAAAAACATAAATAACTTAACGTGCATGATGACTTCACAAAAAACATATATATCTCTACTACTAGAAATGTTTAAAATTGACTGCAAGTGTCCAATGTTTGACTTGTAACATCAAAAACTGACAACAAGTGTCTAATGTTTGACTTGTAACATCAAAAACTGACAACAAGTGTCTAATGTTTGACTTGTAACATCAAAAACTGACAAGAAGTGTCTAATGTTTGACTTGTAACATCAAAAACTGACAAGTGTCTAATGTTTGACTTGTAACATCAAAAACTGACAACAAGTGTCTAATGTTTGACTTGTAACATCAAAAACTGACAACAAGTGTCCAATGTTTGACTTGTAACATTACAAACTGACAACAAGTGTCCAATGTTTGACTTGTAACATCAAAAACTGACAACAAGTGTCCAATGTTTGACTTGTAACATTACAAAACTGACAACAAGTGTCTAATGTTTGACTTGTAACATCAAAAACTGACAACAAGTGTCTAATGTTTGACTAGTATCATTAAAAACTGACTGCAAGTGCCTAATGTTTGACTAGTAACATTACAAACTGACTGCAAGTGCCTAATGTTTGACTAGTAACATTACAAACTGACTGCAAGTGCCTAATGTCTGACTAGTAACATTACAAATTGACTGCAAGTGCCTAATGTCTGACTAGTATCATTAAAAACTGACAGCAAGTGCCTAATGTCTGACAAGAAGTGTCTAAATATTGACTGCAAGTACCTAATGTCTGACTAGAAATGGTTTAAAAAAACACTTACATGTAAGTGCCTAATGTCCGACCTTATTATGTTTTAAAAAAACTGACCGCAAGTGCCTGATGTCTGACTAGAAATGTTTCAAACACTGACTGCAAGTGCCTAATGTCTGACTAAAAATATTCCTTAAAAAATTGACTGCAAGTGCCTGTCTGACGAGAAATGTTAAAAAATTGACTGCAAGTGCCTAATGTCTGACAAGAAATGTTTTAAAAAATTCACTGCAAGTACCTAATGTCTGACTAGAAATGTTTTAAAAAAACTGACTGCAAGTAGGGCCTACCTGTCTGACTAGAAATGTTTTAAAAAACTGACTGCAAGTGTCTAATGTCTGACTAGAAATGTTTTAAAAAACTGACAGCAAGTGTCTAATATCTGACTAAAAATGTTTTAAAAAATTGACTGCAAGTGCCTAATGTCTGACTAGAAATGTTTTTAAAAAATTGACTGCAAGTACCTGATGTTTGACTAAAAATGTTTTAAAAAATTGACTGCAAGTGCCTATTGTCTGACTAAAAATGTTTTAAAAAATTGACTGCAAGTGCCTATTGTCTGACTAAAAATGTTTTAAAAAATTGACTGCAAGTGTCTATTGTCTGACTAAAAATGTTTTAAAAAATTGACTGCAAGTGCCTATTGTCTGACTAAAAATGTTTTAAAAAATTGACTGCAAGTGTCTAATGTTTGACTAAAAATGTTTTAAAAAATTGACTGCAAGTACCTGATGTCTGACTAAAAATGTTTCAAAAAACTGACTGCAAGTGCCTATTGTCTGACTAAAAATGTTTCAAAAAACTGACTGCAAGTGCCTATTGTCTGACTAAAAATGTTTTAAAAAACTGACTGCAAGTGTCTAATGTCTGACTAAAAATGTTTTTAAAAAACTGACTGCAAGTGCCTGATGTCCGACTAAAAATGTTTTAAAAAATTGACTGCAAGTGCCTCATGTCTGACAGTAAACATTAAAAACTGATTACAAGAGGCTATTGTCTGACTAAATATGTTTTAAAAAAACTGACTGCAAGTGCCTCATGTCTGACTAAAAATGTTTTAAAAAATTGACTGCAAGTGCCTCATGTGACAGTAAACATTAAAAACTGATTACAAGAGGCTATTGTCTGACTAGAAATGTTTAAAAAAAAACTGACTTCAAGTGTATAACATCTTGCTAAAAATGTTTAGAAAATGACTGTCTGATTAGTAATGTTTAAAAACCAACCGCCAGTACCTGATAACTATGAGAATCATCCCATACCTAATTGGAGATGCCAAACATCTGACTGGAAATGCTTCACTTCTGACTGAAAGTGCTGAAAATTAAATGGAAAGGTCTGATGGCAGATCTTAAGTACTTGGAAACAGATTCAAGTGTTTAGCAACACAGTAAAAGTACCTGGATATTCACTGATAGTGCCTAACAACTGATCAGAAACACAAAAGAAATTACAGACTGTTTGACATTTTATGAGCCTATTTATTGGCCTACTCCACAAGACACCAAAAGCTAAAGCATGCTCCTGACACTGCTATTTGCACACCAGAGATACATAAGCCACAAGAGGCAAAACTTCAAAACACATTTCAGCTTACCACCGCTAAAATTTCACGTCAAAGCAGGCAGTGAATCACATAGACTGCAAGAATTATGTGTGCAATAAGATGAGAAAATAGAATGACATGCAAACTCACATGTCAGGCATATCATCAGAAGTGTATGTTTATCTCATACAAATGTAACACAAATTTACTCTCACTTATCGAACATATACTCACCTTATCACACACATGCTCCTCTCACCTTATCTCACACACCCACACCCATACACCGTCCGTTCCATCCCCACCACCCTACACACGCACACACTAACTCCCTATCTTTCACATATGCTTGCTTTGCTTCACTCATTGATATTCACAACATAAAACATGAATGGTCAAAAACAACATCCTATAGCAGGTTACTAAACAGAAACACCCATAGCTCAACAAATGCTCACGGGGAGTAGCATCAGGCAAGGTGAGTAGCTATTACTACCAGTCAATAAGACAAACAAGCCTGCTATTTTCATGCTCACACACACATACACCCACACACATACATGCGCTCAGCATACTATATGACTAATAATGAAGTGTCAAGGAATTGGGGCGGCTAGCCAGTGGTTTAGTAAGTTTGTAAGCCTTGGAAACTCCATCTTCACATGTAAACACAAGCTCACAAATGCACACACACAAAAATTAGGAATTCAGCGTTTTTGTTGCTGTCGTTTTTTTATATTTCATACAAAAGTGTAGGACGAAAAGAAAGTTTAGAACGATAAATCGTGAGTGCAATTTTAACATATGGTATTTCTACCTCATCGAAAGGAAAATCAGTGTAAATAAACAATATAACAGAAATAAGTAAATTTGAAAACAAAAATTCACCTCATCAAAAAGAAAATTAGTGTAAATAAACAATATAACAGGAATAAATAAAGCTTGAAAACAAAAAAGAACAAAAACAAAAACAAAAAAACACCAGCTTGCCAAACTGTCCTTCCAATGCTTCAGAAATGTACACATTTCTTCAACAATTTTCTGTTGATGCTCAAACTGACATGATTTTCTTTGGCATTTAAGGAACATCTAACAAGTTTCCAAGGCTGACAAACAAGCAATAACAAGGAAAGCAGCATGCATACAGCAGATAAGAGGACCGTGGAAGGTGGTCGTTTCTTGGGCCCCTTGGCCCGTGAGGCTGTTAGGTGAACCAGCTTGTGTGATGAGGATTCCACAGCATCTAGATTTGCTTCTTCCCCTTCTGTAACACAACATCAAACACTGTCACTGAAAAAGCTGAGCTAAAAATGTTTAATTCTTTCAGTGTTCACTGAATAGTCAACATGGACAATAGACTAGCAGCATTTTATAATTTCAAAGCTAACAAAAATTGCAGAGCAGTTTACTCCATTTTAGAACTAAAAGAAAATGCTGAGCAAAACCAGCTGTACCCTTTCTCATCCAACCGAAAAAGGCTTCAGTTTTTCACATCATACAGCAAAAACACAGTGAGCAACATACTGCTTAGCTATGGGCAATGAGAATGTTCGCAGTAGACAAACTGTCAACCAGTTCAAGCTGCTAGTATGATGGCAGCAGACTTTCTAAAAATGACAGAATGGGAACTTTCTGCAGGATCCCAAAGCGTCCAAAATACATCTTCCATCCTCCTGTATCATATTACATAAATGTAAAGGACGATTTCATTGGTTAAATTGAACAGAGAACAACCAACCCATGCCTAATTTCATGTACCATATTTTTACTCACACAATGGTGAGATAATAGGTTTTCAACACAGCCCAAGCAGTAGAACTTGTGTGCCTGGAATGCTCAGATGAAGGAATAGCAGTTATCTTTACTCTAGTAGTAATTGGAGTGTTGAGGAGGAAGATTCTGTTGCTGATATTCCCGAAAATGACAGACACCAAGCCTTTGAAAATGATGAAGAGTTCGGCGTTTCAAGTTTGTTCAAGAGGGATTCATTGCACCCAAACAATTCCATCACCCAAACAATTCCATAAGTGCTCCACCCAATTCTGCCTGGCAATTATCTGGCAGACTCCTTGAGCTTGTGGAATACCCTTAGCAATGGCAAGGTCTTGAAATGAGTACAAGTGGGGTGGGTGGGAGCATGACCAATGAAACAGGCACCTCCAGAATGACAAAAACAGATTTTTTACTGTTGTGCGCTGGAATGAACTTGGGAAATTCAATCTTGAGTCCACGGCTCTATCAAAAGAACCAACAGGCACTGAACAGTGTCAAAAATGAATTGACGCAATACAAGGAAATCCCCACTGCTCTGTATGCACACCACATTTTCTTCACTGATAACTTCACCACAGATTCAAACACAAGACAAATGAATGTGCAATTATGTGTAGAGACCTGTCTAAGCCCCCCCCCCTACCCCCCCCCCCCCCACCCTGTAGCAGAACCCCAATTTTTAGTAGTTTAGTAGTATAACAAGTGTTTTTGGTAGCACTGCAATGGTGGCATTTTTACAAATGAACTCTTCAGGTTCTCTTTTCCCCTGTACTAACCAGGACAGGTTTTACGGCTAATTGTAAAACTTCTTGTCTGCTTGCATCCACGTTATAAGTGATTTTACTGATATTTTGTGAATGGAAAAATGTCAATGTGTTATGTTTGTCCTTTTTATAAAATCAATCTGTCTTAGGCTGATAACAGTTTATAAATGACATTGGCAATTGTCAACACCCCCATGTCAGATTGAGGTATCAGTTGCACACATCTCACAGAAGACAAATGCTAGTCCCTTTGTACTTGGGCTTCAGCCTAGGATGTTTTTTCAAGTACTTTGACTAATCCCATTAACTGACATCCACTGACGTTTTCGTTGTTTTTTTTTGTTTTTGTTTTACAACCACTGCCAGCAGACTTTCCAGTTTTGGTTTCATTTTTGTCTACTTCTGGTGCAGAACCAATCTTGTGCTGCCTCTTCAATGTCATTTTTCTGCACAAATGAAGATGTTTCTGCTACATGCATCATATGACCGTTATTCCCATGACTCCCACAAATGGGGCAAAAAAACCTCCAGGTGAACGGTGCACAGCACAAATGAAATCATCTGTTTCTTATAAGCAAGGTCGTAACTTGCAGTACCATAGCCTGGGAGCTTTCATCATAGAAATTTCGGACGAATCTGTGTGTGTGTGAAGTGTAATTTCATATGCGTCTCACTAATCAGTCTGTCTGTCCACACTGAGTATATATGATAAAATTAAATGTTTTGTGTATTCAGAGTTGAATGAATGTATTCATACTTAGCTGAATGAATGTCCTGTCATATGTGAGTGCTGCACACACACTTATTACTGTAAAACATCATATTGAAGCCATGTTCAGGTTTTGATTTTCACTCTCAGAATGTTTCAATTTTGATCAATGTTGACTATTTTCAAGAGTGTTAAACAAGGAGAAAATAATCAATCTGCCAACAAGGAGAAAATAATCAATCTGCCATTTTAAACATACATTAACAGAGAGATGAAAAGTTATTCTCTATGAATGTGTAAAAGTATACCTGTATTTAAAAACTTTTCAACACACAAAACAAGCATAATCCAAATCATACGGCTTTAGGCAATTTCTGTGGCTGAAGTGTTATTAGTGCACAATGAGGGACATGTGGGAGCGTGCTGATAGTAATACTCTTTTCATCATCTTTTGCTATGTACATGTGTATGCATGAAAATACATATGTGTTTGTATGTGCAGGTATATACTCATATATCTGACTCATACATCTGCATCTTTCTGTATATGTATGTACACATTTCTGGTAAACAGGTGAAAACTGAAAACAATCTGTCACCTTCAATGTGATTACTGGAGTCTGAGGGTACAGACTGGTGGTTGCTGGATATGTCTTTATGTCTCATTTCCACTTTGACCACAGGTTCCACAGGCTTGGGTGACTCAGGTTTGCTGGGGGGCTCAGGGGTTTTCTGAGGTATACCTGGCTTCTTGCCCACTGGAGGTGGAAACATTGGCTTCTTCACATTTCCACTTGAGGGTTTGTCTGCAATTGCTTCTGAAATACATTGTGAAAAATATTTACACTGTTTGATTTAGACTGTTACTGTTAAAAGCCGACTGCATACAGCCATATCAGGGCTATAACCTGTTTCAAAACACACACAATACTTAACCTGTTAAAGAAAAGAAAAGAAAAATAAGTACACATATCAATGCGTTCACACATCTAATCTAAAGAGATACCCCTGGCACAGACCACTCCATCCAGTTTTCACACAGGGGATTTAAAAAAACATAACTGAATACAAATTTAAACATAACTGAGGACTCTAAAACATATATAAAAACGGGCCTAATTACCTAAAATTGCTTCTGCATGTCTCATTACCCTAGAGCCAAAAAGGCACTTAATACATGTACCCAATTATCTATCCTAAGAGAGTGCACATAAGACTTTATCGAACATATACAAGTGAATGGACCAGCAAGACAGAAAATGATGGAAAAAATGACAGAAAGCAAAGGAACAAGGCAGAAACAAAGAGAGAGACAGAAATGAGAAAATTTCTACCACAGAATTTCCAGAAGCTGGGGATACTATTCATACTGAAAAAGTCCCTGCATCTCCATGGGTGTTTAGACTGTCAAACAGATCAAAATGGTAAAGGTTTGCCCATAATCCTGAGGTCACACGGATGTGAGGTGTAGAAATTTTTTTCTGGATCAACATTATGAGGATGGTGCAAATCTTCTTGCCTTTCTGCTTTACTTTCCCCAACCATGAACAGGGTTGGGCACCCATTCACAGCTGGGTGGACTGGAGGCTGCACAAACAGGTTTTTCTTAAGTCAGACTCTAATCGGTGTGGTAAGACTGCACAGTTGGAGGTCTCCTTCTGAAGTCTGCAGTTTGTGATTTGCTGAAGTAGAATTCATTGCACTTGGACATTTCCATATGATTTCTATCAAAATCTGCCAGTAATTATCTTAAGACTCCTTGAGAGTGTACAAAAGTTTCTGCATTGCAAAGTCAAAATCTACACCATTCACCTTCTGTCAAACTGATTACCACTATTATCAGAACAAAAATTATCACTAAACACGAACAATGACAGTAATAATCTCAAAAACATGTTGCTGCACACAGCTGATTCCACATACCATATATTTTTCAAAATTCGAAAAACTAGAATGATTTTTTTTTTAAAAAACAGAAACATAGAGGCAAATGATTTGGCCATCGAGGAAGAACACTGCAGATTTGAACTTATATTTCAAGTTTACTATGGAACACTAACCACCTGGCTGTGCTGTGAGACATCCTGGCTGTGTACATATCTATACATATATACATATATCTATATAAATATATATATATACATACATATATATACACACAATATTTTTCTGAACTGTATTTCTTTCTCATCGCATCAGGTGTATTGAGTAAAATTCAGGCTTTCTTTTCAGGTTTACTGTTTGGTTTTCTTTGTATTTATCTCTTATCACAACAGATTTACCATGTAAAACTGACACTGTTCTTCCCAAACGGCCATAGTGAAAAGCCAGACATACGTTTTTTTCCCCTGTGAACATGGAGGTGTTTTTTTGTTTGTTTACACATTAAAGTCCACTAGCTCAGAAGAAGAAATAGAAAATTTTTACAATGACCTCCAAACTAGGAAATATGCATTGTGATGGGTGACTTCAACGCTAAAGTTGGAGAGGGGGCTGACACAGAATGTGGAATAGGACCATATGGTTTAGGAGAACGAAATGAGAGAGGTGACATGCTGGCTCTGTTTTGTCAGGCAAATGAGATGAACATCACAAATACTTTCTTCCAACAACCACTGCGCAGAAGATACACATGGATCTCTCCAGGAGACAGGTGTCGTAATCAGATTGATTATATTATCATTGACAGATCCTGGAAATCAACTGTCCTCAATGCAAAAACAAAGCCTGGAACAGACTGCGACACGGATCACATTCTTGTGACAACCAAATTAAGAATGAAAATATTGAAGAAGCCTAAAACCAAATCGACGCCAAAGTTCGACATATCAAAATTAGAAAACCCTGAGCTGGCGTTAGAATTTAGTATAGAAACAAGTAATCGTTTCTTAAAGTTACTTGAAGTTTGGGATGAAAATGACTCATATCCTGATGAAATCTGGACAGACATAAAAAAACACTGACCAAAATCTCTGAAGAAAAACTGGGAAAAGAAGAGAAAAGGAAAAAAGCTAAGCCCTACATAAGTCAGGAAGTGATAGATCTGGCAGAAAAGAAAAGTCAAGCTCGAAAGCAGGGAGAGCGGGAAAAATACTCAGCACTGAAAAGGGAAATAAAAAGTAAAGTCAGAAGAGACAAAGCAAATTGGCTGGCACAAGAATGCAGTAAAATCAATGAACACAACGAAAACAGGAAGTCGAGGGAGCTCTTCAAACAAATAAAAAAAGTGAAAAAAACAAATTTCAGAGCAACAAACCAATGCATCAACAACAAGGATGGTCACACTCTGACTGAACCAGATGATGTCTTGGATAGGTGGAACGAATATGGCACATCACTTTTTGGCAAGCCTGACAGCCATGAAAATAATTTAGAGCCAAATTTGGAATTGACCCCTGGAGATACGGAACCTGAACCTCTGCTCAGCAAAGTTGAATCTGCCATTAAAGATCTAAAATGCAGAAAGTCTCCTGGTCTTGACAATATTCCTGGAGAGTTGTTGAAACACTCAGGTGATGGTGGACTCAAAGTAATGCATCACTTATGCTGCAAGATATGGAAGACTTGTCAATGGCCTACAGACTGGAAGCTCCAAGAATTTGTCATGTTACATAAGAGTGGAAATGTCAAAGACTGCAACAATTATAGAACAATTGCACTGATCAGTCATGCCAGTAAAATACTGCTGATAATAATTTTAAACAGGTTAAAGCCAAAAGTAGAGGAAGAGCTATCCGACTGTCAGGCAGGCTATAGGAACAATAGATATGCTGTTTGTACTCCAGATATTGATAGAAAAGATTAGAAACACAGACCAAGAGATGTTCATCGTTTTCATTGACTACAGCAAAGCGTTTGATAGCGTGATTCACCAAAGTCTTTTCCACTTCATGATCAAAATGGGTTTTCCAAGACATCTGGTTTCCCTCATAGCTTCATTATATAATGATCAAAAAGCAACAATCAGATGGAATAATCAAAACTGCAAATTTTTTAACATCACTAAAGGGGTAAGGCAAGGTTGCATCCTGTCTCCACATCTCTTCAGCATATACACTGAACATATCATGAGAGAAGCAGACATAGAAGACATGGGAGTAAATATTGGTGGTAGAAACCTGTCAAATTTACGCTACGCAGATGACACAGGATTACTGGCAGACAACATTACAGGCTCTAGGAGGATCCTGTACAGGGTAGACCGGGTTGGAAAGGCAGCTGGGCTGGACTTAAATTCAAAGAAGACAAAGGTTATGCATGTTGCAGGCAAATATAACACTAGACAGGACCAGATCATGCTAAACCAAGTCCCTCTAGAAAATGTCAAGGACTTTAGATATTTAGGTTCAGTCAAGACACACGATGGAACATGCTCAAAAGACATAAAGATGAGAATTGGAATGGCCAAGAACAGTATGGTTCAATTGAACAATATTTGGAAAGACCACAGCATAACAGCAGACCTTAAGATAAAACTCTTAAAATGTCTTGTCTGGCCAGTGATGTTATACGGCTGCGAGGCATGGACAATGAAGAAAGAGGATGAAAGACGAGTGGAAGCAGCAGAGCTGTGGTTTTACCGAAGACTGCTGAGGGTCAAATGGACGGATAGGCGCTCAAATGAAAGCATACTGAATGAGTTGGGTACTACACGCAAGCTCCTAGTACTCATACAACGGAGGAAACTGAAATATGTTGGACACGCAATCCGTAATGAGAGAACAGACTTGATGTCCACTGTCCTCCAAGGTAAAGTGGAAGGAAAGAGAAACAGAGGACGGCCACCTGCATCACTTGCTAGAAACATCACAAACATCAGTGGCAAGAAACTCCAGGAGGTGGTCAGACTTAGCCAAGATCGAGTGCTGGAGGCAACTTGTGAGGACATCATGTGCAGCGGCCAACACTGTTCCCGGTGACGCCGACAGGTGAGACAGGTGAGACACATTAAAGTTTCACCTGTCAGCGTTACTGGGTTTGGTGTTGGCCGCTGCACATCTAGACACCACCATCTCCCTCCAAGCCGCTCTGTCTTGACTTTTGTGGAAACATTTCTTGAATATTTAGGCCACTGATGTTGGTTATGTTCTCAATGTATGAGACTGGATGTCTGCCTTTCTTCTTTTTTGCCACTGTTCTTCCTTGAAAGATAGTTGTCATGAGGTCTGTGTTTTTGTTGAGTGATACATCGCCAATTTAGTTTAGTCTTCTCTTGTTGATGTCTGCTAAGTTTTCTGGTGGTATCTAGTTCTACCAGGACACTTTCATTAGTTCTTCTGTCTGTCCATTTGACACATAGTAGTCTCCAATAAAACCACATCTCTGCTGCCTCAATGCTTCTGCAATCAGTTTTTTTCAGAGTTCAGGCTTTGCAGGCATAAATCATGAGTAGCCAGATCAAACATTTTAAAAGTCTGACTTTCAGGCCATTTGGTATGCCTCTGTCTTTCCAGTTGTTGTTGAGTTGGACCATTTTGTGCTTTGCCATTCCAATTCTTCTTCTGATGTCTTTGGAGCAGGTTCCATCATCAGTTTTTAAAGTGCCAAGATATTTGAAATCCTTAACATTTTCTAAAGGAACTTTGTTACTTGAGATGTCATGATTGTTTTCAGTGTCTTTGCCTTTGATGTGCAGCACTTTAGTTTTCTTGGCGTTCAAGTTTAGACCAGCCTTTTTGTGTACTGCATCTATCCTGTATAGAATTCTTTTTATGCTGGTAAAGTGGATTTTTTTCAAAAATGTTTTTTGTCAGAAACAGCTCCCATATTACTATGTATCTTCTTACACACATTAAGTCAGAGACAGCACCTGAATTACTATGTGTTCTTTTTCATGGGTGAAGCCAGACAGCTCCTGAATTACTATGTGTTTTCTTACATGTGTGAAGTCAGAGACAGCTCCTAAGGGCAAACTGATGTAAATCGACCGATTCAGTCACATACAGCACAGTTTTTCAGGCATATCTTCAGAAATACTTTGCAGATGACTAGCAAGAGCAGTCCTGCGCCTATAGTAGATTTTCTGTGATTGAATGTTGGTCTTAACCCCTTAACTGCTCAGTATAATAGCACTTTCGAATAACTGCTTGCCAGGGTAAAATTTAGCTTTTTAGGGTAGGTTCAATAAAATGGTTACTGCTTATTTATTTCTTGACAGATCTCTCAGATTTTTTGCATGTTTTGTTGTTATGCATTGGTCTACAATGTCCTGTCAAAATAACTTGATTATGTTGATAATTAGTATAGCAGAAACTGACATAACTACAAAAAATTACCAAAAAATAACAGCTTTCGAGTATACACAAATACACTGTGCCACACAAAATGAGTCAGAACATTGGAAAAGTGGTTTTACTATTTATTCAACATCAGCACTAACACATGACAGTCATATAAATCCCAAGGAATGTTGCTCTTGATCATAATCTGCTCATAATTGGGAGTACTATTTTTTAGGAAAAAAGGGGCATAATCATGCTTTTTGCAGTATGTTCACTAACATGTACATTACTCATCCACTTATTGAGTTATTTGTTAGATTTTTTGTGGACTTCTTCCTTATACCCTTGTTTACAATTTCACATCATTCTAATTTGATTTTGTTGGTAATGATGATGGTTCACACTAATAACATGTGATAAATCAGTTTTTGTTTTGTTTTCAATTTGAGAGTTTTAGAACAATTCAGCACATAAAAGCCCACTGAACAAAGCAAAATACCTTTTGGTGTTTGCTCAGCAATATTACAAACACCTGGGATTCAAACTGATGTCAATAAATGTCCCTCTGTGTAACAATCTGTATGTTACTGGGGGTACCCCAATTCTACTGGAAAGGGGCATAATTTTACTATTTGGGGTAGGTTCAGTACCGCAATCACTGCTTATTCATTTGTTGACATATGACTTAGATTTTATGGCTTCTCTTTCATTTTACCCCAAGTTATAATGCTATATAACAATAGTGTAATTTTGTTAGCCATTGGGAAGATGGCCAGGGATATAACGGATGGTGGTTTTACAGAAAATAAAAGTTTCTAAAAACATACACATGTTACAACACATAAAACCTGTAAAACACTGACAAAAACTTCTGTTAGTGTTTACTCAACATCACTGTAAGTACACAGTATGGTCCAAATTGTTATAGTATAATATTATACATATTGGTAAATGTTCAAAATGACAACTATGGGAAAAAAAAGTCTGAAGAAAAAAATAAACAATTGTCTGTTCAAAAAGAAAGACCCTCCCCCCACATACACACACACTTGGTATCCATTTGTTATCACATAAAACACTGTGGGAACTGTGTTAGTGTTTCTGAACATATTGTACTCACATTACTGCCATACTGTTCTATAGGAATCCAGCACTTGCGCTTGGACATAAT
The DNA here is from genome assembly GCA_030674185.1 of Monoplex corrugatus. Taxonomy (NCBI): domain Eukaryota; kingdom Metazoa; phylum Mollusca; class Gastropoda; order Littorinimorpha; family Ranellidae; genus Monoplex; species Monoplex corrugatus. Next base: position 44,290,972 of record CM060311.1, read on the forward strand.
CCTCAGGTTGTCTACATTCGTTACTTCATAACTTTGGGGGATGGTGTTCATTTTTTTGTCTGTCCAAATTGTGGTTCAAAGAAACACACAAGGGGATTCATTCTATACTCCACTTGGTCTTCTTTCACTGATGGCACTCAGTCTTGTCACAGCGTTCACAAAACGGTGAACACACACACAGGTGAGGAAAAAAAAATGCACTGTAGAATGGAAAACTAAGAACACAAAAACAAAAGCACAAAAAAGCAGAAGAAAATGAAATATATATAACTGAGGGGAAAAAAAAAACTAACACAGAACACCCTACTGCCAATACACAAACTTGGTGTGGTAGTCCTTGAAACATTGGCCTAAGCACAATCCAGGCTTGGATGGGCAGGAGGGGCAGTAGTAGCGGGATTCCTTCCGCACTTTTATTTTCTTCGTGCAGACCCGACACGGCTTGGTGGGGTTAGACTTGTTTGGTGTCGGTGGCAGTGGAAATAAAAAGTGGTGTGCACCCACCCTCACCTCGTCATCTGTTTTTCCCTCTTCCACAGCTGGCACCTGATCTGGCCAAATCCAAGAGGTGATGACACTCTCCAAAAAACTTAGGAAAGTGTTACAGGAGTCATCACCTCTTGACTTTTGCAAGATGAATGCATTGCAGGCTGCAACCTGCAGAAAATGGAAAAACAGTTTTTTTGTCCATTTCATCGACTTACGTGAGCAGTCATATGGGTGAAGCAGCTGATCTTGTTTGTCAACTCCACCCATATTCCTGTTGTAATTCGATGAAACAGACGGACGCATGTTGACACCCCGTCGTCCCCGGTGTGGAATGGGTGCCTCAGTGTGGCCATGCACAGAGGACAGCAGGTGCACCACTTTTGTGCTGTGGTACTTTGTGGCGACGATCTTGTTGTCACCACAAAGAGCAGCTGATGATCCGGGGTCCAGCTTCACTCCACGTAGCTCCTCTGGAATACCCCGGTTCTCCCGGACGGTGCCGCAGGCCAAGGTGTTCCTTTCCAGGAGGTAGAGGTACAGCCGCAGACTACTGTACCAGTTGTCCGTGTAGACATGGTAGCCCTTTTCCAGGAGAGGGGCTACCAAGTACAGCACCATCTTCTCGCTGGCCGAGAGAGTTGGGTTGTCTGCATTTACGGACTCTAGGACAGGCTGCACCTCATTGACGGGGTCCTCCTTTCCAGCATACACCTTGAAGCGGTAGCAGTAGCCACCACTTCCCTTGACACCGCCGTCAGACTCACAGCACAGGTATATTTTGATGCCAAACCGGGCACGTTTCAACGGTATGTATTGACGAAATATCAGTCTACCCTTCCAAAGAAGTAGACTTTCATCAACACATACCGCTTGCCGGGGCTCATACACCTCCTGGAACCTCTCATGCAGATGATCCAGAATAGGACGGATCTTGTAGAGCCGGTCGTACGCTGGATCACCTGGCACTGGCATGGCTGCATTGTTGTTGAAGTGCAGAAACTGAAGAAGAATCTGAAATACAGAGTAAACTTTCAAGATAAGTAAGCAGACCCACAACTGGGCACACACACACACACACACACACACACACACACACACACACACACACACACACACACACACACACACACACACACACACACACACACACACACACAGCCTACACACACACACACACACACACATACACACACACACACACACACAGCCTACACACACACGCCTACACACACACCCACTACACAAGCACACACTGACAGTATCACACACACTTGAATATATAAAAACACCACACTGGTATAAAAAAGTGCTTTTGTCTTTTACAAAATGAATAAACTTGCATGGAAAACTTACACACAGAAAATAAATAATGCTTATGCACACACGCGCGCGCGCACACACACACACACACACACACACACACACACACACACACACACACACACACACACACACACATACACACACACACACATTCACACAAGCACACACTGACAGTATCACACACACATGAATATAAAAACACCACACTGGTGTACCAAAAAAGTGCTTTTGTGTTTTACAAAATCAGCAAACTTGTATGGAAAACTTGCAAACAGAAATAAATAATGCGTATGTACACATGTGCACTCACACACACACACACGCACATGCACACACACACACACACACACACACACACACACACACACGCACACACACACACAGCCTACACATACACACACACACACACACACACACACACACATTTACACAAGCACACACTGACAGTATCACACACACTTGAATATATAAAACCACACACACACACACACACACACACACACACACACACACACACACACACACACACACACACACACACACACACACACACACACACACACACAAAATGAATAGTGGAGGGATGAAGAATCAAGTAGTGAAAAAAAGAAAAGAAAAAAAAATAGAGCTACTTGCCTGGAACCGGTTTCTTGTCATGATGGAGCTGAAGACTGGAATTCTGTACAGCACCTTCTTAGACCAGTACAGTTCAATTGAAGGTAGCCGCACAATGCCCATCAGCAGAACCAGGCCCAGAAACTTCCTCATTTCTGCACAGTCGACTTTCTCCCACTTGTTGGCCCTGGAAAACTGTGGAAGATTGGGGTGTGCCTCGAGAAACTGGTCAGCATACAGGTTTGTCTGAATGACGAGATGGTTGACTAGGTCAGAAAAAAATAATTCCAAATAGTCAACCGGCCTAAAATTAGCACAGCTGACCTTCAACCCCGGATTTCCAGTGAAAACTACACCAGGGTTGGGGTGCTGTGCATCAGCTTCTCGCCATTCTCTCACTAGCTGTTGCTGACCACGCCTCACGCCACGCCCCCTGCCGCTTCCACGGGGCCCTCGCCGTCGTCCAGACCCCCTACCACGTCCACGACCCCGTCCCCTCCTGACAGGAGGGGGTGCAGTGCTTGTTGATGGTAGAGGATCCCCCATTTCCTCTTCTTCACCCTCGCTAGCACTGGTTTCCCCACTGCTTTCACTGGGAGCGAACGAAGGATCCACGTCATCACCAGCACCTATCTCCGATAAAAGTGGATGGTGCTGGTTCCCATCCGTCTCCTCCTCATCACTGATGTCAGGATCCGATCCTCCCATGTCTTCTTCTCCACTGTCTTGATCGTTGAATATCTCGTCCAACACATCAAGCGCAGTGTACCGCTTGAAAACAGGTCGAGCCGACGACGTACTAGGTCTCGCTGCCATCTTGAATTCGCTAATCACTGTAACCTCTCAACTCGCGATTTGCATATCCTGTGGTCAGTTACTGGTGACGTGAAGGATATGGGGCTCTTCGCTGATATCAGCAACAGAGTTGGAAACATTTTGCGCAGTCATTTCTTGTGTAGATTTGCTCGCTTTCCGTGACGAGTTTACTACGAGTGGCACTCGTATACGGGCGTGGTGAATTTCGATTTTACTACGAGCGTTACTCGTACCAAGCAGAGAAGAGGTTAACTCGCTCCAGACAGGAGTTTTTTTCCCTTGCTTTTCCCCACAGACGGCCCATTTTGAAGGGCTAGGAAATAAATCATGAACGAACAAAATGAAACTTTCAGATCTGAATATTTACATGCTGGGTTAGTTCATGCCAAAATATTGAAGTTCTTCCTTGAATATTTCTTCTTCATGTGCTATGTTGAAAATACCCCAAATTTTGTGGTCAGGATCACCATACAGTCACACACTTTGATCAACTCCATGAACACACAGTCAAAGGTGTGAAGGTCTTTGTATGTACAAAATAACTCGAATAAAGTAGACTTTGCTCAGGGTAAAAAAAAAATCATTAGTGACATTATATTTAAATAAATGTTACAAATTGTTACACAGGGGAATTTCGAAAAAAAAGGAGCACACCGGATGCTTCAGTCCCTATGCACTGTTTTCCTAATAATCAGTGTAGTTCTGCACTAAGTGATACAGTTGGAAGCAGGTGATGGTCTTGTTGGGCTAGCATAGTTTGTCACAGAGGGCAACCGCAAACTTTTTACACCAGTTGGGGGTTTGCTGCAGTTGAACCTCCGGGTGTCTCCTGCTGCCAGCACTACACACATGGCAATTCCTATAGTTCTTCCAGCCACTGGGGATGGGTGGCAGAGGGCAGGAGAAGTGCTCATTCTGCTTGCCACTCAGTTCTCTTATGCATATCTGTTTTTGACAATAGAATTTAGGAAATCTTCTGTCACAAACTGATTGAAAAAAATCAATGGGAGCGCGGCACTCAGCTGGGACATGCAGGCCACAAGAGCCAGAGAACGGAGGCAAAGTGGGGGAAAACTAAAATCTTCGTGCCAGTCACGCATAAGAAAGTCAAAGAAATCTTCATCAGACATGTGACTCACTGTACAATGCCCACTGACCGCTCTCCTCTGGTGACGTGTACGCCCACCTCCCTCTCCCACTTCACTGTCGTCTGAAACTGGGTAACTGTCAGTACCTTCTTGCTGGCAGCTTCCATCACTCGAAACACTTTCACCATCATCTTCATCATACTCCTCGATGTCCAATCTTTCAGTCTGAAGCACTTCAATCACTTCAGCAGCAGTAAAACGCCACTGTCACAATCTACTTTGCTCCAAAACTCGTACTCGCCTGCGACGCCATTTTCAACACGAATGCAGATTAGCAAGTCATATGGGGTGCCGAAGTCAATCGTTTCCCGATGAGTGTATTGCTACGGAATCTCACAAAGTATCTTTCCACTTGACCCTTGACACGTTTGCAATGACCAGCATAGCTTCGGTTGGCATGCCACGTCACGAGGAAGCGTCAAAAAATTTTTAATTATCGAAACCGCTGTCGCGTTCCACCGTACTAAACCGTGCCTTACGTCATGAATGCTATAGCATTCCGTCGCACGGAGAGAGTTAAAAGAATTATAAGGGGTATTGTAGTCTTATAACATGCTGAAGAATGAAGTTGGGGAACACGATCTAAATCCGATCAGGCTGATGTAACATCCCACCAAGGGTGATCTAAACACTGACCAGCACATGTTTATGCATCAGGCATGTGATCTGCAAGTGGCGAATCAGTAGTCAGGTTGTTGTTACAAGAGGTCAGCAAGCAATCACTGAAATTTCAATTTTGTTGCATCTGTGGCACTTGAAAGCAGCTGGGCTGGGGTGCCATCAGCATTTGTGTCATTATTTTCAAAATACCTCTACTTTTCATTGGCAAATCCTACAAGACAGGTTATTCACTAAACTGAAACCACTTTCTTTTACCCATTTTTACTATCAGAAACAGCATGACTGTACTTTGTTTTGTGAGGCAATCAATGGTGTCATTGGATTTTATATCAGCCAAAATTGGTCAGTTTTTAGATCAATTTTCCCTGTGTTCTCTTGCATGTGCTAAATCACAGACAGCTCCTAATTACTATGTGTTCTCTTGCATGTGCTGAGCATTGCCTGTGCTGAGCAATGCTGCACAAGTGACACTGGTTCATCCTTTCATTCAGAACATAACGGTGTCATCATATGATTTCTCACATAACAAACAAGAAAACAAGAATGCATACACGCTGGGAAAGGAAGGATTGACATGATTTGGTGATATACTTTCCCTGAACAGAGAAAGCCACATTTCACATGAATAAAATTTGTTGAGGTGAAACGAGACAATCCATCAAAAAGTGTACCATGGTCTTTCTTGGCAGGGACAGTTTTCTCCTCCACTGACGGTGCTTTCTCTGGCAGCTTTGGGTACATGTTCTTCACAACCGGAGGGGGAGGCTTTTTAGGAGCTTTGGAAGTCTGAAACATAAAGTCAATGATAAAGTTATGTGAACAAGATTGCATTTCAAATCAAAATTATTTTGAACAGAAGACAGCTGACCAGCACTGACTGGAATAGATTATTAGTATCTTGTATCATTTATGGTATGAAATAAGGTACCATTACCAGTCTACATTCTCTAACTTATGTACTTTCTTATCCCTACTAAACTATGCTGAATGGCGTATGCTGCTGGGGTTTTTTTTCCCAAACAAGCATATCATATCACCATTTCTAAAAACTCATGGCTGCTTGACCAACTAATAAAGACAACTCTCAGATGCCTTTTTTTTTTTTGTTGATCGCAATTATTTACTTCAGCAACATATACAAAAGCAAAGGAGGGAAGCAATTTTTTTCTGAGATCACTATAAAGCATTGCTTGTCCTAATTCAAATATCACACTGACAGCAAATTCCTCCACAGCTGAATTCGCACATACAAAATGCAGTTTTCTTCAGTGAAACAAACACAAATAAATAGGACAAAATGAACAAACACACACACACTAAAAAAAATCCCCAGTGCATATGATGATTTAACAGGAAACTAGTGGACAGGATGAAGGTGAGAAAGGGTTAAAACAAAATGGATGACACATCCTTTGCTCCAACTCACTTACCTCTTCCTGCGAAGGTAACAGTTCTACAAAGTTGTCTGGGAAGACGCCGACCTTTCCACTGACCTCTCCTCGCCACCAACCCTCATCTTCTAGGTGCTTGTCCAACACACGGACAATGTCCCCTTCCTTCAAACTCAATTCATCTGGCTGTTCAGCAGCATAGGAGTATCGCACAACCGCTCGTTCTGTGGCTGGTCACAGGAAGTACATTTATGCTATTATCTGATTAAGGTAACAAAACAGACAGGACGGATCTTACGGAGGGAGGGGTAGAAAAAAGAAAGGGAGACAGAGACAGATGTAAATTATTGTTACACTACTGTGTATTAATTACAGTATTACGCATTAACATGATAGCAAAGAATTTTCCAAACACAAAAGACAAATACAACAATATATGATAACATTCAAATTTTTTCGATTATGCATTTACCATAAAAGTGAATTACATGAAAATCATAAATTCAGTTATATCACAGTGTGTTTTCAAAGATAAACAAAATGCAGCAAAAGACAAAATGAGATAAAGATAATGATCATGATAATATTTAATTTTCCAATGGTAGTTAACAAGGGTGCAGATGGGACCTGGAGCACCAATGCCCCACCACTCTCCAGACAACTCTCCACTCAAGGACAGCCCCTCCCCCCCCCCCGTTTTGTTTGATGGGGGTGGGGGGTGGGGCCATCATTCACCATGCTCACAAACCAAATGGCAAGATGGGGAGATGACAAACCATGGGACACAACCACACAATGTGCACCAATCAGGTCCAGCCCAGCCACTGGACCCAGAGAGAAGGGAAGAGCACTACCTCGTCTCATTCAAGGCCCCCATCCCTCACCCAGTAGAAGTTATTAGTTAAAAGCCTTTTTTCTTCAAACTTACCCTTGCTTGTATATAGATGATTTCATCTTTCCATAGGCCAGCCACTGACATGACTTACAGGATCTTTAACATGCATATTTGATATTCTGCATGCACGTATGAATGCGGTTTAGAAAGTGGCAAGTCTGTACATGATATTCATATTTGATATTCTGCATGCACGTATGAATGCGGTTTAGACAGTGGCAGGTCTGTACATGACATGCATGTTTGATATTCTGCATGCACGTATATGCGGTTTAGACAGTGGCAGGTCTGTACATGACATGCATATTTGATATTCTGCAAGCACATATGAATGGGGTTTAGATAGTGGCAGGTCTGTGCATGACATGCATATTTGATATTCTGCAAGCACATATGAATGGGGTTTAGATAGTGGCAGGTCTGTGCATGACATGCATATTTGATATTCTGCAAGCACATATGAATGGGGTTTAGATAGTGGCAGGTCTGTGCATGACATGCATATTTGATATTCTGCAAGCACATATGAATGGGGTTTAGACAGTGGCAGGTCTGTACATGACATGCATATTTGATATTCTGCAAGCACATATGAATGGGGTTTAGATAGTGGCAGGTCTGTGCATGACATGCATATTTGATATTCTGCAAGCACATATGAATGGGGTTTAGATAGTGGCAGGTCTGTGCATGACATGCATATTCGATATTCTGCAAGCACATATGAATGGGGTTTAGACAGTGGCAGGTCTGTGCATGACATGCATATTTGATATTCTGCAAGCACATATGAATGGGGTTTAGACAGTGGCAGGTCTGTGCATGACATGCATATTTGATATTCTGCAAGCACATATGAATGGGGTTTAGACAGTGGCAGGTCTGTGCATGACATGCATATTTGATATTCTGCAAGCACATATGAATGGGGTTTAGACAGTGGCAGGTCTATGCATGACATGCATATATGATATTCTGCAAGCACATATGAATGGGGTTTAGACAGTGGCAGGTCTGTGCATGACATGCATATTTGATATTCTGCATGCATGTATGAATGGGGCTTAGACAGTGGCAGGTCTGTACATGACATGCATATATGATATTCTGCATGCATGTACGAATGGGGCTTAGACAGTGGCAGGTCTGTACATGACATGCATATATGATATTCTGCATGTACATATGAATGGGGTTTAGACAGTGCACGTCTATACACATGCTCACCTGGGAGATAAAAAATCTTCACCCTTTAACTACCGGGGGAAGGTTCAGATGGATTCAACCTAAAACCTCTCAAATGGAAATACGAAGTTTACCCACTTGACTACTGTACCCAAAGAGACAGAGAGTCAGATATAGAAAAACACAGAAAAAGAGAAAGAAAGAGTAAACTATTCTTACTGCCTTGCTTTTCTCTCTTCGATACATCCGGTGGATTTGATGCTGGAAGTTTTGGTTCTCTGCTGTCCTGAAAAAATGAAATAAACTCAGGACAAATGTTATCAAGAAATTGTCACCACCAGTTCACCTAAACAACACCTAGCTTTTGAAAAGATCTGACTGAAAATGGATATGAGAGTAGTTTAATCCTCAACTGAGCAGCAATTTATCTGAACAGATCAAATCCATAAGTTCCCAAACAAACTTCTAAGCAATGAAGCCATCAAACAGCACCACTTCTTGGTCCAAAGAACTGGAAAGTGACATGATTCAAACGTGTCCCCAAATAGTAAAGGTCTTCCAAAACCTAAGCAATCACTGACAAATGAGATGTTCGAGACTGACTTCTCTGAGCTAGTGTTACAAGGATAATAATAATAATAATAATAATTACAATATTTATATAGCGCAAAATCTCGATAAAAATCAAATCTAAGCGCTGAACATACACTTACGCACGCGCGCACACACACACTTACACACGGCTATAAATGGGGAAAAAGAATAAAAGCAATGGAAAATTATAGAGAGCATATTATATACAAATATATATTACAATGTGATTCCCCTCCGAGTGGAGACAGGCTACAGAGGGGGGATGAGTGAGGTCAGGATTTTATGCAGAGGAGAAAAGGTGAGTTTTGAGAGCGGACTTGAGGAGACAAAAGTAGGTTGCTGACGGACAGAAAGAGGAAGTTTGTTCCAGGAAAGTGGACCAGAAACAGAGAAGGCTCGTAGACCATAGGTATTGAGCTTGGTGCGTGGAAAGCGAAAAATCAGAGGATCGGAGGCAGAGCGGAGGGTACGTGAGGGAACATAGATCTCAAGTAGGCTTGACAGGTAATCGGGGGCTGCGTTATTGAGGTTTTTGTAGCACATGGTGTCTAGTTTGTACTGTATGCGCTTTGATACAGGAAGCCAGTGAAGTTGTGCCAGGAGAGGAGATATGTGGTCAGCTTTTTTCTTTTTGAGTACAAGGCGTACAGCATTGTTTTGAATGCGCTGTAGGATGTGAATGGTGGAGGCAGGAAGACCAGACAGGAGTGAATTGCAATAGTCAATGCGAGACATTATGAAGGAGAGAACGAGTTTTGCAGTTGTTTCCACAGAGAGATACTTCCTGATCAAGCTTATACGATGGAGGTGATAGTAGCAAGATCTGGCAGTTTGAGAAACAAAGTTGTTCATGGAGAGGGTAGAGTCAATGCAGACACCAAGGTTTTTAGCTGAATCAGAAATTGGGACTGATGTGTTACATAATGGGAGAGAAAGAGGAGGCAGCTGAGAAAGTTTCTGACGGGTGCCAATGAGGATAGCTGCTGTCTTGTCGTCATTAAGCTGAAGATTGTTGAACGTCATCCAGTTCTTAATGTCCGAGTAACACTCAGTGGTGCGAGTCAAGAGGCGCTGTATATTGTCTGGTGTGTCACTGTCTAGAAGTTGGGTGTCATCAGCATAGAAGTGGTGTTTTATAGAGTGGGAGTTGATGATGGTGGACAGGGGGGAGGTGTAAAGAGTGAAAAGAACAGGGCCAAGGACAGATCCTTGTGGAACACCACAGGTCAGGCATGCAGGTTGAGAGTAAGTGCCATTAATGAGAACAGTTTGTTTTCTGTTTGACAGATATGAAGTGAAAAAGGAGAGAGCAATGTCAGAGATGCCAAAAGTATGATGAAGTCTAGAAAGGAGAATACCATGATCAATGGTATCAAAGGCTGCAGACAGATCAAGGAGTGTGAGGAGAGAGACTTTGCCAGTATCAGTTGCAAGGAGGAGATTGTTGAGAATGTGTAGCAGGGCAGTTTCAGTGCTATGGCACTGGCGGTAGGCTGACTGGAAAGGATTGAGAAGATTGTTGGCAGACAGGTGAGAGTTCAGCTGGTTGAGGACAACTTTTTCGATGAGTTTTGACAAGAAAGAGAGATTAGAGATAGGCCGGTAATTTTTCAGTTCATTTGGGTCTAAATTGTATTTCTTGAGGAGAGGGTGAACAATAGCAGACTTGAAAGAATCTGGGACAGTTCCAGTTTGAAGAGAAGTGTTGATGATGTCAGTGATGAATGGGAGGAGAGTAGGGAGACAGTCAGAGTAGAGAGAACCTGGAAGAGGATCCAGTTCGCAGGTTTTGAACGACATGGATCTGATTGTGTTGAGAATTTCTTCTTGTGAGACTGGGGTAAAAGTAGTAAGAGGTGTGCCAGAGAAGGAAGGGTCAGGTGGGCATGGTTGACAGGGTGTCCTGTCAAGCCTGTCACGAAGAGTTTGTATTTTGGTGGTGAAATACTTGGAGAATACAGATGGGAGTTCTTCATTTGTGTGTTTTGTTGGGAGAGGTAAATCTTTTCGTGTGCCAAGGAGATGATTCATGGTTGTAAAGAGTTCTCTTGAAGAAGAGGCATTCAGGATTTTGGTTTGGAAATAGCTTGTTTTTGCAGATGCAATGAGGGTGGATACTTTTGTTTTAGAGGCTTGGAAAAGTTGCCTATGTACAGTGAGTTTGGATTTGCGCCAGCGGCGCTCTGATCTGCGGCGGGCACGTTTTGCACAGGCAATCTCATGAGTGAGCCAGGGGGTAGGGGGGCGGTCAGGTAAAAGACGAGTTGTGGCTGGAGCATGAGTGTCCAGAAGATGGTGGAGAGTAGTATAGAATTCATCGGCAAGGTTGTGTGACTTTTCAGAAAGGAGGCAGGAGGCATCAGATGAAAATGTGGAGAGGTCAATAGATTTGAGATTGCGTCGAGTCACTGTGCGCGTGGTACGGGAAGGAGGAGAAATGTCAAGAGAACAGAGAATTGCAGAGTGGTCAGATGGAAGGGCTGAAGTTAGACGGGTAGAAAGAACTAGGCAGTTGTCAGTAGCTGAATTGTGGTGATCATGAGAAATGATCCAGTCAAGAATGTGACCTTTTTTATGGGTTGGTTCAGAAATATGTTGTGTTATATTGTGATTGGACAGAGAGTTGATGATATGTCTTGTGTCATAACGGTGAGTGTTGTCGTAGTGGACATTGATGTCACCTAGGATGAAGTCTATGTCCTCTTCCACCTGCTTTAACTTCCATGTCTCTAAAGAGGAGCATGCACCAATTTACAGATGCCCCAGTTACACTATATGCATCACAAACAGTACTAATCCCTAAAAGATCCATATCCAAATTAGTACCTATTATGCTTTATTTCTAGCACACACCTGTTACGCTTTATTTCTAGCACACACCTGTTAATGTTATGCTTTATTTCTAGCACACACCTGTTACGCTTTATTTCTAGCACACACCTGTTATGCTTTATTTCTAACACACACCTGTTACGCTTTATTTCTAGCACACACCTGTTATGCTTTATTTCTAGCATATGCCAATTGTACAATTTGATATCATAATGAATGTCACTGAAAAACTGAAAACACATTTTCATGCAAAAAAAGAAAACTGAAGCTTATCACGTTTTCAGCATATAACTATGAAGCAAGATAACTATGGTAATATTTCCCAAATACTCATGTCTCTTCCCCTTTGTTTATGGTTCAGTTTCAATGTAAACTGTACAGACATTAGGTAATATGAGGGCTTATTGCAAATGTGAGCTATTCATACAATCTCTAAACACCCACATTATGTAAGTGACAATCCCTCAATACCCATATCTATGCCCTGTCTTTATCCGTGCATCCTTTTCAACACCATTTATTTGTACAATCTGAGTGATTCCCCCAACTATTTTTTAACATAACATTGGATTTACAGCATGAAATTTGGACTGTTTGACTGTTCTCCTAGAGGACAGTGCATTGCTACAGAGCAGCACCCCACACTTTATTTTTTCATTTTCCATCTACATGAACTTTTGTTTATCTATGAATGTGGATTTTTCTACATAATTTTCCCAGGGGCAACTCCTTTCTTGCCACACATGATGTGAACAGAGCTTAGTTTGCCATCCCATCTGAAAAACTAGCATCAAGCTCTAAGCAGGGCTTAAAACAGAAGGAGGAAAAAACCACTGAAACTAGGGGTTCCGGGGGCATGCTCCCCCGGAAAAATTTCTGAAAAACCAAGCGTAAATATGTGCCATTTTGCGCTTTCGGGACATAATTTCAAGAGATATTTAGTGCATAAAAATTGCTGTAAACACATAATTATTACAGGAAGTTGCTATGAACGCTTGCAAGCCGATCACGGATGCCTTGCTCCTTTCGGTTTTTTTGTTTTGTTTTTTGGGTTTTTTTGACAAACTGAAATCGCAGAATTCCGCCCAGACGCGAAACGTTTTAAGCCCTGTCTCCTGTCTAAGAGACTAGCCCCAAGGTCTTTCAAAGTAGAGAGAAAAATCCCTGACAGACCCAGGAACTATCACAGCAGGATTCTTTAACCATTAGGCCACATTTTATCTCCTGTCTATTTTATCAACAGTTCAAAACCACCCAAGAACTGGCTGTCCACTCACCTTGTCCTCAGGTTTGGGTGGTTTGTTGACATCTGGTTTCTTGCCAGTGTTCCTCAGCTGTATGGGACCTCCCTGAAAAATGTTGCCCAGGCCCACCCCTACCACTTTCTTCCCCTTGATCTCATGGAAATTGCCGTCACTCTCCCCTGTAATATGGCACAGCAAGAAAAAATGTTTTCATTCAAAATGACCAGAGCTGGCTGATACCTGGTTGCCCATCAAAAGTCAAAACTTAGCAGGGCCATCAATTGTTTCATGTGCTTGGAATTTTCCATGTCAGAACATCACGAGGCTGTGTGTCTGTAGACAGAGACTTACTTTAATGTTCTGAATACTTATTCTGAAAGCTTGAAACAAATATAAAAAACATACAGTAATGCACAATTCATGAATAATAAAAGTTGCCACTGCTGCACTATCTGCATTACCACCACAAAAACCTGAATACCAGAGACCATTTGGCAACTCAACATTCACAATCTGAAACGGCTCTGCATGAAATATCAAGTCATAGTGATCATGGAGACATCCAAGTCTGATGTATTTTAAAAAAGACATCTGTATATTAAGTTATCAACTTCCAAGGGAAAAGACAATTACTCAACAAAAGCAATAATTATGTCGATCAATTATCAAGATCAAATACAATAAAAAAAAATTTCTAGTATTCATCTTATAAGATAAACATATGCGATTTAATTTTCTATTTTCATGAACACTGAAAAACAAAATCAGAAACTATAATAATTTTATCCAAACAGAAAAAGATGATAATTACACGAAGAAGGACAAACACTACATCTGCTGCCAGTGTGCTAAAACAGATGGAGACAAACAACAAACAAAGAAACAAAGAAACAAACAAACAAAACCCCATGAAATATAAGGATTAGATTGTCCCATAATCTTTGGGATATAGAAGAATGCAATGGCAGAGAACAACTAGGCCTCTAGCAAAGTGTGCTAAGATGCAGAGAACAACCAGGAAACAAAACATTTCATATCAATAGTGAAACAAGAAATCATCAAGAATTCATAAAGATATAAAGGACTCACCAGTAGCAGCAGCAGATTTGTTGCCCTCAGCAGGCTGATCTCCATCCCCTCCCTCCTCCATCATCTCCACAAAGTTGGATGGAAAGACTCCGGTCTTGCCCCCAACAGAACCCTCCCACCAGCCTTCCTCTACCTGTGGACACACAGCCTAGTGATGCTCTGTCTCAATTCACCATCAACATTCACACAACCCTGTCCAAATTCGCTATCAATGTTCAGCTCAATGTCTGCACTAGTTTCAGTTTCCCACTCCACGCACAACAAACTATCTCATTCTCATTTGAGCTATGCTGTTTATATCATGAGCCACCCGACCCACAGTGCTTGTTACTAAAAACATCTCACTCTGATTCAAATTTTGCTGTCTATAGCAGCCCACCACTAAGAACTGTAATCATTTCTCTCAGATTTAATGCTGGCTACTTTATGTAATCTGTGTTCACCTGTCACCCACCCTACAATGTGTCACTGTTTTACTTCTAATGAATGTTTTGCCATTTATGGCAGTTTTGATTTACCCTGTTTATTACTATTTGTTTCCTTCCATGTATGTGTGTGTTGGTGAGAGAAAGAGAGAGAGAGAGAGAGACAGACAGAGAGAGAAAAAGAGAGAGAGAAAGAGAGAGAGAAAAGAGAGAGAGAAAGAGAGAGAGAGAGACAGACAGAGAAAGAGAGAGAAGAGAGAGAGAGAGAGAGAGAGAAGCGGGAGAGAGAGAGAGAACAGAATTTAGAACTTGGATGTTTTAACCCTTTGACTCCCACATCCTGTCTACCAGCATCCTGCATTGTCAACCATGCTATCAAAGCAAAAACCTAACCACTTGACTCCCTCACCCTGTCTGTCAGCTTCCTGCAAGAAGCTGGTGTATAGGGTGAGGGAGTCAAAGGGTTGTTTTTGCAGTTGGTGGATAGGGTGCAGGAGTCAAAGGGCTAAACCAGAATTTAGAACATTGATATTTAAATCAAATTCATGTACAACAGCCTTTGGTCATAATAATACAATGCTGGGGGCATGGGAGAGGTTGGGATGGGGACAGGGGATGGGAGGCAAGGAGGAAAGAAGTTTAAGGCTCTTAAACTTTAAAGGGGGAGGAAGCTAAAGGCTCTTTTATTTCACACACATTTCATGATCTTAAAGCAAATCTGACATTCACAGTATGATTACATATCAATTCATATGAAACTAGATTAATCTGCCAGGTGTACACAATAACACACATAAATTATGATGGTTATAAATAACCTTATTCTGATACAAGATAGGTAAACATGTTAAGAGATATCTGAGACTATGGCACTTTGTAAAAACATTTTTGATTGGCTACTTTATACACCTTCAACTTTTTAATCATGTTCTTCCTTTTGTTGATTGCATGAAGAATAAATCTGGACATAGTGTTTCTGTGGTTCTCACTGTAACTTGGAGCAGTATATTTAAATATACTTCATGAGATTCTTTTCAAAATTTACTCTAAAGTCTGCATAAATAGGGCAATGGAAGTAAACTACATCTTTCTTTTAACTGAGTAACTCTAAAATAATATCAAGAAAGTGAACATACTTTTCTTTTTTTTTTTTTTTAAATGTATTTGAATGATTTATACTGCTTGTTGCTATGAAGACCTCTAACAACATGAGTCCACTCTTGAATAAATATGTCAATAATCCTCTGTCTGAACATAGTCAAGAATGATTTAACGTCACCCACATCCTGCTGCAACTATTCAATATTAAATCCAGTTACGCAGAAAATTTTCCTTATTTCTCATATCCAACATCTTTTACCAGCATTATCCAATTCAGAAGAATTTTTATAACTTTTTTTTTAGGTAACCTAGTGTAACAGTTTCAACGTAGCAGGTAATATACTGTGGGTATTTTTCAAATTCACCATACACCATCCAGTTTGGTGACCTTGTAAGAATACACATCAGGAAGGATTTCTTAGCTGTTAACGCACAGACCTATAGAACATGCATGCTCAAAAATCTTTGATGTACCATCATATGATCTGAGCTTTTTTTATTTGTACATCATTTATTCCCCATATTTCTAATGAACACATAAAATCTTATTCTTGGCATTAAAACTTTTTCAAGAGTATCCATCATCATTTCCTTATAATTCTGGAAAGCTCTATGTAACTGCATGACTGATGTCTTAATGTGCAGTACTTCTCTTTGCAAAGATCACTGTTAAAAACCTGATCCAAGGGAGTAATAACTGTTTCCCATCTCTTGTTTCTCTCCGTTACAGAACCATTTCTCTCATTTTCCCAGAAACCCCACTTTCCTAAACATCATTACCATTATTTTGTTTATATTCACATAAAGTTTTGTTTTGATACAAATCATCCGAAGGATATATAATTGGTTTTGGATACCATTTAGTGCAGTTGACAATAATGCTGTCATCTGCAAAGAGTTGGATAAATAGTTCCATAACGTCTGATAGTAAATGAACTCCATGAGGTTTGTTGTCTGATTTATAAATACTGAAACCATCCCTGTCTTACTCCACATGGACATTCAAAGAAATAAGAAAGCTCAAAGTTAAAATGAAAACGTGAAAGCAATAATTCGTATAACGTTGTAAGTAAAGCATGTAAGTCACACTGTGTGTGTCTTGTTGATGATTTGTTTTTCTGGTCGACATCTGCCCTGCATTATCTCCCTGGCCTTTGTGTGTTTGTGTGAGGAGTACTATCTCCGTGGCCTGTGTATGTTTATGTGAGGAGTAGGGTGGGAGCAGAGAGGGGGGGGGGGGGGTGGTGTGTAAGAGAGACAGAGAGAGAGAGACAGAGAGAGAGACTGTTGGTGTGACTTTTTATAGGAAATTGAAAGCATTCGGTGATAATACTGACAGAAACAATGTTGTAATGAAGTCACTTTGGTAGAAGCAGTACTCAATGGGTTTCTTCGCAGTGTTTGCTTGAGGAAAATGAAAGGGGGTGTGGCATGGGGGCGTAGCATGCTACCAATGTCAGAGTGTGTGTGTGTGTGTGTGTGTGTGTGTGTGTGTGTGTGTGTGTGTGTGTGGTGTGTGTGTGTGTGTGTGTGTGTGTGTGTGTGTGACTTTTTTTTTATTTCATAAAATATTTATGTGGAAATTTGAATCCTTGCTTTCACTGTGCTACAGGTATGGTAATGCAGCATGGTGATGATGTTCAGCCTGGACCTGCTGTTGCTGGACCTACTGCTGGACCTGCTGTTGCTGGACCTGCTGTTGCTGGACCTGCTGTTGCTGGGCCTGCTAGAAGGGGAAGGTGAGCAAGAGGGGGAAGGAGAGGACTGTGTTTGGAAGACTGCTTCCGGAACTACCACACTCAGCAGCGTTTTTACTGAGGATAGACACTGGGAGATAAAACCCTTTCATTTTATGTGTGGCTAGGCTGTGCTTATATTGTGGCTGGACACTGCTTTCTGACCTTTGTACAGTCTATATCTTCAAATCAAAGTGTGCTATAAACTGCTGTGAGCTCCTGCATCACTTGATTACATCATCACTGACGTTAAAATTTTTTTTATTGCATTTCAAAGAGCACATGTGACACTCTGGTACATTACTTCATTTTGAAATTGTCATAAACACAATCTTCATTCATTTTCTTTTCATTTGATATATACTTTTATGTATCTATCTTCAATGCCTTCTGAATTATAAGCAATTGAAAATAATAAGCGTGATTTTTGTCTGTTTCTGAAAAAATTCTTAGCATGTGCCTTAGCAAAACATGATAGCAGCGAAAGGGTTAATTACATTATTCTTCAAAGAACAACTTTAGAACATGACATAGCTATGATAATGCAGTTTCCCTGATCTTATATCATTTGTCTAGAAAGATGCACAGACTTTTCAGTTTTGTTACTTGTTTTTTAAGACATAAGTAGATTAAGTCTGAATGCATGTAGGGCTTAGAATTCTAAGTACCTAGGAGCATTATACTTTTTTCTGGGGTTTTCCAGGACTGAACAGGAAAGAACAAAATGAATTTCATCTTCTGTGAACTCTTGACAGAGAGACAAAGACTAAAAGAGACAAAATGCAAATGGTCTACCTCATGAAAGGCTTAAGCCATATGAAAGACATGCATACATGTGACCTTGTAAGAATACATATTATGATTTTTTAGCTGTTTATAAGCACCCCTTCAGAAAAAAGATCAAATTTCATACCAGTAGGCATAAGTATAGACAATGCCCTACGAGAATCTACAAATTGGATACAAAATAATAGGCAATAACAATTCTGTAAGAAAAACAACGACAAAATGAAAACAATAAGAAAACACTAAACCAATAAGTAACAAAACAGGGTCTGGCTTCTTCAGCAAAATTCTCTTTGTTGCAAGCTTTTACATCTATACCATTCAAGCTATCACAGCTAACTCATTCTATTACGTGTGCTATTATTTGAAAATACACCATTCAGTCAATTAGTGCCTGCAGCTTGCTCACTCAGACAACAGGCAAACTGGCCAATAAACAAATCAATCATCAACCTTTTCACTTCCTCACCAAAGCTGGTGGATACAGTAAGGAAATGAAAGCATTAACCCTTTGACCCCTGCACCTTGTCCACCAGCATCACGCATTGTCAACTGTGCCAGCAAAACAATAACTTAACCCTTTAATTCCCTCACCCTTTGCACCAGCTTCACGTAGGAATCTGTTGGATAAGGTGAGGAAGTCAAAAGGTTAAGTTTTTGCAGTTGGTAGATGGGGTGCAGGAGTTAAAGGGTTAAAACATCTCTGAACTAGCACGATTTTACTGATACCATACCAAATTTATCTACCTCCATATCTTTCACACAGTGGGCAACAGGTCTCAAGCAGAATCAAATAACTGTCAAGAATGTGTCACAGTCACACGATACACTCAAGGATAAATCCTAGTGAGTAATTATCAACACCCACACACACATCCCTGTTACCACAATGAGGAAAAACATCTGTTCATAACTTGACTGACGGTAAGCTGATGAGGAAACAATGAAACTGAAGATACATTTCCTGCTCATCTTATATTAGTAAGATCACATTTCCTGTGTGAAAGCGGACACAAGTAACAACACTCCTAAGTCAGTCATCAAGTTCAATAAAATGTATTTAACTTGTCAAGACACTTCTACATCATAGTGGCAAAAACATACAGACTCATAGAGAAAAACTATACATGTACACTCAAATGAATTGGCTGCAGGTGGAAGTACCTCTTTTACCACCCCCAGAAGGTATATAACAAGGCCCCAGCAAGCACTGAAAGGCTGGGTTACCACAATAACAAACCAATGAAACAATCCCCCCTTCAAAAGAATAACAAAAAAACAAATAAATTATGTAATTCTTTTAAGTACTCAAAGACGGTATAGCATACATCAAAATCAACAACAATAAAATTTATTCATGAATTCATACACATGCACACACGCCCTTAATTGTGGTCGACATTACTAATAAAAATGAAAGCTGTTATTTTCTCTTAGCTAAAACCAAAAATCAACACACAAAAAGTGACAAGAGATATCCTGACTGACAAAGTAAAACCTCT
Source organism: Monoplex corrugatus (assembly GCA_030674185.1). Taxonomy (NCBI): domain Eukaryota; kingdom Metazoa; phylum Mollusca; class Gastropoda; order Littorinimorpha; family Ranellidae; genus Monoplex; species Monoplex corrugatus. The sequence goes on from CM060311.1 coordinate 44,310,764, forward strand.
AATGACAATCCCTGTGTTTTACAACACCCTCACAATTACAACCTTATTTTCAAACAAAAAAGATTTCGGCCTACTGAATTGTGCACTGTTGCAATAATCTGAATTACTCTTTACATTTCCTTTTCAATTCCTACATGTCACCAACTACCCAAATTACTTATGATGGCTGTAGACAAAAGTACAAATACACTTATACAGAATACACCTCAAAATTTGCTTATAATCCATTATTTTCACAATAAAAGAAAAACGTTATAGGTGTACTTACTGACAGTAATAAATAGTTTTAGAAACCTAAGATTATGCAGAAGTCGCAATATCACGGTCTCTCAATTCCTTTATGTAAATGGAACTGTTCTTCAATTTGCATTCCTAATTTTCAACTTCTTTCTTACTTTTAATGTCAACTGTAAATGAGATGACGAAACCGAAGATCCAATGTGGCAAGATACCAATAACTGGCGGGACACACCAACTCACCTCTTTGCTTAAGTCAATGGTCTGCCCCACAGTCAGGTCTAGCTCGTCTTCATTTTCTGCCTTGTAGTCAAACAGCACTTTACATTTCTTTGATTTGGCTGTGTCTGTAACAGTAATAGTGTCCAACAGTGAGCGCTGAGAGACAGACCACTCTGAAATAAAAGCATCAAGTAACTGAATATAAAGAGTCAACATTTTTAAAGTGGGGGTGGGGAGTGGGGGTGGATAGGAAGGGACATCAGAATCAAGCTCACCACAAATTTTTACTTTACTCACAAGACATTCTACAGGGAGAGTAACTCAGTAAGTGTATCAAAAATGTGTCTCAGTCACACAGTATGCATGAATACTGCTAAGTAGATATTAAGATAGTTGGAATTCATATCTCAAATCTCTGTAGATGGATTCTCCTAAAATTCACTTTTTCGCTTTTTTCTTCTTAAGGAGTTATCTCCAGGAGGATAAAAAAAAAAAAAGACAGAAACAAACAAACAATGGTATGAATACTGCCTGATAAATACATGTATTATACCTTATAATGGGAATTCACATCCTAAATCTCTGTTTGTATATAGATTCTCCTAAAATTCACTTTTTCCCATCTTTCTCCTGGAGGAGTTCATATCCCAAATCTCTCTTCATAGATGGAGTATCCAAAAATTCACTTTTTTCTCTTTTTTCTCCTGAGGAGTTATCTCCAGGAGGATAAAAAAGAAAGAAAAGAAAGAAAGAAATGAGGGTAGAAAAGAAAGAATGAAGCAAAAACTTTGAATAACACAAAACACACCTTTCCTTAACAATATATCAAATATGGCATTGAGTGAAGAAGGGTGACCAAGATACTTCTATAGTCACTCTTGGTTCAAGAAAAGTCTCTGCAAACTCAACACAGCAATGCACAATCTACACTGGTAGTGATAATGATATAAACTTTGACAGACCAGAAACCTGCACTCATTTTAAATCTTAAATACTGAAACAGCCACAAGCATAAATCAATACCTGTGCAATAAAATCCAAGCATCCGCAGCAGTGCAATACTTAAATTAAACTTACAGAAAAATATTTTCAATCATGTACCTTTCTTTTTCTGCATGATTGAGCTTTGTGCCCCAGGCATGGGTACTCCATCCTTGAACTTGTTGGCTAGCTCTCGTACAGACTTCCTTTGGGTCGCCTCTCGTTTCTCCTCTTTTGGGGCATCCTTGGTTTTTAACTGCAACAAATGAAAATAATCATACTACATAGTGAAGATACAAACAAGATATTAAACGATACATGAATATATTTTTTCTACAACAAATCTGCAACATATAAATGCACAACTTAACTTCTAATGAGTTAAAATAGACACCAGACACAAATGAGAACTACATTAAAACTTAAAGTGAAGGCCCCCCTCCACCCAATGTTCTTTAGTTTATTTCTTTTTTCCCTTTTTGGTCAGAGTGAAACCTTAGTTCATACCTCATAAAATACTCTAATAAATTCACTTTCTACTGAAAATAAAATCATTAGATATACTGATCAGACTAATGTTGATATAATTTTCAAAACTGTATCTTCTGCTGACAATAATATGAATGAAAGATTGGAGATAATGATAAGACAGTGACTATACTCTTTATATCTGGAAAATGATGATACTAGAGTCAACAGCTTGTCATTGTTAATTTTCTTTCATGACTAATGTCAATCGTTTGAAACTAATAAGACCCTTGCTCTATGTATCCCTTGATCTCCAACATCACCCTTCAAATCTCACCAGAACCAAACCTTTACCAAATAAAAACTTCAACATACAATAAAACAAAACAAAACCAAAAAACAAACTAAAAATACCCACCTACACATGCATACACAAGAGCTACTACAATCAACACCATTACCATCAACAAAACCATTTGTGACGCAACATATGAAAACCAGGCTAAAGTGTAAAATTTTTCTTTCTGAGTTTTAACCTCATTTCAGCATTTCAAAGCTCACAAACTGACATGCATGAAACAAGAAATAGTTTGTCTATTACACTTTTCTTTTTAGACGTGTTTAACTTTGTAAATTCATTTGTGAAAAGGGAAGTAATAAGCTAATAAAATATTGAAAGTTAAAAAAGTTTTGAGAAATTGAAGATTAGTAGTTAAAGACTTGAAATATAGAAAAATCCCAGTTGTTCTGATTTTGGCCCTATTTAATTAAACCGTAGTTGAATCTTTAGCCAAGATTTTCAGTGTACTTGCTGCGTCACACATTGTAATTTCTGAATTCTGTTTTACCTTGACAAAATTTTCAGGAAACATGCCTTTCTTTCCGGCAAGTTCTCCCTCCCACCATCCCCCTTCAGCCGTCACAACATTTTTGATGATATCGCCCACTTTCAACGTCAGCTCATCCTCCTGCTCGGCCTCATATTCATACTCCACCACTGCCTCTGCTGTCATAGTAACAACAAAGAACAATAAATACATGAATATAAGTAATCCAGTTCAAAACTATCAGTTAATCCTGAAGCTGAATACAAGTTAAAATATCACTGGGATATTATGGATTTCAATACCATCAGTCATGCCAAAGCCACTGTCACAGTGTCAGACTCTTCAGCCCCAGCCTGCTCCTGCTCAAGAGTTGAGCAAACTATGGGCTGAGTGGAAGGATTGTGACTATATCATATGGTCGAATCTCATACACTTCATGGATGCATCAGAGGATATTGTTCATATTTCTTGACCAATACCACAGCTGTCTGTATGACGTATTTCTTGGAACTAACTGGCACCCGAACCATCATGAAAAGCAGCACTGTCATGCAGTCTCAATCCAGAATGAAACTCCATACTGTTATTCATGCCTCCCCACTGTCATGAATCACAAGATTCCTATCATTGTTCAAAGAAAAGTTCCAAACTCTGAGGCTTTGAAAAAATGCATGAAAAATGACAGGGGAAGCTAAAATTAATCATTAAGGCACTTTATTTCATGTAATTATCATGTATTATGTATTTTATACACTTTTTAACTTTGGAATATGTCGGCTTATACCAATTATCAAAAGAAAACTTCACGAATGAAAAAAAAAAAAGAAAAAGAAAAAGAAAAAAAAGCCAAAAAGGCACTATTCGTACACACACACACACACACACACACACACACACACAATATATATATATATATATATATATATATAATATATATATATTATAGATATAATAGTATAGATAAATAGATACTAAGATAGATAGATAGATAGATAGATAGATAGATAATATAGATAGATAATAATATAGATAGATAGATAGATAGATAGAAGAGAGAGAGAGAGAGAGAGAGAGAGAGAGAGAGAGAGAGAGAGAAGAGAAGAGAGAGAGAAAGATAAATAAATACATTCTTTTTACATAAATAAATACATTCTTTTTACATATTTTTTCGTATTAAAAAGTAAAGCTATATAAAATACATGCTTTATACTTCACAAATTTTACTTCTAAGTTGGCACTTATGGACATGGTGTAGTTTTGTCTGCCGGCCGTGTGCCGCTCTTGTGACCCATGTGTGTATAAATGACACACTTCAACAGACACTGAACCTCCAGACTCTCATTCTGAGAATGCTTATCAAGAAGATTGATATTAAGAAACAACAAATCTGACTTAAACAGTTATATACATGTTTTACGTTTCCATGACACTGTTAAATATTCTTGTCCAAAAATGACGTCTCTTATTTTAACACGAATCATAACTGTGAAAGTATTTTAGTTTTAAAACAGTGTTTACATTAAATGATAGGCAACATGTTTCTATTCTTGTGAGACCTTATTCATCTTGCCAAGATAGAGTTGCAATGGTACAAAGGTATGTTTTCGTCAGTCTTGTCAGTCTTGTGAACATTTTACAGTTGCCTGCCAGGACACATAAATACATCTGGGCACCAGTGGCTCTGCCAGGCATGCAGATCTTGCACTGATGTCATAAAAAAAAAGCACATGACAGACGGCAATGATTATAGGGATGTCATGACCAAACTGAAAATTTACAAAGACTACACAACATATTGAACTGTCTTGATCGTTGTTTAGTCTTGTGACTTTAAAAGCTTGTTAGAATACAGAAGGTCCAGGTAACCAGTCGAGTAACTCAGGTTGTCAAGTGGACATCTTGGGATTATGTATGAAAAATAAATAAACATAAAAAAACAAAACAGGAAAGCTAAAGGAACTCATCAATCTTGAGGGACAAAGAACACTGTATAAACCCAGGGAGAAAAGATTGGACAGATTTGTGGAATGGATGAAAGATGGGAGATGTACCTGCAGCAACAAAAGACAGATTCATATGGAGGGCCATGATTACCAACGCCATGCAGCAGGGCACATGATAATGAGTTCTATCCACATTTTCAACACGAATCTGGTAAAGATCTATCCAAAAACATGTGAGAAAATCTTGCATACAACTGTCATCATGCACCACCACCCCCCACCCACCCACACAAACATACATAATAATAATAATAATAATTACAATATTTATATAGCGCAAAATCTTGATAAAATCAAATCTAAGCGCTGAAGCAGACACACACGCACGCACGCACGCATGCACGCACACACACGCACACACACACACACACACACACACACACACACACACGCATGGCTATAAATGGGGAGAAAGAATAAAAGCAATAAAAGCAATAAAAGCAAGAATAAAAGCAATGGAAAATTATAGAGAGCATAGCATATACAATTATATATTATAACCATGTGATTCCCCTCCGAGCGGAGACAGGCTGCAGAGAGGGGAGGGGGGGTTGAGTGAGGTTAGGATTTTATGCAGAGGAGAAAAGGTGGGTTTTGAGAGCGGACTTGAAGGAGACAAAAGTAGGTTGCTGACGGACTGAGAGAGGAAGTTTGTTCCAGGAGAGTGGACCAGAAACAGAGAAGGCTCGTGGACCATAGGTATTGAGCTTAGTGCGTGGAAAGCGAAAAGTCAGAGGATCGGAGGCAGAGCGGAGGGTACGTGAGGGAACATAGATCTCAAGTAGGCTTGACAGGTAATCGGGGGCTGCGTTATTGAGGCTTTTGTAGCACATGGTGTCTAGTTTGTATTGTATGCGCTTTGATACAGGGAGCCAGTGAAGTTGTGCCAGGAGAGGAGATATGTGGTCAGCTTTTTTCTTTTTGAGTACAAGGCGTACAGCATTGTTTTGAATGCGCTGTAGGATGTGAATGGTGGAGGCAGGAAGACCAGACAGGAGTGAATTGCAATAGTCAATGCGAGACATTATGAAGGAGAGAATGAGTTTTGCAGTTGTTTCCACAGAGAGATACTTCCTGATCAGCCTTATACGATGGAGATGATAGTAGCAAGATCTGGCAGTTTGAGAAACAAAGTTGTTCATGGAGAGGGTAGAGTCAATGCAGACACCAAGGTTTTTAGCTGAATCAGAAATTGGGACTGATGTGTTACATAATGGGAGAGAAAGAGGAGGCAGCTGAGAAAGTTTCTGACGGGTGCCAATGAGGATAGCTTCTGTCTTGTCGTCATTAAGCTGAAGTTTATTGTGTGTCATCCAGTTCTTAATGTCCGAGTAACACTCAGTGGTGCGAGTCAAGAGGCGCTGTATATTATCAGGTGAGTCACTGTCTTGAAGTTGGGTGTCATCAGCATAGAAGTGGTGTTTTATAGAGTGGGAGTTGATGATGGTGGACAGGGGGGAGGTGTAGAGTGAAAAGAACAGGGCCAAGGACAGATCCTTGTGGAACACCACAGGTCAGGTATGCAGGTTGAGAGTAAGTGCCATTGATGAGAACAGTTTGTTTTCATGGAACAATGAAATGATTTCCCTTCTTTTTTTTTTTTTAAAAGAAAATGGAAAAAAGGATACATTTGATTTATAAATAAAAACTAATGAAACAAAGAAAACAACAGGAGAAGAAATTTCTAGCACAGATTTTCCAGTAGTGACATATTCTATATCTATACAGGTCCTAAAAAGTCCATGGGGCTGTCCACAAAGAGTGAATGATGATTTTCTGATAGTTGAAATACTTTTGCAATGCTTGTGCATAAACATGTTATTGTAATTTTAAAACAAACAAAAATCAACGAAACAACCCCCCCCCCCCCCCCCCCCAAGGTTTCACAGGTCTGATTTTGACTGGTTGACTGGTTCCTATGACCAGACTGCTGGTTCTAAAAAGAAGTTTATTTTCTCTCAGTTTGCTATACTGGTCTGAAAATATGTAATCAATGACTTACATCTTCACAAACTTGTAGTACGCATCATACTTTTCAATCATTACGAAAAGTGATAGCTTCCTCTTTCATTCAGGATCACTGCACTCAAAGAGATTTCTCTTGTGCTCAAACCCACTCCACCTCCCTTTTCTACACTGCCTTAAAAGCCACAAAAGCTGGCACAGTTTTTGCAATGCAAAGAGGATGAGTGCAACCAGGATGCAATGAGTTTCATCTACGATTGAGACTGCATGTGACAGGGCTCCACTCTAATCTTACTATTATAATATATCCTGGTGTCAATCAGGCCTGATAGGTATGGACACCTGTGGAATTCATCAAAAGATCTGAGCAACATCCTAAACAATGCATCCATTAAATGGATGAGTCTCAATTATGGGGTCCCAATCTTCCCTAGAAATAGAAAGCAAAAATAAGGGTTGGAGCTAAATAGCAAGAAGACTGAAGTCATGGTAATCAGTAAAAAAATGAAATCCCTTCATGCAAAATAACGACAAACGGCACAACTCTGAGACGGGTTGATAAGTTTAAATATAATCTGGGAATGGTCATCTCACCAGACGGCAGATGCACATCAGAAATAACCAGCAGAATCGGCCAAGCCAAAACAGCATTCAAGAAGATGACAAGCATTCTTACCACCAAATACCTATCAATTAACATCAGGAAGAGAGTTCTTGAATGTTATGTATGTATAAGTTACTGATAATGTTATACAGCTATGAGGCGTGGACAGTCAACACCCAAAGCCAGAACAAGATTAAGGCAGCCGAAATGTGGTTTCTAAGAAGAATGTTGAGTGTTCCATGGACGGCAAAGAAAACAAACGAGACAGTCTTGATGGAGGCAGACACAAGAAGATCATTCATAAGGAAGATTAGGAAAAGAAAAGCAACACTTTAAGGCCATTTAATGAGGAAAGGGGAATTACAGCATGTGGTCACTACAGGAAAGCTGGAGAGAAAGAGAACACCAGGTAGACTCAGGGAGAAAATATTGGATGGACTTGCACTAAGTTGCAGGGTGGCTGAGGACAGACAGGGTGGAAGATGTGCTTGCGACGACAAGGGATATACGCATATGGAGGGCCATGATCGCCAATGCCATGTGGCAGGGCACATGATGATGATAATGAATCTTCCCTACCAGCCCACAGCATGTTCATTTCTGGGTAGGAGTTACGTGAAGCTGAAAAAATCCTACAATTAATCTTAAGAGACTGATGGGGATTCAAACCCACAACCTTCCAGTCAGTAAACCACTGTGCTACCTACTACACCATGGGAACTGGTCCATCGTAATATATACTAACCAATTTTTGAGACCCATTTCAAGACCTTTTCTTAACATATAATTTTAGGACCTATTTGCTTGAGTATTTCAAGTTTTCTGTCAATGTATTTTTATGCCACAGAATTGAAAAAAAGCCAAAACAACAATGATTTAAATTTCAAAGAAGCTTATTATCATAATAATGATAAAAAATGGAATCATTTGATGTACTGCATCGTTTTCCTGTATCAGCCAGCCATTTCATTAAACTCATTCAGTTCTTCGCCTCTTGTATGTGATACTGCAAAAATAGTCATGATATAGGTGATTTTGCTCTTGAAGTAATTTCACATGTGATTTCAATAATGATAAGACTACTCTAGAAATAGTAGAATGCATATAATTTTTATTAATATTAGCAAGGCAACTACAGCTTATAGAAATTCATATATCCTACTGTACTAAATGACAGGTAGTCCAATAACCTTAAGCTGGGTCATATGGAATGAGGTTGTAGAGGCCTCGCTTCTCTCATGTCAACAGTCTGAGGGTTGGTCCCACTCCTCTCCCTTGCTGCTTTACCTTCCTTACCCTGAACAGCTGGGTGGACTGGAGGGCAATTACACAGTTTCCCAACCACTAAGCAAAGATCCAACATGGTACACTTAGGATGGCAGGCTGCTCTCAATGTTACACTAAGTTGTGACTAATTTTCCAAGCCTTGGGTAATAACATTAATTCATCATCATCATCAGTCCCGTAGTCTGGTTGACCGTTGGGGCACCATTGAAGATTTTGCAACCAACTTCCTCCACTCCTCACGGTCCTCAGCTTTCCGCAGAATGATATTCCATTCAAGGCCAGTCCACTCTCTGATATTGTCTTCCCATCTTTTTCTCTGTCTGCCTCTTCGTCTCCCTCCCTGAACTGTTCCCTGCAAGACGGTCTTGGCCAGTCCAGATGATCGTGTGACGTGCCCGTACCACCTCAGTTTGCGTCTTTTCACTGAGGTCAGGAGGTCTTCATACGGCCCGATGGCGTTTTCGATTCGGGTTTTCACTTCTTTATTGGTTATATGATCTATGTACGAGATACCAAGGAGTTTGCGGAAGCATCTCATCTCCATTGCCTGTATCCTTCTTTCAATGTCTGCTGTTATGGTCCATGTTTCGCAGGCATACAAAAATATTGACATGACCAGGGAACGCATCAGTCTGATCTTGGAACCGATTGCGATATTCTTGTCGTTCCAGATGACTTTTAGCTTGGTCATTGCAGCTGTGGTCTGTGCAATCCTGGAAAGTACCTCGGGCTTTGATCCTTCATCTGATACTATAGCTCCCAGATACTTAAATCTATGGACGGTCTCAAGTTTCTTGTTGTCTATGGTAATGTCAGTGCTGATGCCATTGGTATTATTTGTCATCAACTGGGTTTTCTCTGCACTGATCTGCATGCCATATGATGTGGAGGCCTCATCAAGATGTTTTATCAAGCTGACTAGCTCTTGCTCTTGCCCAGCTAGTCCGTCAATGTCGTCGGCAAAACGCAAGTTTGTGATTGTTCTACCTCCGATGCTGACTGTTCCCTCGTGGTCTTCAAGTGCGTCAGCCATTATTCTCTCTAAGAAGATGTTGAAGAGAGTGGGGGAGAGCAGGCATCCTTGGCGTACTCCAACTGTGGTTCGGAACCATTCGCCTATGTTGTTGTCATGGTAGACTGCACTGGTCGCCTTTTCGTAGAGGCATTCTATGGTTCTGATCAGGTTGGCATTGATGTTGTACAGCCTCATGGTTGCCCACAAGGCTTCGTGCCAAACTCTGTCGAATGCCTTCTTGAAGTCCACGAAGACGTGGTAAAGGCCTTGCTGGTGTTGCAGGTATTTCTCACAGAGCAATCTGCACTCTACCTGGTAGGGTGGACGGGCATCACTGGTCCTCGTCCATCCTCTAAATCTCTCACGTGCTGGCTCCAAGCGCCACACCCCGGGACCTCGCCTCAGCAGGCGTGCCAAACCATGTGAGGGGGTGATGTTAACACTGCATCACTGGGCGAATAACCTCCACGATGCAGGTTACCGGCCAAGGCGGACGAAGTTCCGCAAGGAACTCAACGGCTATGTGTTCAAGACCAAGGCGAACCACCTAGATGGAGGACGTCGGCTGTGGTCTGGCATGGAGAGGGATGGGCTCCGCCATGCGACATTGCCCAAGACACACTAAATGAAGATTACAACCGCAACTCAATCCATACCGGCCCGGTCGTCGCCCGGAACAAGGACCGCGCCTTCCGTCGCTGGCCATCAGGGCGGAGGTGAAAAGTATGTGACTGATGGACCAAAATCCCTACGTACAAGAAAAAATGTTACTATCGGCACCTGGAATGTGAGATCGCTGAGAGCAGCAGGAAAAGTTGCAGAACTAACGTATGAAATGAAGAGATACCGATGGAACGTCCTTGGGCTCTGTGAAGTACGATGGAAAAACCTCGGAGAAACGTCTACCCCAGAAGGCCACAAACTCTACTTCAGTGGCAGTGAAGACAAACATGAACATGGAGTTGGATTCCTCATTCACAAAGACACTGTGAATGCCATCATGGGATGCCGACCAGTCTCTAGCAGACTCATTACTATTCGGCTTAAGGCTTCACCTTTTAACATCACCGTCATCCAAGCTTATGCCCCAACAACTGACTATGATGACGAGGCTGTCGAAGATTTCTATGATCAACTGCAGGAAATCGTAGATCAGACGCCAACATTAATTAGACTAATAGTAATATGTCAGTTTCACATGACAATATTATAAAAGCAGGAAATTGCACAGATTTGATCATGTGTGTGTACACACACACACACAAACACACATATTAGCAGTTAATAGTAATATTTAAGCTGTAAATAGTAACAGCAAGTCATCATCCCCTTAGGGCACCTCTTCATTCATTTTGACGGATAGAAGGGAAGCAACTCCACGCATCTGAACAGCATTCTATTGCTTTTAATTTTATTCTAAGATGCATTGTTATTTTGTGTCTAAGTAACCATCTGTCACTAATATGAATGCTTCACAATTTGAGACAGTAAGATGATATTTTTAAAGTTCACGAGAACTCCACGACACGATCATGAGCAATGGACCTAAGGCAAAAACCTTTGGATGAGCAGACGAAAAGCAAAAAGGATCTTCCCTCCTTCCGGCTAGCATGTTTGGGGCATGTCTCATCATTCAAACTGTCAAGAAAAACTGTCACTAGAACGTGTAATGAAAAATGTTAATGTTTCATCATGACTATTAGAAGATTTGATCAAACTTCCCCTGAGACAACAAAAAACGATTCCATTCGAACACAAATTTAACAAATTGTAAAGAAGTGAAAGCAGACAGACTTTTATCGTTGTACCCTTATCTTCCGAGTTCCGATTCGATGGAACGAAGAGCACTTCCGCAATAACAAACTAGCAACAAATAAAACAGGGCTTCAAATGCAGTTACAAAAGACGCTCACAAAATGTTTACATTTGATATTTTACTTACCCATCGTATGAAGACCGTAACAGGGTACCTACATACAAAACTGACCCAATTTCACGACTCCGGAGGCTAAAAGTTGGCACGACCTTATGATTACAACTTTAGCAAGATGGCGGCAGACCATGTGACTTTCTGAGGCTCTGAGTGGGTTGACCACCTGGACTTAAAAAATTTACTGACTTCCCGACTAAGCCTATGTTTGACAAAACGCTGCCAAAGATCAAATGATTGACCTTCATTAGCGCTGGACTGAGAGAAAACAAAACGTTAAGGGTTCGATGTTCATGTCGTGTCTCAGTGTCCGAGTGAAAAGGGGTGGAGCAAGGAATGTGGGAGGGAAAGCCGCGTTCTAAAGTGAAACGAGCGGGTGAAATAACGTGTCAATAGGGTGTTCTTGGCTGCTCAGTTAACCGAGACGTACCACAGATCATTCTCATTAAGAATTAACGTGACAATGGAAACGTATGTGAGATCGTGTGATTGTAAGCAGCATTGATTTACAATTTTAGATTGAAGAGTGTCTCTTTAAAGGTCTTACTGCATAACTGGTTTGAAGTCGCAGGATTGTCTTGCTATGCCTATTGTTTAGGCTACAGTTTATATGGACAACATCACAAGCTGCAAGAGAAGGACTCCCAGTCTCAGAATCTTTGAATGAAATGTTGTTTGCAGACAATCAAAGCATAGCACACAAAGAAAAAGACACAACCACCCTGAATACTACTTGTGAAACCGGCTCAGTGATGACAACATGAAAAGCAGCACACGCAATATTGAGACGACGAAGATCAGCAGACTATTAGGCAACCTAAGCATCAGCATCAATGGTACGGTACTTAAACATGTGAGTGAATTCAAATACCTTAACAGCAGCATTTACACTGAAGACTGAAGACTCGACAAACAGACTGAAATCAGCAACCGATTATTATGAAAGCAAACAATGTCAGTGTGTGTGTGTGTGTGTGTGTGTGTGTGTGTGTGTGTGTGTGTGTGTGTGTGTGTGTGTGTGTGTGTGTGTGTGTGTGTGTTCGTTCGTTCCTTGATTTAACGTCTTTTCACTATGAGTGATATTAGACGGGTGTGTGTGTGTGTGCGCGCGCGCGCGCGTGTGTATGTGTGTGTCTTCGTGTTTAAATGAGTGAGAGTCTGAGTGTGTGTGTGTTTTTGTGATAGTGTGTGTGCGTGCGTGTGTGTGTGTGTGTGTATGTGTGTGTGTGTGTGTGTGTGTGTGTGTGTGTGTGTAAGAGAGAGAGAGAGAGAGAAATGTTTTCATTGCTTTTGCACAATTCAAGGCTTAGAGGCTTTTTTCGTTGAACAACTGATTGATGTATTTAAGTGGCTATTTTCATGAAATTGATTTTCCTTGCTTCTTTAACATTTTATTATCATAGTTTATCTGTTGTTGTTTTTTAATTCTACGCAGAATGAAACGAGTCACCTGTTTTTGGAGCACAAGACCTTCCCTTTATAGGACGTAAATACTGACAGAGCGCTCTAGAAAGGTCATCTAAACTGCTTCCCAACCACCAACATTCTTCCCCCCCCCCCCCCGTTTTGTTGTTGTTTTGTTTTGTTTTTTTAAGCACGTTTTCCTCCTCAAAGGTTTCTATTTTGTGTTGTATTTTAGACCAGATTGTTTATTCTGTCAAATAAAAAGATCTGTTGTTTGCTTGTTTTTGTCTGTGGGTACCATTGCAAGGGAAACAAGCCTACTTTCCTTCTCTCGGAGCTGTAATAGTATATCCGCACTTTTTTTCTTATGGTGTGTGTAAGCAGAAACAAAGGGCTGGAGCTAAATAATAAGAAGACTGCTAATCAGTAAAAACAAACAAACAAACAAAAACAAACAAACAAACACAAAGAAAAGAGAGAAGTCTCTCATGCAAAATAACAGCAAATGGCACAACACTGAGACAAATTGATAAGTTTAAATATCAGGGAACACTCTCAGCAGACGGTACATTCACATTAGAAATAGCCAGCAGAATCAGCCAAGCTAAAACAGCATTCAATGAAATAAAAAGCGTTCTTACCAACAAATGCTTATCAATTCACATGCGAAGGAAAGTTCTTCGGTGTTATATAAAACCAATACTGTGTTGTACGGATGTGAAGCGTGGACAGTCAACACACGAAGTCAACAATATTGAGGCAGCTGACATATGGTTTCTAAGAAGAAATTTAAGAGTTTCATGGGCAGGAAAGAAAACAAACGAGACAGTTTTGAAAGAGGCGAACACAAAAAGAACAATAATGAATAATACCAAAGGAAATAAGAGGGAAGCAGGGAGAATTTTAAATATCAACTAAGTAACATAACTCTTGAGAGTCACGGAGTTATCTCCCATGTACAATTTCTCAAACCCAACACAGTTTGCGCTACCCATTCAGCTAGCATAGACGCAGCCACAAAGCATAAAGTAGTAAGCTCAGAACATTCCTTTATGCTTTGTGGCTGCGTCTATGCTAGCTAAATGGGTAGCGCAAACTGTGTTGGGTTTGAGAAATTCTACATGGGAGATAACTCCGTGACTCTCAAGAGTTATGTTACTTTGTTAATAATGAATAAGATTAGGAAAAGGCAAGAAACATTTATAGGACATTTTATCAGGCAAGAGAAATTTGAGCACCTAATTACAACAGGAAAGCTGGAGGGAAAACAGCACTATGTAAACCCAGGGAGAAATCACTGGACAAAATTGCGGAGTGGATGAAGACAGAAGGGGTGGAAGATGCACTTGCAGTGACAAAATATAGATTCGTATGGAGGGCCATGATCACCGACGCCATGCGGCAGGGCACATGATGACGATGATGATGGTGTGGTGTGGTGTGGTGTGGTGTGGTGTGGTTCGTTCGTTCGTTCTTCAATTTAACGTCTTTTCACTATAAGTGAAATTACGACATAAATCATCTGAAAATACATTTAGTCATTCCTAATGCATCATTCTGTGTGGTGTGGTGTGGTGTGGTGTGTGTGTATGTGTGTGTGTGTGAGACAGACAGAGAGAGAGACAGACAGAGACAAAGACAGAGACAGATAGACACAGACAGACAGAAACAGACAGACAGAGACAAAGACAGACAGCCAGCGATAGACACAGACAAAGACAGACAGACAGACAGAGACAGACAGACAGACAGGATCACAAACGCGCATGCTGCTTGTAGTCAACCTTTCTGTGAATCAGAACCTAATACCGTTCAGGGATAGGAAAGGTAAAGCAACAGAGAGCGAAGACGGGGAGATGGGCCTAATCCTCTTAAAACTGGCCCTGAAAAACACTGAGGTTTCTTCCACCTCGACCGCTTTGAGCTCAGGTTATGGGACAACCTTTACTCTATTTTTTGAATAAACCCACTGCAGTTACTCTTCGTTTTTAATTTGATCGTCATTTCAGTGTAGACCTTACCAGTCTTTATGGCGTTCATTCTACTGTCAGCCCCCCCAGGCTGGCAACCATCCATCAAGTTGCCATCGTACTGGGTAAACCGTGTGAGCCGTGAATACCCTGATAACGGGCCAGGAAGGATGTAATGGGACTGCCATCAAGGCCGGCGGCATTCCTGTTGGGTTTTATGGTTTTGTGCGAAAAGGGCTTTAGCAGCTGTGATTGAAGTGACAAAGAAAAAATGTTTCAGTTTTGTTTGTTTTGTTTTGTTTGTTTGTTTGTTTGTTTGTTTGTTGTTTGTCTTTTTTGCTTCTCATAAAGAAAAAAACGATTTTTTTGTCGACCGGAGGGCAGGCTTGTGTACTGCAAACACACGACATTGCACGCACACACACGCTAACGCGCGCACACACGCAAACACATATTTACAGACAGAAATAGACAGACCCAGTTTAGGGATGAGGTAAGATAAAGAAGTGAGGGGAAAGATAATGGCACCACTATTAACCCTTTGACTCCCGCACCCTGTTCCCGCATTGCCAACCATGCTAGCGAGGCAAAAACTTAACCCTTTGATTCCTTCACCCTATCGACCAGCTTCCTGCAGGAAGATTATGGGACATCCTTTTTCGTCCGTTCAGTGTGGACCTTATCCGTCATAACTACCAGCGGGCCTACATGAATTTCAAACCTGTTTCTGCTGCCTGTTCTGGCATCAGAGTCCAACCTGGCAACCATCGATCTAGCAGTCATCACAATGGACAAATTTGTGAGGCGTGATTACCCGGAAAGTTATTCTAAACCTGTATAACTGATACACTTGGGTGTAATGAATCATTTCGTGTAAGGAGAGCTTTAGCTCTAAGTGTGTATGCTTGGCTAAAGGGAGGTTTGTATTATTTTCCAACCCTCTCTCTCTCTCTCAGCACACTCATGCACACGCATGCACGCACACACACAGAGGCACGCGCGCACATCATTCATCACACAAAACATAGACACACACAGACACACATACACAGACACAAACACCCCACACGCACACATACACACACATACGCAAGCACACACACACACACACACACACACACACACACGAAATTCAAGATGGCGGAGACACCTAACTAACAAATTTTCAGCTGTCGGAGAAAACGTGTAAACGGCCCAATATGACAAGAACGAGAAGAGGCCGCCTTGCCCAAAAGAAACAAGAAGACGCATCAGAGGGCAAGGATGATGGAGAGAAGATATCGTCCAGTGCCGCGGGAGCAGAGACGGAAAAGGACCCGAAATCGACAGTCGCCGAGTCTGACGCTAGGCCTAACGCTACATCTGGTGCACCGACCACGACTCCCACTGACACGCAGAGTGGGACAACCTGCACAGCGCCTCTTCCCAGCTCGGCGGACTGCGTGAGTACGGCAGAACTAAAAAACATCATACTGGCTCTTCGGGACCAAGTCAATTCTCTGGAAAAGACGGTCCTTACCCTACTCACTAACCAGCAAAAAAAGAACATCACCATGACAACCCGTAACTGTCACACACAGACGGATCTACATGACACACATCCCACCTACGCTGAGGCACTGAAACAAAACCACACAAGCAAGCAGGACGACAAACAGACCCGAAACCTCAAGGCACCAAAACCCAGCAGCAAAACTCTAGGCTGAACAGCAAGCAACAAAAGTGCCTGAAAATAAAATAAAAAACAAGAAAGAACAACGTCATGACGTCATACCAACTAAAGACGTCATTTCGCTTCCCAAACATAGACCTACACCATCCCGTTCTGAAAATATTTCAAAACAACATAAAAAGACCCACGATCTTCCGTACGTTCTCACTGTCCACGACTCTGTGTTGAAGGGTGTCAACTCAAGAAGACTGGGACGATCTTACGGTTTTGAAGGAGACTCGTGCCCTGTGAACGACCCTCATAACATTAAAAGCTCATTAGATATGGCCTTTTCCAAATTTGATGATTCAGCAGACTGTATTGTTTTTCACTGTGGTGTGCATGAATTGAACAGCAAAGATCTCCCTGCAACAACTAAAAATCTCGCTTCAGGCATAAAACAAATAGCACAAGAACATCCAAAATCTAAACTAGTCGTTAGTAAGGTTGCCCCTGTACGGCAGGCCCGAATGGAGGTTCAACGAAATCTGTTCAATGCTTTCCTATCTGCTGAACTTGTTGATATGAAAAATATTTCTTTTGTATCACATGAGAACCTTCGTACCACTCAACAATTTCTAAAAGACGACATTCACCCCACCACCAGAGGAAGTAGCATCATTGCAGGAAATCTTGGAAGACACATTCGAGATCTATTTTGGGAGACACCAAGGAGAACATCAAGATCAAGATCATCACAGCTACACCCTTCCAGATTCTCCAGAGGACAGTACCACCCTTTTGACAACTACACACCATGGTGGCCGTATAATATGTTTTGAAATAACAGTATTACATATATATACAATACTTAATGTTCATGTCACAGGACTTTTTCCTCGTCATCTCTGACATTTCTTCTGCTGAAAATAAACAATAACTAGGTTTTAGTCCGACTATCAAGACTCGGTCAGACTATACACTCTGTACATTTGAAGACGTGAATGCCATTATTTTGATTTTTGGTTATTTGTTATCCCTTGTAATCTATTATCACCTTTATAAGTTATTCGTACGTTGGACTATGTAATTTTCTTTTTATTGATTTTGCTACAATTTTGTTTTCTTTACTTTGTAGTCTAAGTAATTACGTAATTTTCTTTCTGTCCAGCTCTCCTGGACACAGAAAATCAAAGTATTCATTATTATCGACCATAAATAACAGTTAATAGAAAGTTGGAGATTAACCAATATCAGCAATGCGACAACAATCCCAAGTCAAGTTTTTGCAATGGAATTGTAGATCCCTTTCCACCAATTCGGCTTACTTGGAGCATTTCCTAGCATCAAATAGGTGTGAAATTTTGATTCTACAGTCGATGAATGTTGTCGCTACCAAGCTTCCCGATTTCCCCAATTATTATTATCCTCCAGTCTATGAATGTGGGAATCATGGGAAGAAGGTATCCACCGCGATATATATATACTCAAAGAGTTACAATACTGCTTACTTACTTCCCCAGTTTTGAAATCAAGCGAAGATTTGCATGCTTGTGCTGCCACTGTCCAATTAAGCAATTCTTTAAACATTAACGTTTTGTCAGTCTACCTGCCAACAGGTCCAAATGACCACAACACAGAATGGCTGCGCACTATCCAAGATCAGCAGCGTGGTAAATGGCTAATAGGTGGAGACTTTAATTCCCACTCCCCATTTTGGGAAAAGAACTGTTCTACTGTTACGAGCAATCGTTTGGTAGAAAATATCGTTGATAGTTCGCTTTACCTTCTAAATGATGGTAGTGTCACTAGGATCCCTGATGTTTCCAAACACAGGGCGACAGCCATCGATTTGTCTCTAATCTCACCAGAATTAGTACCATCCTGTACCTGGGAAACTCACAGAGACACTTTGGGAAGCGATCACCTACCTATCATCATAACCATAACTGACAAAAACATCAGGATGAAAGACAGCTCTCCTGAAATTATTCCAAAATATAATTACAAGCGTGCTGACTGGTCCTTATTTCGAACTGCTCTAGCTAATCAAGATTACAGACATTATGAAAGTGAAAATGTAGACATTATGTTTTCTAAATTCCAAGAGTCAATTTTAGCCGCTGCAGACCTATCGATTCCGAAACTCAAATCTTCTAGATCAAATAATCGATTGGGTAATGTTTGGTGGACAGAGGCATGTGAGAAAGCAGTTCAATATAAAAGGGAGAAATTCAAAATCTACATCAAAAGCCGGAAACCTGAGGATCATGTCGAAATGAAAAAAGCTAACATCCAATGTAACAAAATCATTGCTGAAGCAAAGAAAGATTATTGGGCATCATTCTGCACAAAAGAAATTTCAGATTTCAAAGATTTCCATAAAGTCTGGACGAAAATGAAACAAATGAAGGATGGAACCAACTTACCTAGGTGTCCGATAATGATTGAAACATGTAACACATTTCCTTCAGACATGGACAAAGCAGAAACTTTTGTGGATCTGTTCGCCGAAAACAGTAAAGTTGAAGGTTTATCTCCTGACTGCAAACATCACAGAGAAATGGAAGATTACAACCCAATCTACACTGATCCAGTACCACAGAATGATCTCTGGTTTAATTCTCCAATCACCTTAGAAGAGCTAAAAAAACACAG
Source organism: Monoplex corrugatus (assembly GCA_030674185.1). Lineage (NCBI taxonomy): Eukaryota > Metazoa > Mollusca > Gastropoda > Littorinimorpha > Ranellidae > Monoplex > Monoplex corrugatus. Next base: position 44,329,986 of record CM060311.1, read on the forward strand.
TACTGTCTCTACACAACAAAAAGAGTTCGGTAGGTGTTGATGCAGTTTCGACTGAAATGATTAAACATCTCCCTGAAAACTACCTTATTTTCCTACACAAAATTTTGCAGAAATGCTGGGTTATCGGAACTGTGCCACAAATCTGGCAAAAGTCTATAATTATACCAATCTTAAAAACAGGAAAATCGAAAACTGATAAAAACAGTTACAGACCTATTGCTTTGACGTCCCACACAAGCAAACTAATGGAAAGATTGGTCTTAAACAGACTTTTACACTACTATGATAAAAATAACGTTATTCCGGTAAACCAGGCAGGTTTTAGAAAAGGAAGATCCGCAGTTGAGCACCTAGTTAAACTTACAACTCAGATCAAACAACAGTTTGCCCGCAGAAAAAGTGTTTTAGCTACTTTCTTTGATGTGAAAAAAGCTTACGATCAAGTTTGGCATAAACGTTTATTGTTCAAGCTAAAATCTGTTGGTTTATCGGGCAATATGTTCAATTACATTAAATCTTTTTTAGCTAATAGAACAATTCAGGCAAGAGTGGGAGCTAGTTATTCTTCTTCACGATGCCTCGACATGGGGATTCCACAAGGTTCAGTGATAGCACCTATTTTATTTAATATCCTTATACAGGATCTTCCTAAAGCTCTTTCAAATTGTGTTGTTTTCGTACAGTACGCTGATGATATATGCACTTGGATGAATATCACTTTAAAAAAGACAACTCCACAGAGAACGCGAAATTACATCAGGAAGTTGTATCAAATTGATCTTGATAATCTTGGAAACTATATGTTAGAAAATGGGCTGTCGTTGTCAGCAGAAAAAACTAACATGATGCTGTTTGATCCTGGTGGTAACTCAAATAACTTGCCTACTTTCAAATTGCTTGGTGAAGTGTTAAATTACAAACAGGTCGTAAAATTCCTGGGAGTTTACATCACGTCCAAATTAAGCTGGAATGTCCATTTTGATTATATTTTAACAAAAGCGCGAAAAACCTTAAATTTTCTAAAGATAATAAGCAAATTACCCTGGGGAATGGATACAAATGTACTGATTCATCTGTCAACAGCGCTGGTCAGGTCTAAATTATCCTACGCGCAAGAAGTTTTCTTCAATGCACCCAAATATTTACTAAAAAAGATTCAGAGCTTGGACTGCAAAAGTCTTAAAATTGCACTAGGTGTACCAACTCATGCTTCTACTCTGGAAACGTACAAAGTTGCTGGAATTCTACCTTTAAACAACCATCGTGAGTTAGCTACAGCAAAGTTTGCAATTAGAACTACTTCACAAGTGGATAATTTTGTGAGCAAAGAAATTAAGATCAGGTCTGATACTGAATTTCCAAAACGAGCAAAAAACATTTCATCACAAATTACAGCCGCAACTTACATATCTGGCCTGATCAAACAGTCCAACATAACAATGGATGAAATAGTCGAGAAACCAACGATAACGCCTATCCCTACATGGGAAATGCTAAAGGCCACATTTGATCTCGATTATGCAAAAGTTAAAAAAGATGATAATGTCAACATTACGCTATCCACAGCTTGTGAACACATCGATGAAAAGTACCGTATCCACCTCAACATTTTTACCGATGGGTCAGTCTTAGCAAACCAGAGCGCTGGAGCAGCCTTTTATGTTCCAAAATTTAACATTAAAAAGTATTTTTTCATTGGGGCAAATGTATCTATATATACAGCAGAATTGGTCGCTGTTGTTCAAGCGTTGCATTATTTAATAAGCCTTCGGCCTGTGTCATTCAAAGTAGTTCTCTTTGTTGATTCAAAATCTGTATTATATGCCTTACAGTCTTTTGATACAGACACAAGACCTGACTTAATTATTGAGGCAAATCATCTAATACATTGTTTAAAGATAAATGGTTCGGAAATCAATTTATGCTGGGTGCCTTCTCATGTTGGTCTTCATGGCAACAACGTAGTTGACAGAGCAGCTAAATCCGGTGCCCTCCATTCTGAAAATTCCATAGAATTACATGTTAACACCTCGGTAAAAGAAGCTTACAACTTGCTAGAATTAGCATCATGGATTCGATTTCATGAACATTTAAATGAAAAATTTGTGTCTCAAAAAAGAATCAAACTTTCAGTTCAAAATATCTGTAAAAATTTGCAGTATTCCTCGTTATATCATTAGAGATTAATTGTTATGACATATTTTCGCATTCAACTGAACGCTTTGAAAACAAAATATTGTAACAACGTTTTATGTATTTGTGGCGAACAATTCGCATTGTATCACTGTTTGTTTTACTGCAGAAAGCTTCGTTCCTTTTTACCAAAGACGTTTACACAAGGAAACTATCTTGAAACGCATTTTAAAGAAGTAGTATCGGATCAAGTTTTGTTAGTTAAAATTTCAGAATCATTGGTTCACAGTCCTGTTAATGCGTTACTTTAAGATTATTTTATAATTATGATTATTTTTGTTTTGTTTTGTTTTTATGACGATTTTTCTTTTACATTATTGATGTTAGCGTTGTTCTAGTTTCATTTCAGTGTTCATCCATATCCTTTTTCTTAAGACCTTGCCGCTTCCTTTAAATCTTTTTTACTTCCCTTACTCTGTTCCTCTCTCCCCTCCGCACCCCCCCCCCCCCTTATTTCATCCTCCATGCCATTTTCCCCCGTCTAATATCACTTATAGTGAAAAGACGTTAAATCAAGCAACGAACACACACACACACACACACACACAAACAAGCACACAGGAAAAAGTCTGCAATGTGATTTGTGCAACAAACTACCAAATGTGGGTCCGACCACCAATCAGTCCAAATCATAGTGGGATTTCATTTGTTTATTCAGCTGATGTCCCCCCCCCCCCCCCCCCCCCCCCCCCCCCCCCCCCCCCCCCCCGTATCGCCTTGATTTTCCCCAGAGCTGGGCATGCCATGGGAAGACTGGGATTGTTATCGGCTTCACGGTTATGTTTGAGAAATTGTTGGTTAAATTGCTTGACTAACACCGTAGGTGTCTGTATCTCGCGAGTTTAGTTGATGCAAGGATACATGAAACCAGAAAACACACACACACACACACACACACACACACACACACACACACACACACACACACACACACACACACACACACACACACACACACACACACACACACACACACACACACACACACACAATAAGAACGCGTCTATATTTAGCGAAACAAAGCAGGCGCAAATTTTCGGCGAACTGGCATTTGTGAAGCAAAGATAAAAGATAACGAGGAAAAGTTCATTAGATTTAGGACTTCTGCATCTCAACGCTGCACGAAACATCGGGAAAGTTAGCTGATCCGTTGTTTTTGTCCAAGATCTTGTGAATTAGTTTCCTCGTTGTCTTTCGTGTTCCATTAACAAGGGCAAGCTGGCCGAAAAATTGCGCCTGTCTTGTTTGGTTAATTGAATATTTCTTCTGATTCCATTTCGGCGTGTTCCTGGTTTCAAATTGCTTTGTCGCTGACAGTCACTGATTCAGATTGAAAGAATATTTTGTAATAAGAATGGTTAGATATACAGCCCTGACAGTAGATTCTCTGTCAACAGTGCTTGTCTTTAGCACAGAGATTTTTGGTCGAGATTTGCATGTTTGGGTAGAAGCACGATACGTGCTATGATGATAGCACAGCCTGCCTAGCTGTGAATGGCGGATGAATGAGTTGAGGGAGGGGAGGAGAACAGAGAGATCACTCTCCTGGAGAGACATGTCGCCACTGTGCAGTGCCACCCACCCTTTGTGTAGTCTGTCGTCATGTGTTTTGATATACCTATGAAAGTTCCATTGTTATTGTTTCTGTTGCGTGCGCTATGTGTATGTTGCTCACGGGGCCTAAGTTTGTCATCTCATCTGATAGACTAGAACCAAATCACCTGTCAAAGTCCACTGGCAGGGAGGAATATTCATTTCCAATCGTGAATCAGAATGGAACTTCTCACGTCCCAGGCGGGCGTATCAGGCCTCACTACACCTAAGAGTTGTCTGCTGGAGTTATATCCAAGTTTCATATTACGCCTGTTTGTATCAAATACTTTGGCATCAGCCATCAAAAGGATGGTTTGATGAGTTTTAGCCCTTGCCAATGTTACAAAACAACTCCCAGATGAAAACTTTGGCATAATACTTTCACAGTAATAAAAACCCAGTGTTTCCTGTGTTTTTTTTAAAATAAAGTTTCCGTTTTTTTTTTCTTTTCCAGAATTTGAAAAAAGAATGTAAATACATTTTTTTCGTGTTTTTGATCTGGTCCAGTACGTTCTGGTCTCATTCATGTCTTTCAGTGAAATTCTAGAATGAAACGATTCACGTGACTGATTCTCGCTGTTTTCGTATCAAATTTTGCTACGTACGAGCCGCGTTCTTCCTTAAGATCTAGTATGAAATAGTATAACATATACACGCGGTTCACGTGTTGAAGTTAGTACACTATGTTCTGCAATATGTTCTTCTGTTAAATTCTAGAACAAATCGCTGAAAGTTTATGCTGTTCATATATTCATCATGAGTTAGGTAAGAATGTTCTATCTTCATGTATTAAGGTTAGGCCAGTATATTCATTTTATATCTGTGAGATGCTAGAATGTGCTGTTGGTTTCCAAATAGTAGGCGGGCTGGGGCCCAGAGAAAGAGAGAGAGAGAGAGAGAGACAACAGACAGACAGACAGACAGACAGAGAAGGCGAGCAAAGCATTGGAGTGAGGGTCAGTGCACTGATCATAGTTTGTCAGCGTACATTGATGAACCTTTTTGTATATGTTTCAGAGCATTTTGATGCTTCTATGACTGAATTTGCTGCCTCTTCAGTTCCTGCTGTCAGTATGTCTGCTGGTTTGGACTTGAAGTGAAGGCAGTGACATGAAAAGGAACTTTGTCGTCAAGTCTGGCACTCTAGTCACACACTGGGCTGGAAGTCTTGTGACAACCATACATTTGCAACAGCAGGAAGACCGGGAGCTTGGTCGGTCAACTGTACATTCTGTGTGCGTATGTGTCGGAGAGAGAGGGGGGGGGGGCAGACAGGCAGACAGACAGACAGACAGATAGACAGACAGACAGACAGAGGGGGTGGGGAAGACTGAAAAACAGTTCATTCATAAACAAGCAAGACCTAATCAAATGGCGGCAGAGACAGACAGACAGACAAAGAGAGAGAGAGACAGACAGACAGACAGAGAGACAGACAGACAGAGAGACAGAGAGACAGACAGACAGATAGACAAACAGACAGATAGACAGACAGAGACAGACAGAGGAAGGGGGAAGACTGAAAAACAGCTCATTCATAAACAAGCAAGACCTAATCAAATCGCGGCAAACATTTTTCACTTTATAACATGCTCATCAACTGAAAAGCAAAGAGGTAGATACGTCTTTAAAGTTGTATCCCTTTAACCCAACTGTCTCGTCAGGTTCAAATCTCTCTCAGCAAACGCCAGGATCGTTCCTTCCAGACTGCTCAGTTTCGAGGGCAATACTGTTCACAGTCTGCTTTGGTATCAAATTTGTTCTTGTTGCCAAGGCAGCCTCCGTAGTCAAAGAGACGACATTGTCTTTGCTGGCGGTCGTAGTAAAACTTCATGTAATGCTTCTGGCATGGCCCCCTTTCTGGATCTTTAAGGCAGTCACCTGTGGTGGATTTTCAAGGGGGTAATTGTAAAGTCAGAAAAAAGACAACAACAAAAACAGTAACGAAAAAGCATTAGCAGCAGCATTAGCAGCAGCAGCAGCAGGAATAACAACAGTACTAATATTCAATGATCTTGCCAGCGTGTAGGCGCAGGTGTTTGTTTATGCCACGATCATTTCGATCCCATCACACAGCATCTGTGGCATCAGTGCATATGGAATTTATTCCGAACAAGGAGACACCATCTCGAGGAACTGAAACTGAAACTAGTGTACTCATCCATGGCACGTTTTCTTGTCTCAGTGTTTGACTGTCGTAAGCATCTGATCGCCTAGGACGAATTTGAAAGAAGCATACTCCTATTACAATTGCTGCTGCTACTATGACTACTGTTACTGTGACTGCTACTACTCCTGCTCTTGCCGCCGCTGCTTCTGCTGCTACTACTTCTTCTGGCTGCTACTATTACTACTTCTGCTGTCTATAAACTACAATACACAACACAAAAGACTTCATTTCCCATATACATTGTACTACAAATTGTGGAATGTGTAATACAAATGAACGTCATTATCCGTACACTATAACATGAACTTTAACATGAAAATGAACTTCATTTACTATGATGATGGAGTTTTCCATCGATCCGCGGATGTTTAAACACACTCGACCTTTATAGCCTGGTATGGGTCTTCATGTGGATACAAGATCGATCCTAGACGCATATATTCTTCCACAGGTGTTGCACGCAAAGGGATCGTGCGGTTTTAGGTTTTATGTCTGCAGATTTCCTCTTCTGTCGAATAGCAGCTGTTCTGTACTGTTCAAGAGCTGGTGTCAGCATTGCGTGCACTCCTGTTATGGGCAATGTCTTTCCAGTTGGTGATGTTGACGTCACAACTAATGAAGTTGGTTGCTACAGCCGTCCATACAGAAGCATTTTTGGATGCGGTTGCCTGACATACGGAGAACGTGTTCTGTCAAACGAAGCTGGCATTTGAAGAGTAGAAAATCTGTACTTGGCAAGTCACTCTTCTTCAGAACGTGAAGGTTGACACTCCATCTTGCCACGTGATGTTGCAGATGACATCTTTTGTTAAACCGTTCCATCTGTTGAATGTGCCGTCTTAGGTAGTCCACGTCTCGCAGCAGTACAGCATGAGGGGAGGGGGTGGAGGGGGGGGATCAAAGACCGATTCTTTATAACAGCAATCTTGATGGATATCCTGGTGACATGGTCTTCTCGCAGTCTCTTGGTCGAGGTAGCCTTGGAGATGCACAGCGCCATCTCAATGTCAAGAGGTTCATTACTGCTCACTGTACTGCCCAAGTACCAAAATTTGTTTACAGTCTTGATCTAATGGTTGTTGATGACAACCAGAGGTGGTGAAGCCCCAGAAGCCCAAGATGACGTTGGCTGAAACAGCTAATTGTAATTGTCGAAATGTATGCGTGCTGCAGCAAGTAGGTTATTTTCCATATAAAAAGTGAAAGGGGACTAACATACGGAGGTGTATGGACAGAGCATACTTTTGAAATGAATTTGAACAGTTTCGAAACATATGTAGTTTTCCCTTTCATCAATTTTTGTTGCAACCATCATGGATTAGAGATCGAATTTGCTGGACGTAGATGAATAGCTAGAAAAAGCAAAAATGTAAATTCTATGATGTAAGTGTCAGTTTGATTATATCTCAGGTTTCCTATGAAAACGAGTTTATCTTTTGTCGCTGCAAGTTTGTCTCTTACAATTGTTTCCCATCCACTCTACAAACCCGTCTAATATTTTCTCCCTAAGTCTACTTGGTGCTCTTTTTCCCTCTAGCTTTCCTGTTTTGTCTAAGTGCTCAAATTTCTCTTGCCTCATGAAATGTCTTTTAAATGTTGCTTGTCTTTTCCAAAACTACTTCATTAATTGTTCTTCTTGTGTTTGCGTCTTTCAAGACTGTCTCATTTGTTTTATGTGCTGTCCATGGAACTCAACATTCTGCTTAGAAACCACATTTCAGCTGCCTCAATCTTGTTTTGACTGTGCTGGTTGATTGTCCAGAAATGAATACACTTTATCACATTTGAGTTGTGTAAATTTAATTATAAACACTTTGATTTCATATACTGAAACAGTCGTATGTATCTTTCATATTTCACGTTTTATTTTAAATAATCATTCACGTGGGTATTAAGATCTGTACTGTTATCCTTCATGCCCCTATTGAGGTTAATTTAAGGATCGATTCAGCCTTGAATTGTGAACTTTGAACTTTGACCTGACTTACTGATATCTGCATAGAACTTTGATCTGATTGACTGACACTTGCATGAAACGTTTCACCTGACTGGCATCTACATGGATCTATGCCTGACTGACGGGCATCTATGTTGAACTTTGACCTGACATCCTGGCATCTACATAGAACTTTGACCCGACGGACTGGCATCTGTGTAGAACTTTGACCTCACTCACTGGCATCTGCACGAGACGTTGCCCTGACTGGTATCTATATGGAACTATAACCTGACTGACAGAAATCTACACTGAACTTGACTGACAGGCATCGACATTGAACTATAACTTGACTTACTGGTATCGACATTGAACTATAACTTGACTTACTGGGATTTACATTGAACTATAAGTTGACTTACTGAGATCTACATTGAACTTTAACTTGACTTACTGGGATCTACACTGAACTATAACTTGACTTACTGGGATCTACATTGAACTTTAACTTGATTCACTGGGATCTACATTGAACTTTAACTTGACTTACTGGCATCTACATTGAACTTTAACTTGACTTACTGGGATCTACATTGAACTATAACTTGACTTACTGGGATCTACATTGAACTATAACTTGATTCACTGGGATCTACATTGAACTTTAACTTGACTTACTGGGATCTACATTGAACTATAACTTGACTTACTGGTATCGACATTGAACTTTAACTTGACTTACTGGTATCGACATTGAACTTTAACTTGACTTACTGGCATCTACATTGAACTTTAACTTGACTTACTGGGATCTACATTGAACTTTAACTTGACTTACTGGGATCTACATTGAACTTTAACTTGATTCACTGGGATCTACATTGAACTATAACTTGATTCACTGGGATCTACATTGAACTATAACTTGACTTACTGGGATCTACATTGAACTATAACTTGATTCACTGGGATCTACATTGAACTTTAACTTGATTCACTGGGATTTACATTGAACTTTAACTTGACTTACTGGGATCTACATTGAACTATAACTTGACTTACTGGGATCTACATTGAACTTTAACTTGACTTACTGGGATCTACATTAAAATTTAACTTGACTTACTGTGATCTACATTGAACTTTAACTTGACTTACTGGGATCTGCATTGAACTTTAACTTGACTTACTGGGATCTACATTGTAGGCCCGGACACAGGAGACGAGAATCAGGAGCAGTAAGACACAGTGAAGCCCAGCCATAGTCACGGTGCTAACGTTCAGCTACGATGTCTGTCTCTGTGGACATTGAACAGAATGTTTATAATCAAGTGAGAGTTTATAATTAAATGAGATTTATTACCTATGTCAACAAATAATTCCTAAGTTTACAAACATGCAGGCCTGTTTAGTTCTTTCCGAAAGTGTTCATACATTGTACAAGTCCACAAGCTGTCCAAACAAACAAAGAAATGAATGAATGAAGAAATAAACAAATGAATAAATAAATAACAAATGAATGAATGAATAAATAAATAATAAACACATAAATAAACAAGTAAATAAGTAAATAAATAGATAATAGATAGGTAAGTAGGTAGGTAGGTAGACAAATAATAACAAGAGCACCTTGTTTTAATCTGTTCCTTGCAGTTCTGTTCATCAACATGTTTTTACTCGCCGTGTTAATGAGCATTATTTCTTTACTTTGTATTCATTAGTTGCATAATTTGTCAATAATCTACTTAGCAGAATAATTACAGATTTATTACTTCTACAATTTTGAGCGGTTGGCTATTGTAGCTTTAGAAAATGTTGACATCTTGAACTATAAATCATTGCTTGTTTTATTTGAATCTGTTTTTAAAAATAATTGGAATCCTTGTTATTGTTTCTTACTACGTCCACTTCTAATAGCAACAATGAACAAAAGGAAACGAAACAAAACAAAACAAAACAAAACAAACAAAAAAACCAGCATATTTGAACAAAGTATACAGATGAAATTCTGAATGATACTGATTACAGAACTGACCAGATGTTTGAATAATTATAACTAGTATTACACATTAGGATAATTTGATGCAAAATGGAAAAGACCAAAAAGCAAAACAAACAAAAAGTAGCGAACTATTTGTTCTCATTCTTTTTTGTTTAGATAGATGCCATATTAGCTATGTTAAAAATACATGAATAAAGATATAAAAATAAATAAATAAATGAATAACTAAATAAATAAATAAAAAGAATATAAATAAATCACTAAATGGTCCAACTAACTAAATAAGAAAACAAGTAAATAAATAAATAAATA
>CM060311.1:44345191-44357691 GCA_030674185.1 Monoplex corrugatus
AAAACAAAGCTGACTCGATTATTTTCTAATATCGGATTATCCGTACTGGTATTTTGAAAATACGGATATTCTTTCAGACTACCGTTCAGACCATTCAAAAATGTTAACACTTCACTTTCTAATCCACAAAACCCAAAATACGAAAGGTTTCTAGAAATTTTATAGTCTCTTTTAAAGGACGAACAATATTTGAAAGAAATAAATGAAGAAATTTCTAATGGTGAAGAAAGAGTATACAGCTGATCATCATAATAAATCAGGTTTGGACGAAACGGTAAAGTCTGACATTGAACTTAAATTTTCAAACACTTTCTAGCTTTTGTGTTAATGAATATGAGGCCGAAAACCATAGCGTATGCCACAATGAAAAATATGAAAACGAAACAGAAAGAAAACGGACTTGTAGAAGAGGGAGAAGAAAATCTGGGGAGAGTGGACAGCAGAAGGTCCTCAGAGTCCTCAGAAGAGAAACCTCTGTCAAGTAAGTGCTTCGGCCTTTAACTCCTGACACATGATTCCTGGATGCCCTTCTGCTGTCGCCATTTGTTGTTTGTTGTTTGTTGTTTGTCTGTGTTGTCGGTTGTTGTCGGTTGTCGTTGTCGGTTGTGTGTCGTGTCGGTTGTTCTGTGGTTGTTGTCGGTTGTTGTCTGTTGTTGTCGGTTGTTGTCTGTGGTTGTTGTCGTTGTTGTCTGTGGTTGTCTGTGGTTGTTGTCTGTGTGTCTGTTGTTGTCTGTTGTTGTTGTCGGTTGTTGTTGTCTGTGGTTGTCTGTAGTTGTCTGTGTTGTCTGTGGTTGTTGTCTGTTGTTGTCGTTGTTGTCTGTTGTTGTTGTCGTTGTTGTCTGTTGTTGTCTGTGGTTGTTGTCTGTGGTTGTTGTCTGTGGTTGTCTGTTGTTGTCTGTTGTTGTTGTCGGTTGTTGTTGTCGGTTGTTGTCTGTGGTTGTTATCGTTGTTGTCTGTTGTTGTCGGTTGTTGTCGTTGTTGTTGTCGGTTGTTGTTGTCGGTTGTTGTCTGTTGTTGTTGTCGGTTGTTTCGTGTTGTTGTCGGTTGTTGTCTGTTGTTGTTGTCGTTGTTGTCGTTGTTGTTGTCGGTTGTTGTTGTCGTTGTTGTTGTCGGTTGTTGTCTGTTGTTGCTGTTGTTGTCTGTGGTTGTTGTCGGTTGTTGTCGGTTGTTGTCTGTTGTTGTTGTCGGTTGTTGTCGGTTGTTGTTGTCGGTTGTTGTCTGTTGTTGTTGTCGTTGTTGTCTGTTGTTGTTGTCGGTTGTTGTCTGTTGTTGTCTGTGGTTGTTGTCTGTGGTTTTGTCTGTGGTTGTCTGTTGTTGTCTGTTGTTGTTGTCGGTTGTTGTTGTCGTTGTTGTCTGTGGTTGTTATCGTTGTTGTCGGTTGTTGTCTGTTGTTGTTGTCGGTTGTTGTTGTCGGTTGTTGTCTGTTGTTGTTGTCGGTTGTTGTTGTCGGTTGTTGTTGTCGGTTGTTGTCTGTTGTTGTTGTCTGTTGTTGTCGGTTGTTGTTGTCGGTTGTTGTTGTCGGTTGTTGTTGTCGGTTGTTGTCGTTGTTGTCTGTTGTTGTCTGTTGTTGTCTGTGGTTGTTGTCGGTTGTTGTCTGTTGTTGTTGTCGTGGTTGTCTGTTGTCGGTGGTTGTCTGTTGTCGGTGGTTGTCTGTTGTCGTGGTTGTCTGTTGTCGGTGGTTGTCTGTGTTGTTGTCGGTTGTTGTCTGTTGTTGTCGGTTGTTGTCTGTGGTTGTTGTCGGTTGTTGTCTGTGGTTGTCTGTGGTTGTTGTCTGTGGTTGTCTGTTGTTGTTGTCGGTTGTTGTTGTCTGTGGTTGTCTGTAGTTGTCTGTGTTGTTGTCGGTTGTTGTCTGTTGTTGTCGGTTGTTGTCTGTTGTTGTTGTCGGTTGTTGTCTGTGGTTGTTGTCTGTGGTTGTTGTCTGTGGTTGTCTGTTGTTGTCTGTTGTTGTTGTCGGTTGTTGTTGTCGGTTGTTGTCTGTGGTTGTTATCGGTTGTTGTCTGTTGTTGTCAGTTGTTGTCGGTTGTTGTTGTCGTTGTTGTTGTCGGTTGTTGTCTGTTGTTGTTGTCGGTTGTTGTCTGTTGTTGTTGTCGGTTGTTGTCTGTTGTTGTTGTCGGTTGTTGTCTGTTGTTGTTGTCGGTTGTTGTTGTCGGTTGTTGTTGTCGGTTGTTGTCGGTTGTTGTTGTCGGTTGTTGTCGGTTGTTGTCGGTTGTTGTCGGTTGTTGTCGGTTGTTGTCGGTTGTTGTCTGTGGTTGTTGTCGGTTGTTGTCGGTTGTTGTCGGTTGTTGTCGGTTGTTGTCGTGTTGTCTGTCGGTTGTTGTCGGTTGTTGTTGTCTGTTGTTGTTGTCGGTTGTTGTTGTCGGTGGTTGTTATCGGTTGTTGTCGGTGGTTGTCGGTGGTTGTCTGTTGTTGTTGTCTGTTGTTGTTGTCTGTTGTTGTTGTCGGTTGTTGTCGGTGGTTGTTGTCGGTGGTTGTTATCGGTGGTTGTCGGTGGTTGTCGGTGGTTGTCTGTTGTTGTTGTCTGTTGTTGTTGTCGGTTGTTGTTGTCGTTGTTGTTGTCGGTTGTTGTTGTCGGTTGTTGTTGTCGGTTGTTGTTGTCGGTTGTTGTTGTCGGTTGTTGTTGTCGGTTGTTGTTGTCGGTTGTTGTTGTCGGTTGTTGTTGTCGGTTGTTGTTGTCGGTTGTTGTTGTCGGTTGTTGTTGTCGGTTGTTGTTGTCGGTTGTTGTTGTCGGTTGTTGTTGTCGGTTGTTGTTGTCGGTTGTTGTTGTCGGTTGTTGTCGGTTGTTGTTGTCGGTTGTTGTCGGTTGTTGTCGGTGGTTGTCTGTTGTTGTCGGTTGTTGTCGGTGGTTGTCTGTTGTTGTCGGTGGTTGTCCGTTGTCGGTGGTTGTCCGTTGTCGGTGGTTGTCTGTTGTTGTCGTGTTGTCCGTTGTCGGTGGTTGTCCGTTGTCGGTGGTTGTCCGTTGTCGGTGGTTGTCGTTGTCGGTGGTTGTCCGTTGTCGTGGTTGTCCGTTGTCGGGTTGTCCGTTGTCGGTGGTTGTCCGTTGTCGGTGGTTGTCCGTTGTCGGTGGTTGTCCGTTGTCGGTGGTTGTCCGTTGTCGGTGGTTGTCCGTTGTCGGTCGTTGTCCGTTGTCGGTCGTTGTCCGTTGTCGGTCGTTGTCCGTTGTCGGTCGTTGTCCGTTGTCGGTCGTTGCCCGTTGTCGGTCGTTGTCCGTTGTCGGTCGTTGTCCGTTGTCGGTCGTTGTCCGTTGTCGGTGGTTGTCCGTTGTCGGTCGTTGTCCGTTGTCGGTCGTTGTCCGTTGTCGGTCGTTGTCCGTTGGTCGGTCGTTGTCCGTTGTCGGTCGTTGTCCGTTGTCGGTCGTTGTCGGTCGTTGTCGTTGTCGGTCGTTGTCGGTCGTTGTCGGTCGTTGTCCGTTGTCCGTTGTCCGTTGTCCGTTGTCCGTTGTCCGTTGTTGTTGTCGGTTGTTGTCTGTTGTTGTTGTTGTTGTCGGTGTTGTCTGTTGTTGTTGTCGGTTGTTGTCTGTTGTTGTTGTCGGTTGTTGTCTGTTGTTGTTGTCGGTTGTTGTCGTGTTGTTGTTGTTGTTGTGTTGTTGTCGGTTGTTGTTGTTGTCTGTTGTTGTTGTCGGTTGTTCTCTGTTGTTGTCTGTTGTTGTCGGTTTGTTGTCTGTTGTTGTTGTCGGTTGTTGTCGGTTGTTGTTGTCGGTTGTTGTTGTCGGTTGTTGTCGGTTGTTGTTGTCGGTTGTTGTCTGTTGTTGTTGTCTGTTGTTGTTGTCTGTTGCTGCTGCTGTTGCTGTTGTTGCTGTTGCTGCTGCTGCTGTTGTTGCTGTTGTTGTTGTTGGGTTATAGAAATGTGTCCTCCACCTGGATTCGAACCTGCGCTTCAGTGGTGGTCAGGCGTCTCGAGGCCAAGTCACCCTTGTGACGGATTCTTAACCGCTAGCTATCGGACACCCGCAACATATCGGGGGAATTTTAAGCATTATGAAGTTCACTTTTGTTCCTCCCGGGACCAAATCCAGCTAGAACTCTTCCGCTGCTTTCTGTCGTTGCCTTTATCTGGTCCTTTCTACCCCAGAAATCGAGAGCTGTTTCATGAGGTCATTTGCTGATGTGACTATCAACTCCCTTGCTCCAACCTCTATGGCGAGTACTTTGGCTTGAAAGCCAGATGTCCTCAAGTTGCTGGCTATACCGGCATACTTTTCAGCCTTGTAGATATGGGCTTCCTCCACTCTACTTTCATATGGCACAGTGAGTTCGATCAGAATCGTTTGTTTTGATGAATGAGATTGGATAACTATGTCCGGTATCATGCCACTCTTGCTGATGATTTCTGGATTTTTTTTTCATTGTGGAAGATCTACTAAGCACTCCCAGTCGTCTGCTCCATGCAGCAGACCCCACTTCCATGCTCGGGATGTTACATCTTTTTCAAGCCACAGTTTGCTGTTTCCTGCCGTGTAGAAAGTTTTGAAGCTTCTGACGGTAAGGTTTTTCACCCGGCAGTACTGATCGCTTGTGCAATCTCTTGAAGTACTTCCCTATATATATATATATATATATATATATATATACACACTTCCTTATATATGTACAACACACACACACAACCACACACACACACACACACACACACACACACACACACACTACAATATTATAAGTGTGTGTGTGTGTGTGTGTGTGTGTGTGTGTGTGTGTGTGTGTGTGTGTGTGTGTGTGTGTGTACGCTCTCAAACTTACATCAATAAAATAAATCAAGACTTTAAATCATATATGGAAAAGTGTTGAAGCGGAAATGTATCCATTTATTGAAAATACTGAATACTTTGGACCTGCGTTCATTTCATACGTCATGAAGATCATTTTTGGAGGCCCTATGACATTTTGTAGATCACATAACACCTAATAATTTAATTGAATTGTTAGCTGAACCTGCTATGACGAAAAAATGAAGGTGGATAATTTGATTATCGAAGATTATAATCTGATAGAGTAAGGAATGCACTCCATCCAACATTTTCTTCAAGAAAATGGTCTTTTTTAATCTACAAAGCGTTTAAAAATAACACTGACTGCCGTATTGGTTTTGTCAATTATAATGGATGGATGTTTTCAATTAAAAAAGATTGTAATTGTAAAACAATTGAAATTAAACTGAACAACAATGTAAGTAATATTTTCAATGTGCCCAGTGCAATAAAGCTAATAATGAATGTACAAAAGGGGTCACATTTCTATCAAGGAAAAAATGACAAAATTTGATAATAGTAAACCAAACTGTTGCGTAAATTGGTCAGAGAAATTAAACGTTACTGTCTCATGGGAAAAGTCATTTATGAAAATTGATGATATAAATGTCAAACTAAAATGGTTGCAAATGAGAATAGTTCATCGGATTATTGCAACGAGTATCATTCTGAACACAATGGCTATAGCAGCTACCACAGATTGTACATGGTGTAATAATACAAGAGATTCTATTGAATATTTCCTGTGGAACTGCCGCTGTATCCGTAAATTTTCGAACTTAAGAGAAAATTTAATCATTGAAAAATGAGAAAAATTCTTTAACATCAACATTGCACGGAAATATGTATTGTTCGGTGTTGATCAATGTGAGTGCAAAAACAAATGTAATATTTGATTTTATTATAATGCTTGCAAAGTCATTTATCTGTACTGTAAATGCAAGATTAATAAAGGTGTTCAGAATGTACCTGCTTTCCAGAGACTACTAAATATAAGATTCAGAATTGAATATTACACTGCCAAAATAAACTTTCACTTGTCCATTTTTAATGTTGTATGCTGTTCGTGTGTCGATACTATTTATTTTTCTAGGTGTATGAATTGATACCGCGTCCTGTTCTCACATTGTTTATTGACGTCTGTTTATTGAAAAAAAAAACCGGGCAAGGAAATAAAACAGTTTTTTTTAAAAAGGAAGAGAAAGTCTGTGCGAAGTATGACAGGCGAAAAAACAAAACAAAGCAAAAAAAGCAAAACAAAACAAAAACAAAAAACTAGGGGACAGTGACAGGCAGGAGCTAACATAAACATTACAAACGTACTATTGATTTTTCCTGCGTCCCTGTCCTAGACAGACACAACTGATCGAAGCTGTCTTGACCGTGTGTATGGTTTTCTGATCAAACATGTTTAAACAAGCTCAAGAACATGAAACAGGAAGCATTACATGAGAGCATACAAACTCGTACATACATCTACGTATACACACACACGCACCGCACACACACGCGCGCGTGCACACATACATATCACACGCTCGCACACTCACTCGCATATGCATTACACAACACACCACACACACACACACACACACACACACACACACACACACACACACACACACACACACACACAACACACATGCACATGCACATACACACACACACGCACACACACACAAACACACACACACACGCACACACATACACACTCACTCACTCACTCACTCACTCACTCAACGCTCACATGCTCACTCATATACACAGAGAATACAGTACAAAATAGAACAAATCAACCAGACTACCGACCCCACCATCAACATTATCATCATCTTCATCATCACCATCATCACCGACATCATCATCATCGTCGTCGTTGTCGTCATCATCATCATCATCACCACCACCACCACCACCATCATCATGATCATCATCATCATCAACAACAACAACAACAACAACAACAATTCTTGCTCTTCCGAGTATAAGAAGAGGCCTTTAACTAATGTAGCATTGTGCAGTACCAACCAGCTACCACGGTTAACCCTTTGACTCCATCACCCTACCCGCCAGGAATTATGCTTTGTCAGCCATGATAGCAAAGCAAAAACTTAAACCCTTTCGCCCTCTCACCCTATCCACCAGTTTCTTGCAGGAAGCTGGTGGATAGGGTGAGGGAGTGGAAGGGTTAAGATTTTGCAGCTTATGGACAGGAAAGGGTTAATGCGAGAAGGTTGCGAGGAACGCCCTCACTCTACACATCCGTGCCTCTTCTACCTCCCTGGTTGATTCTATCAGTCAATAATTGATTAGCCCATGGCAGGTGTTCATTGCATGACTCAAGGTGCCAGCCTCTAAACTGAAGTTACTCTACAGTCAGTGTGGAACAGTCCACCTTTTTTTTTCTTACTGCATCTATCTATCCTGCGACAGAGGTGAAGGTGATATTTTATAGAGAGGGCAACTAGCACAGCAAGGTTAATTGCATTCTGCGTCGTAAGTGGTAGGTCGTTGATTGTTGCTTGTTGCCATGGTTGTGCTGGGTGCAGGGAGTGCAACATGTCTAGGTATTTGTTGGTTACATCTATCATTTTATCGGTATGAAACAGAAATGTTCTCTACGCGCCGTAGGACTTGAATACTGGGTATTCAACTGGGTACAAAAACACACGAGAAAAAAACAACTCGAAAACAAAAAGCGGATACATTTACAAGACACTAAGGATTTACACGTCGTACAAGGCGAGAGAGAAGAGAGAGAGAGAGAGGGGGGGGGGGGGGGGGGTGACTGGGTGGGTGCGTAGGAGGGGAGATATTACGCATGGTAACGAGGAGGCAAGAAGTATGGTATGGTGTGTGTGTGTGTGTGTGGTGGTGTGTGTGTGTGTGTGTGTGTCAAAAAGAGAGATGCGTTTTATAAAGTTGAGACCATACTTAGAAAGGAAGACGAAAGAAAAAAGGGGTGGGAGAAAGAGGATGTAAAAAAAGGAGACGGGAGAGGAAGGGAAGGGATGAAAAAAAAACAACAACCAGAGTGAGAGATAAAATACTACACATACATCACCAATACACCACCATCAAGATATCCCCAAGGCCCGATCCCGGACCATAACAAACAGACAATTATATGTATGACCCACACCGCTGGGAAGAAATGAATAGGCGACAAAGTTATATACAGGGCAAAAGGATAGTAATAGACAGGCGCTAGACAGAATGTTCGGTAAAGCAAGCGCCATCTTTAGAAATAGAGATATGTCGATTGTATTAAAACGCCGAGTGTACGACGCATGCATAACGCCGACTGTGACATATGGAGCCGAAACATGGAACTTGACTAAACATCAGCTCCTAAAACTGCGAACCATGCAAAGGACCCACGAAAGATTCAAGATGGGAATCACCTGGAAGGTCCGAAAAACGGCGACATGGGTAAGAGGAAAAACGAAGGTCCAAGACATAATAGACACAGTTTGTGAACGAAAGTGGAACTGGACTGGTCATGTCATTAGGAGATCTGACAATCATTAGAGATCTGACGACAGTTGGACCACCAAAGTGACACACTGGATCCCTCGAAGCCGAAAAAGGAACAGAGGTCACCAGAGAACCAGATGGCGAGACGATCTAGAAAAGTTCGACAAACAATGGACCAGAACAGCAGTTAACCGGCAACAGTGGCGTGCGATGAGGAAGGCTTATGTTCAAACAACAGGCCAAAAAAAGCTGAAGGAGTGAGTGAGGCAGAATGTTCAAGTCCCCGAGTTTTTTTTCCCCAGCACCCTGTCTTTTATTAGGACTGTATTGTCATGTTGCGAGGAAGTAAGATCAAGGCCTCATTAGAAATACTTATCTTTAGTCTCCTTTTTTTTTGTGGACCACTTTCTCCTCTATTATTGTATCGTTCCACATTATTGTATCGTTCCAGTGGAAGAGATGCTGGCAAAACGAGGTTGTATCGTGGCCCAGTGGTTAAATCCTACCTTGGGAAGTGAAATATCCCCAAAAATCCCGGGCTGGATACCTGATGGGCAGGAACTGTCTCTCTCCTCCCCACCTTACAGTAGACCTTCACAGGTGATGCGGGTGATACTCTTTCAAATGAGATGTAGGATGGACGTCATGTGTTATTGTTATTGTTACTTGTGTTTAAAGCCCAGCCGACTGCGTAGAATCATATCAGGGCTATAACCAGATCAAAACATACACAATACTTCAACATGAAAAAAGAAAAACTAGGAATATAAAATAAAATCCACATATCAATGCATTCGCGTACATAATCTAAGGAGATGCCCCTGGCGTTGACCATTCCGTCCAACTTATCACACAGGAGATTTAAAAATCACACCTGAATACAAATTTAAACATAACTTAGGACACTAAAACATGTATAAAAACGGGCCTGAATTATTTAAAATTACCTCCGCATATTTCATATCTCTAGAGCCAAAAATGCACGGAACACATGTACCCAATTATCAGTTCTAAGAGAAAGTACGTAAACTTGATCGAACACATACAGGTGAATGGACCAGCAAGGCAGAAAATTAAGAAATGACAGAAGCGAAAGAGGAAGAAAGAAACAAAGAGTGTGACAGAAAAGAGGACATTTCTGGCACAGAATTTCCAGAAGATGAGGATACTATTTATATTGAAAGAGCCCCCGGCATCTGCACGGGGGTACGTCCCGTGTGCAGCAGGCACTCAGCGCATTGAATCCACAGCGATGAAAAACTGGTCACTGGCAAAAGAATCTGTGGGAAAATCCACATTATGAGGTTAAAGAAATGAAAAGGAGCGGCATCGCACTGTTTTGTTGTTTTGTTGTTGTTGTTGTTGTTGTTGTTGTTTTGTGACGCATGCCATGCATCCAGAATGTCACACGGCAAATCGATTGTGATATTTCTTGATTGTTTAATTGTTAATATGATGGGAGCATTTTTTGATCGCTCCGTTTTTGTTTTGTTTTGTTTTTGTTTCTTCTTCTTTTTTATTATTTTAATTTTTGCCATTTGCCCACACCGTGCAGGCAGCACGTTGCTGCACAGTCTGCGTACTCTGTCTTCGTTGGGCGTACATACTGGGTATTCTCATATTTCCATAAGCCACCAGACACTCATATGACCTGAGGATCTTTGACGTGCATATTTGATGTTTTGCTCGCGAATACACATGGACGGGGTTTACACACCAACAGGTGTATACACATGTTGACCCGGTACCCGGAAGATCGGGGAAAAAGTCTCCATTCTTAACTCACCAGGCGGGTGTACACAGGCCGGATCGAACCCAAACTTTCTGATTGGAAGTCCGATGTTTATCCACTGGACCACTGCATGCACTCGTCAGTTAAAAATTCATTAGAACCGACCTTTCCATCGTGCAGATAGCATCCTCCACTTCGTACAAAATGATGGTGCTTGATGAATAATACGACAGGACAGTGGGATTAAACAGTGTGACGTATAGCACATTAAATCTCTGAAGTTAGTCAAGGCTTAGCGTTGGGAACACATACGCTCGTTTGTAACTGTATGTGGTAACTGTTACATGTAGACTACACGCGCACCTCACAGCAAAACCGCGATCGAGAATGTTAAATTAAACCTTGGCTATGTGCCTGTGATTTTGATTAGTCAATTATGATAATGGAGCAAGTATTGTGTGTGTTGTGTGTGTGTGTGTGTGTGTGTGTGTGTGTGTGTTGGGTCTGTCTCTCTCTCTCTCTCTCTCTCTCTCTCTCTCTCTCTCTCTCTCTCTGTGTGTAGTGCCGTGCGCACGCACGTGTTTTCGTAGACAGAAATGTACAAAATATATCCTGACCTATTTATGATGAGATCTTTTTACTTAAAATTTATATCAGGCTATTAATCTTTCAGTTGGTTATACACATTTTTTATATGTACTAATTAATTGAAAATTAACATGGATGTCTCAAATTAACAAAAGTGTTTCAATGTCTCAGACTGTTAAAGAGATGCAAATAAAGGGATAAATAGATAACTGAATAAACAAACGAACAAGTACATAAGTAAGATAAGTCCGCATTCCTGCTCTCACGCCGCCTCCATTCATCGGCTCTGTCTCCATCTTTTCTCTCCCTGACTTCTTCTGTTTGCACAGACAAAAAAGAGAGAGAGAGAGAGAGAAAGGAGAGAGAGATGGAGAGAGAGAGAGAGATGAGATGAGAAGATAGACAAGAGAAGAGAGAGAGAAGCAGAGACAAAGAAGAGAGAGAGAGCGAAACAGAGAGATCGAAACAGAGAGAGAAAGAGAGAGAGGAGAGAGAGAGAAGCGAAACAAGACAGACAGACAGACAGAGAGAGAGAGAGAGAGAGCGAAACAGAAAAAGAGAGGAATGAGAAAGAGAAAGAGAGAGAGGGACAGAGAGGAGAGAGAGACAGAGAGACTGAGACGAACAGAGAGCGAAACAGAGAGAGAAAAGAGTGAGAGAAAGACAGACAAACAGACAGAGAGAGACACAGAGAGAGACACACACACAAGAGACACAGAGAGAGAAAGAGAGAGAGAGAGAGAGACAGAGAGAGAGAGTGAGCGAAACAGAAAAAGAGAGGAGTGAGATAGAGAAAGAAAGAGAGAGAGAGAAAGAGAGAGAGACAGACAGACAGACAGCACAGACAGCACAGACAGATAGAGATAGAGAGATAGAGAGAGCGAACAGAGAGAGAGAGAACGAAACAGAGAGAGCGAAACAGAAAGAGAGAGGAGTGCGAGAGAGAGACAGGACAGACAGACAGACAGACAGAGAGACAGACAAAGAGACAGACAGACAGACAGACAAAGACAGTAAGACAGAGACAGACAAAGGGAGAAAGAAAGAGCTTTCTTCGTTTAGCATCAGCAAACCACTTACGACTAATTATCCTACTTGAAAGATATTCATTGACAGTTCAGAAGATAACACAGCGACATCAAGTACACTTACCACCGGATATGAGCCCCCGTTTCTTACGAGTTGAAAAAGAAAACCCACTCGAACCTGGTAGAGGTGGGGGTTGGGGCGTGTGTGTATCTGAACGTGATGGTTTCCAATCGTCAAAGACTCCATTATTTAAAGCTACCGAAGAATGCGCAGGGCCCACAACTGAAGCAAACGTAAAAAGCGTTGCCATCCTGTTTTCATCTCGCACATCTTTCCCACGATATCGCTGTTCCACATAACTCCCACCGTAAGATTTCATTGATAAATTTGACATACAAAGCCTTTAAAAGGGCAAGGGTTAAGGTTAGAGTTAGGGTTAGGGCTAGTGTTGTGACCAGTCATTGTGCGTTATGTTGAGGGATGTAGACAGAACAGCGTCAGTGACGTCTGATACGCAGACAAATGGAGTCGAAAAGTTTACGTTTGCCTACATTTGATCCATTGTGACCAGAAAATTGCTAAATATTCTCAACAAAGATTTCTCGGCATTTTGTGGGTGAGTATGTCTCATATTTCCTACAAGGGTACAACAAATCAAAGATTGAGTTCCCAGTTTGTGTTTTGGGATGGGTATAGCCCATTCTTTGGATCACAGAGGATAATGAATACAGTAAGGGAAGTTGTGGGTTTGAATCCCCATTATTCCAAAAATAAATAAATGAACGAGTAAATGCGATAAAGGCTGTCTCTGTTCCTTGCTCTTCTCCTGCAGCTGCCTGAATGAGAATCATGTTTATGGTGGATCTCTCTGCACTGAAGCCATAATGGGCTTCCGGATAGACGTCATCTACTAGTGCCTGTGGCCTCTTT
>CM060311.1:44362691-44382691 GCA_030674185.1 Monoplex corrugatus
TTGCACTCACAGGACAGAAGAAGCTGGTAGTCCAGTAAGGACAGCACTACAGTAATCAAGACGAGACAAAATAGATGTCACAAGCTTAGATGTAGCCTCAGTTGAAAGATATCTTCGAATGTAACCAATGCGCCGAATCTGATAGTAGCATGATCGGCAAGTCTGGGTCAGAAACTTCTGCTAGAGTGAGTGTTGTCCAAGGTCACACCCAGAATCAGAGAGAGGGATGATGTTGTCACCTAGCTGGATAGTATTCAGTGTGATAGAGGCAAGTTTATTTTTGGTACCTACCAGTGTGGCTTCGGTTTTATCACCATTTAACTGTAGTTTATTTTGTGTCATCCAGTTCTGGATATCAACGTAGCAGCCGGATCTTCTGAAGGTGATAGTTTCAGGGTGCGGTGCTATTCTGTAGTTGTGAATCATCTGCGTAAAAATATTGTTTCATGTCATGCTGGTTGATTATGTTGGCTAGGGGTGAAGTGTAAAGGGTAAACAGGACAGGTCCTAATACAGATCCCTGAGGAACTCCTCAAGAAAGTTGAACAGGCTCAGACTGATTTCCGTTGACAACAACTCACTGAAAGCATTAGGGAGATAGGAGGAGAACCAAGAAAGCAGTACCATGAATTCCAAAAGTGTGTTTAAAATGAAAGAGAAGGATGGAGTGATCGATTGTATCAAAGGCGGCAGACAGATCGAGGAGTATTAGGAGAGAAATTTTACTAGCATCACAAGCAAGAAGAGGTTCGTTGACTATGTGAACAAGAGCTGTGTCTGTACTGTGGTTTGCTCGATAGGCGGACTGGTAAGGATGGTGGAGATGATTAAAGGAGATATGCTCATTCAGTTGTTTTAGTACCACTTTTTCAGGGTGCTTAAAGAGAAATGGGATATTTGATACAGGTCTATAATCTTAAAGATCATTTGGATCGAGATAATTTTTCATGAGAAGTGGCCGGACGAGAGCAGTTTTGAAAGGGGAAGGTATGACTCCTGAGACCAGAGAAGAATTGACGATGGAGGTAATTGATGGAAGAATAAACACCAGGAGTACTGTTGGGAGAAAGCAGGCGTGAATGCATGCATATGTTTGTGTGTGTTTGTGTGAGTATGTGTGTGTGTGTGCGTGTGTGTGCGTGCGTGTGCGTGTGTGTGTGCGTGCGTGTGCGTATGTGTATGTGTGTGTGTGCGAGCGTGTATGTGTGCGTGTACGTGTGTGTGTGTGTGTGCGCGCGTGTGCGCGCACGCGTGTACATGCACGCGTGTACGTGTGCGTATGTACGTGTTTGTGTTTACGAGTGTGTGCGCGAGCGTGCGTGAGTGCATTGTGGTGATTGATTTACTTAAGCGATATTAAATTAAAGAAAAAGTGGAAAGGGGGATAGGGATTGAGGAAGGCAAAGGTGGATACTGCATATCGTCAATCTTCAGGAAAAAGAAATGAAACAGCAACTGGAAAAGAGAAAAGACAAACAAATAACGGAACTAGTCAAAAGTATTAAACAATTAACAAGCTATACCAAAACTAAGCACTTGAGTTACAACAGATTACATATTATTGGCCATTTTCGACAGGCTGATAAATAATTTGTTTTTTTTAATGATGTGGATTGAAAAATGTCGTAGGTTGTGATCTTAGACAGTACATGAACGCAACATTTTATTTTAACGCGAAGAAGAATATTTGATTAATCGTTATCTTCTGTCAAGAAAAAAAAACGCACAGTACTCCTGGTATATTTCATTCTGAATACATCAAGTTTATGCGTGCACATAAGGGATTGCATACTTTTGCTGACATTAAATTATTTATCTATTATGCTGAAAATAAAAGTCATGTTATCTTTATGCTATTTTTGTTGTTGTTGTTGTATTGGAATTACTTCCGAACACAGGTGTTCACTAAGGCAATATTCATTCAAGGAGAGAGGGAGCTATTATCCTTTGATTATGGTGGCCCCTCGTTTGGCAGCATTGTCAACCATATCATTACAATAAAACGAACAATGAGATGATATCCAATATCAGTGCCTCCCACGGATAGAATATGAATTAAGTTGCTAATTTCTATTATCGTTTGTGATCTTTTATGTAACTGAAATCAGTCAAGAGCATAGATGTAGATTTTGAATCAACGCAAAAAAGTATTTGTAACATTGTCTTAGCAGAACTTATCAAATGATTTAAAGCCTTCTCTACTGCATAGAGTTCAGCTGTAAACATTGATTTGTTAGGTCACCTTTTTCAGTTAATGATCCTTATCTATCTATCTATCTATCTATCTATCTATCTATCTATCTATCTATCTATCTGTCTGTCTATCTGTCTATCTATCTATCCATCTATCTGTCCATCCATCCATCCATCAATCAATCTATCTATCTATCTATCTATCTATCTATCTATCTATCTATCTACATGTATATATACACATATATATATGTATGCATATATATATATATATATGTATATATATATGTATATATATATATATATATATATATAGTGTGTGTTGTGTGTGTGTGTGTGCATGCGTGCGTGTGTGCGCGCGCGTGTGTGTATGTGTGTGTGTGTGTGCGCGTGTGTGTGTGTAGATGCACAAGCGAAATATACGAACGCACACGCGCTTGTGTGCCTGCATATATCGCACGCGTGAATCTCTAACGTGACCTGGCGTTAATCTTAAATCCCTTTCAAACAATACTTTCATGCCACTAACACGCTTTGAACGCAAATGATGGAAACTAACACACAGCTGGTTCACAAGCCAGCCAGATATCTGAGGCTGAGGGTTAGGAAGGGTCAGAACTATAGGGGAGGTGTATGTTATGCTTGCGAAGGTTAGTTCTGTACATTGTTTTCAAAGAAAGGAACCTACGCTGAAAAGCTAGAGAAGAATAAGAACTAGGCGGTAGTGTGTGTATGTGTGTTGTGTTTTGTGTGTGTGTGTGTGTGTGTGTGTGTGTGTGTGTGTGTGTGTGTGTGTGTGTGTGTGTGTGTGTGTGTGTGTGCGTGCGTGTGTTCCCCCCCCCCCGCATGGAACTACTGGTGTGAGGTAGTGAGTGTATGTGTGACTCTGTGCGTGTGTGGGGGCGGGGAGGTGGAGGGTGATAGTGTAAAGGAACTGGGGTGTCGTAGGTGAGCGGGGATTTGAGGGAGGTGGGGGAGAGTAAGGCACAAGTGTATCGAGGAAAGAAAAAAAAGGTATATAATAATCGCTGGTGGGGTAGAATATCGAAGGCGGCGTGGGGGACTCGTTTAGTTGTTTTCAATGCCAAGTAGTTGTCGCCACTCTCTCGCACGCTCGCAGTTTGAGGTCTCTCTGCACTGTTTTGATCAGGTCATAGAGTCTTTTAGTTATTGAACTGGCCGACCGTCATCAGGTGACTGTTATTCGGTTTTCACATTGTGTTGTGTTGTGTGTGCGGGGGATCTCGTGTTTTGTTGGGAAAATATGGTAACAGGAGCCCAACTCTTAGTGAGAGAAAGTAAGTGGATTGTATGTCTACTTCTGGTATGTGTATCAGTTTGTTTATTTCTAGTATATGTATCAGTTTGCTTCTTGTAGCGGCATTTTTATGCCTGTATACTGTAGAGCTACGACTACCTACGACTACTACTAGTGTAATTTACTCTCTTCCCATCCGGCAACTCTTTCAGAAAGTAAATACAGTTTTAATGCCTATCTTGTCATCGTCTCTGTAATAGTCCTATTCAGCTTCAGTTAGTGCTCGTAGTAAGGCCTACGTTTTAGTAGTATTTGTTTATGTCTACGAAATTTGTTTTTGTTTCATTCTGTCATTTTACTTTTATTGACGCTGTTTCACTTCTGTGAATGCTACTTTCTTCTATGTGTTTTGATACAACACTTTTTGTACAGGGTTTGCTGCTGTCTTCCTGTGTGATAATTCGCCAGATTTTTGTTACCACTGCGATATGAACTTTACGGTTGATAGTTTCATTTTACCATTGCTTTGTAAGAAAAAATATTTTCCAAAAGTATTAAAGAACAAAATATATGTATACATTAGAATATGACGAAAACGAGAAATGTACTAATTTGAAAGCAAGGAAAATGTTATCAAGCTGATTAAGAAAAATCGCATCCCATTTTTCTGGGGTAAATTGTTAATTGTATACTTAACTTGATACATGTGTAGGTTAGCTGGTAGTTTATTATTGTTTGCTTTATTGTTTAGAACTTTTGTTTTATTATTCAGTGTGTTTTGTTTTAATTCCATTCTCACTGGCCGAACAAAAAAAGTTACGTGATTTTTCTTGTTTTCCTAATGACATTTATGACGAATTGTGCAATTCATGAATAAAAGAATAACAAAGGTTTTAGTCAGTGCACACTGACTGCAAACCAAACACTATGAAAATACCGCTGTTAACATTAATGATGAGAAGAAAAAGATGAAGAAAAGAAAACAGTATAATCTAGCCGTTCGACATTCTGCCTTTTATTTAAAAAAATAATAACGAAAACAACAAATATTCGTTTCTGACACACACATTTCTCATTGCAAATCTCCATGCAGCTGAGAAACTGAAATTGCAAATCTATTAAAACAACGAAACCAAACTAAATAAAACACCCCCAGCATGATAACACTTTGTAGATATTCGTAAATGTTACGCCACCACAGAAAAAAAAAAAAAAAGAAATCATCTCAACCATCAGATTGCAAAAATAGAAAAGATCCCAGACAGACCAGTTTTACTGCCGAGTTGTTCAAGACAACCAGAACTAGCAGCCAGAATGCTTTCACCACTCTACAACTACATGGGTGGGAAGGAAAATACCAACTGACATGACAAAGAGTGCTGACCAAATATACACCCTGCGAAATATCACTGAATAATGTACAGAATGGCAGAGACAGTTCTACATCAATTTTGTAGACTTTGAGAAGGCTTTTGATAACATACACACAGGGACAGTCTAGGATAATATGTACTCCAAGCATATGGGATCCTGCAGCAGATCGTCCTTCTGATCAAAAGCCTGTATACCAACTTCACTTATTCAATAGGAAATAGTAAACCCAATTTTGACGTGAAGACAGGAGTAAGACAAGGATGTGTAATGTCAGCACTTCTCTTCAGCATGGCCATAGACTGGGCAATGAGACGGACGACTGAGGACCTACCGAAAGGCATCAGATGAAATCTCTTTTCAACACTGGAAGATCTTGACTTTGCAAACGACCTAAAACGGGTCTCCCACACCTATCATTACATACAGAAAAAAAAGTCCCATCTTACTATCAAAACAAAAAGGACTAACGAGTAGCCAGAAGAAAAACTGAGATGATGACACTGGGCATTCCAAACCCTTCACCAATCCAAGTAGATGAACAGATCTACCAACTGAAAAGTGAATCTACCTGGGCGGCACTGTCAGACATAACAAAAAAGCGGGCAGTGATATCAAGAGCCGTTTCAACAAATCCAGAAATACCTTAGATTGCTGAACAATGTGTGGAGGTCACCCCCAGTACAGCACCAACACCAAGCTGAGACTTCTAGAGGTGTGTCCAGTCAACCCTATTTTACAGCTCAGAATGCTGGAGGATGACAAAAAGCTGTCAACCTATCTCACAAAGAATCTCAAAAGAATTTTGCCAATCTTTTGGCCCAACACCATCTCCAACCAACTACTTGCCCAGTGCAATCAGAAAAGTATGATATCATCGTGTAAAAATGTACATAATCTACTCTTCATCGAAAGATTTCATTTGTTCGGAACTCTACGTAGTATATGTTACTGTAGTTGATTTCATAATGATACTTGCTAAATATTACATTTCCAAGCATAAACTAAATGCATGTACATGTCAACCTGAGGGATTCATATTTAGGCGATTGCTACATAAACGAAATTAAATGAAATAGGATGCCTGATTGGTCATGATGCAAACCAGATGCGATTGCTACATAAACAAAATTAAATGAAATAGAATGCCTGATTGGTCATGATGCAAACCAGACTTGTTATTAAATAACACCTCTATGAAGCCATGATAACAGAAGTATGAATACTGACACATTTCAAATGTTACTTGCTTCCGAATTACTAAAGATGCAGATTTTAGTATGTTCTGCTTATGTAGATTTTAGTACTGTTTTGCTATGCCACATACAACCCTATCGTTTTTCCCTATATATCTATGATCTGATTTTTGTATCTATTTCTAAACTAATGGGATCTGTTTTTCACACTTTCCCAATATTATTATGTAATATTTTACTCGTAATAGAAAGTTTCATACTGTGGGGACAGAACCTTTCACCAACGAGGCTGCGCAGAATTTGGGACAGAAGAATGAAGCTTGAACCTACTGCTTATAAACAAACCTCCTTACCCTCACGCACGCACGCGCGCATGCACACACACACACACACACACACACACACACACACACACACACACACACACACACACACACACACACACACGCACATACACAGCTGCACAAACAAAAACGCACAACTACATGCACACATTGACACACACAAACAACAGCACACCTACAATCGTGCGCGCGGTGCGCGCACACACACACACACGTGCGCGCGCGCGCGCCACACACACAAACGAACAACAAAAACGTGTACACACTCATTCCACACAACACACACACGTTACATACACGTACACAGACACTCAGCATACTTATGTACAACACACACAACACACACCATACACAACACACACACACACACACACACACACACACACACACACTCACGCACACACGCACGCACACATGACAATTAATACAGTAGATTGTACACCAAACCAACTCAAAGAGATAGACGTCTCAACAAAGAAAGTGTTTGTCCCTCTAATGGTGCGGAATAAAAACAGAAATTGCTGCTTTGGGAACTACGAATGCATACATGATCATGTTCTTGTGCGTAGGCCTGGAAATGTTGTCTCACGGTTGAACACGGGATTAAGCTCGGATTTCTCAGTGCATATAACAAATTCTTATATTACGTGTGAAGGAACAACACAGACGGTTTGAGTTTTAAGTGAATTCACGAGGGGCTTTTCATGGTCGGACAATTCCGTACGCGCGCTACCCTATCTCCCATCTGTTATCTGGCAGACTCGGGAATCATGCGCAAAACCCTATGTGGTCTTGAAATGGAAGGGGCGGGGGAGTGGGGGGGGGGGAGGTTACGGGACCTATGGAATACTAAGCCTATACCCCCTGAATGATGCAGAGCATTGAGATGGGCAGCTGACAGGTCAGGTTTTATTGTGCGGGCTGGGATTGAATATTAGACCCCCACCCCCCATTCATACACACAAACACATACACACACACAAACATACACACACATACACACATATACACACATACACACATATACACACATACACACGAACATACATACACACACAGAAACATACACAACGCACATACACACACACTCAAATACAAAGAGACAGACAGACAGCCAGACAGCCAGTCTGACAGAGAGAGAGAGACAGAGACAGAGAGACAGAGAGAGAAATATAGTGGAAACAAAATACTGTCTTCAAGGTAGAAAGAAACTCTGGGGAGAGCTAGACAACAGAAAGTCTTCAGAGAAGTAATCCCCTTTAGACAAGTGTTTCGGCCCTGAATTCCTTACACTCCCGGGGGGCCGGGCCACATCCAGGTCATGACTCCTGGATGCCCTTCTGCTGTTGTCTATTTTTTTTTCCCACGCCGGGGCGATTCTGCGCTTCAGAACTGCGGTACGCGGTTTTACCAATGTGCTAACGGGCACACATCATCTGTAGGGAATTTAATCCTTATGAAGTTCACTTTTGGTTCCTCCTTGCCCAGATCCAGCTTGAGCTCCTTTCTGCTGCCTCTGCCATCGCTTTAAGGGCTCTAGTCCTCTTCTTCCCAGAAATGGCGAGTTGTTTCATGAGATCATAAGCGGAGGTGCCCACAAACCCTCTTGCCCCGACCTCTATGGCGAAGATTTTGACCCGCAGACCTGCTTTCTTCAGGGTGCTGGCAAGACCGGCGTATTTTTCGGTCTTGTAGATATGTGCTTCTTCCATTCTGCTTTCGTATGGCACAGTGAGTTCTATCAGAATCACTTGTTTCGAGGAGTCAGAGTGGAGAGCGATGTCTGGTCTCATGCCTGTCTTGCTGATGACATCTGGGTAATTTCTCCACTCTGGGAGGTCTGCTGTACACTCCCAGTCGACTGCTCCATCCAGAAGACCCTTTGGCAATGTGCTGGTTGTCATAGCACTTTCGGGCCAGACCTGTTTCCCTCCTGCTTTGTAGAACGTTGTCATAGCAATTGGTGCGTTTGGGGTCATGGTTTTTTCGCTAACCACGTCTGTGATCACTTTCAGAACTTGGTTGTGCCTCCATGTATACCTTCCTTGGGCTAGCGCTACTTTGCAAGAGCTTAGGACATGTTCCACTGTTTGTTTCTTCTGACAGAGCGGACATGCTGGGTCGTCTGATTTCCCCCATTTCACTAAGTTTGCATTCGAGGGGAGCAGGTCATATACAGATCTGAGGAGGAAGCTTATCCTTAGAGGAGCCATGTGCCACATATCGTTCCAGCTGAGACTTCTTTGGAGTGCACTGTCCCATGTTGTCCATTGCCCCTGTTGACCTTGCTGGACTGCCTTCTGCACTCTTTTGACATCTTCTTCTTCCTTCAACTCCTGTATGATCATGTCTCTTTTTTCCTTCCCTTTGGCTTTGGACCACCACTGCATTTTTGTTGCTCCCAGTCCCTGTCTGTTGGTTTGCGTGTGTCCAATTATTTCTTTGATGCTGAGGTTTCTCTTGGCATTGTTTACAGCCTCTTGGACTTTCCACTTTCTGCCAGTTCTCAGCTTTGGATGAACTGATCTCACGATATTGTCTTCCGATTCCTCCAGCATGCTCAACAGTCTTGCTTTTCCAACTTTGTATTCCTCCACTATGGATTTGAGAGGTAGCTTCAGCATTGCTTGACGACAGTAGAATGCAACATCAGTGAGACCAGGTGGGACACCGAGCCATTTTCTTGTGTATTTGTTGATTTTGGCTTCCATTGCTTCGACTGTGCTGGTGCAAATGTCATAGATTAGCAGTGGCCACAGCAGCTTTGGTATCAGCATGAACTGTAGACACCAGACTTTGTATTTGCCTGGCAGTCCGCAGTTATCTATTTTCTTCAGGCCTTCTTCTGCTGTTTGCTTGGTTTCACATCCCTTTGTGTGTCTTTCAGGGAGTCATCATACCATCTTCCGAGACTTTTTACTGGCTCTTCTGTGACAGTGGGATGGCTTGGTTGGCTACCATGAATTTGACTGAATCTGCCACTTTTCCTTTTCGCAGTGAGAGACTTCGGGATTTCTTAGGTTTGAACCTCATTCTTGAAGAGGCCACCAGCTCATCCAGCTGCTTTAAGATTTGGTGTGTCTCTTCCTCATCCGTGACAAGACTGTTGTGTCATCCATGAAAGCTTTCAGAGGAGGCATCTGGTATCCATCTCCCAGATTCACTGGACCTGAACTCTTCATTGCAGCTTTCAAGATGACTTCCATTGCCAACACGAACAGTATGGGAGAGATTGCACAGCCCATTGCAATGCCCACCTCTAGTCTATCCAGTCCGTGGTGTATTCTTTGGTAGAGAACCGCATTGAGAACCCTTGGAAATACTTCCTCAGCATTGTTCGGATGTTTTCTGGGATGTGATACATTTCAAGAGCCAGCTGGATCATATCGTGTGGAACTGATCCATATGCATTCGCCAGATCAAGCCAAACTACGTCAATGTCTCTCTTCTCTGTTCTTGTATCATTGTACACACAAACCAGACAAATTACCAAATGAATCTAACAGACTATATTGGTAAAATGTACTAGCAAGTCATGAATAAAGATTTATGATTTGTCACTCTTTTCAAAATAGCTATGACATCTGCAGAACAGTGCCTGCTCTCTCTCTCTCTCTCTCTCTCTCTTTCTCTCTCTCTCTCCCTCTCTCTTTCTCTTCTCTCTCTCTCTTGAAATATTGTTATTGCCTAGTTAATGTTTATATGATTGTGAGAATGCATAATTCTTAGAGGCTATGGCCTATGTGAATAAACCATCCGAAATCTAAGTCTGAACTCTCTCTCTCTCTCTCTCTCTCTCTCTCTCTCTCTCTCTCTCTCTCTCTTTCTCCCTCTCTCCCCTTCTGTCTCTCTCCCCTCTCTCTCAAACGCATGAACATACATACACACGCACACACGTATACACATTCATACACACACGTACACATACACACCTTCACGCATACATGCACATACGCACACGCCCACACACTAAGCTCCACTGCTCCATGTAAAATCTTGCATCTTGTACAAAATTGCAAGTGTTTGTTGTTTCAAGCACTAGGGCTTCCTACAGATGGCTACTCAAGTCTCCAATTTGACTGTTACATGGCTTCCTACAGATGGTTACTCAAGTCTCCAATTTGACTGTTACATGGCTTCCTACAGATGGTTACTCAAGTCTCCAATCTGACTGTTACATGGCTTCCTACAGATGGTTACTCAAGTCTCCAATTTGACTGTTACATGGCTTCCTATCGATGGTTACTCAAGTCTCCAACTTGACTGTTACATGGCTTCCTACAGATGGTTACTCAAGTCTCCAACTTGACTGTTACATGGCTTCCTACAGATGGTTACTCAAGTCTCCAACTTGACTGTTACATGGCTTCCTACAGATGGTTACTCAAGTCTCCAACTTGACTGTTACATGGCTTCCTACAGATGGTTACTCAAGTCTCCAACTTGACTGTTACATGGCTTCCTACAGATGGTTACTCAAGTCTCCAACTTGACTGTTACATGGCTTCCTACAGATGGTTACTCAAGTCTCCAACTTGACTGTTACATGGCTTCCTACAGATGGTTACTCAAGTCTCCAACTTGACTGTTACATGGCTTCCTACAGATGGTTACTCAAGTCTCCAACTTGACTGTTACATGGCTTCCTACAGATGATTATGTGACATCGTCTCCAACTTCACTGTTCCTTACTTCTGTCAGTATTGCTACTGTCTTCACTGTTCATATTCATATTCATAGTCATAGTCATAGTCATAGTCATAGTCATTTCTTTAGTCACAGTGGTTATACCATGTGAAATTCGGGCTGGTCTTCCTTTTGAGATCGTGTGGTCGCAATGCAGCGCTACTTTTTTTTTCTTTTTTGACCAAGAAAGGGTTAAACATTTTCCCTTCTGATTTCTGTAAACATGGGAGAACGTTTACAGCGTCCGTTTTAAATACGTTTGTCCTTCATAAACAGAGAAATAATCATGTCACTTCCAGGCTTCACTTTTCCACTGGCCGCTCGTCCCTCAAAGAACTTCATACAAAATCAACGCATTATGCTACAAAAGTATCAGTGGTGCTGCGCCTGTTTATCTACGTGACCACCTCCGAATGTACTACACCCCCACCTGAACTGTGCGTTCTGCTTCTGATACAAGTTGTCTATAAGTTCATCGATACAGATGTACACAGTTAGTAGCCGTTCTTTCTCTGTACCTGATCCACACAACTGGAATGATCGTCACCCGTCTGTTCGACAGTCACAAACTCTATGTCTTCCTTCAAGTCTTACTTTGCGCTCTACGTGTTCACTGTTTTGTTCCACTGCCCTCCTGTCCTCTCTCTCCAGCTTGCGTGTGTTTCATGCCCTGAAGTTTCGGTCGTTGTTGGGTGATAGCTTTGGTGAATGATGAGAGTGCGCGCTTTGGTTTGAGTCTTGTATCTAACGCCTTATATTATTATTATTATTGCTCTTATTATTACTATCATTATTATTACTGTTATCATCATCATCATCATCATCATCATCATATCATCATCATCATCATCATCATCATAATCATCATAGCATAATCATCATCATCATCAGATGTCTTGCTGATCATCATGTATTTCTCATTACCCGAACACTTCATCACGCTATCAAAGACTGTTGCAATGTCTGTTGTCATAGACTTTCCCAGTGTTTCCGACACTGTTTGTAAACGTGTATAGATATTGTGCGTTGGGAGGGTTTTTTCGCTAACTACTAAAACTCAAACTGTGGCCTCCATGTATACCTCCTTGGCTAGCGTACTGCAAATAACAGGGTCCATGAGTTTCTGACAGAGCGACCATGCTGGGTGACTGATCCCCATTCACTAAGTTTGCATTCGAAGCAGGTCAATGACAGTCTGAGGAGGACTGGGGCCATGTCCCCGCCACTAATTCTTTGAGTGACCCCTGTTTTTCCCCTGTTGACCGCTACTCCTTCCACTCTTTAATTCTTCTCCCTTTAACTCCTGAGATATGTCGTTTTGTCCTATCCTTTGGCTTTGGAATCACCCAGCTGCATTTGCTCAAGTCCTGTTTGTTTGCGTGTGTCCAATAATTTTTGATGTCTGAGGTTTCTCGGTTTTTCAAGTCCTGTTCTTCCACTTCTTCCCAGTTCCAGCCTTTGCAGACGTTACGATATTTGCTCACATTTAGCATGTGTCGGCTATTTAATTTATTTACTATATTTAATACTTAGTTGTGAGATTTGCAACATCGTGAACAGTGGATCCCGCATTTCTTGAGTTTTAGTTTAGTTTGGCTTCTCATGTGACTGTCTCGGTGAAATGGTCATAGATTTCCACAATGTACCTGAACTAACACAGTTGTATTTGCTGGATCGCAGTATCTTTTTCTCAGGCTTCTATCGCTGGCTGCACAGGGCCATTATACCATCTGGGCTATGGCTTCGTGACAGGGGATCTTGGTCTTACCAGAATTGATGAACTCCATTTCCTTCCATGAGGACTTCGGGGATTTAGGTTTGAATCACTTGAAGGGGATACCACGCTTAAATGTTGTCCACCGTGGACAAGACGGCACCACGAGGAGGCTCGTCCATCTCCCGTTCACTACGCTTCAAATGCTTATTCATATTCACATTTTTTTTAACAATGATTCAAAAGGCAAGAATGCTAATTGATCTTCAAGGGATGGGACCTGGGAAATCAACCTGTCTCTCCAATGTTTTATACCAAGGCAGCCGGGCATTGCCCTGCTCTTCACATGGGTCCGACTCGTGTTTCGTCCCCTTCCGAAGAACTAAACGTTCAGTTCAATTTTCCGGTCAAACTGAGGAGAAAAGTCGAGGCCTCTACGGGGAGCGAACCCTGGAACCTTGAGTTTAGTTATTGGCAGGCGAATTTCTGAACCATTCTTCCATCCTTTTCCTCTTGAACAAATTGTATCTCGGAAACCTCTACAAACATGGCGACAGTGCCACCTGACGACAAACAGTTGTGTTTACTACGGCGGTGTAGAATTCTTGTAGTGGTGGTGGTTATCTTTACAGGTTGAACAATGATTTACGACAACCAAACAATGACTTTTGACTTAACTTTGATCGTTTGCTTTGTTAAGAGCTTTCCAAACAGTCGGTTACAGATTAAAATATGTCTCACAAAGAATGCACTTGAGCAAAAAGTAGTGGAAGTGGGTTGAATTACGATATACATATTGGGCGCAGCTGCACGTAATTCACACCTCGGTGCACGTTCCCCCAACTAGATTGCTGATTTTTTTTTTGGGGGGGGGGGGGGTTATTTCAATGACCAGAGAAAAATGTGTGTCTGTGTGTGATTTTATTATCTCTTTATGAGTGTATCTTTACCATATTTTGGTTTTTAAAATGTGTGGATGATGAGGACTCGCAAAAACTTAAGTTTGGAAATGTTGGCCCCAGTGTCAATGTTAAACAGACCAAAAAGAAAAAAAGTGCTTGATATTAGGGGCTCATGATGAGGCAGGGCATTCCCAGGAACTTCTGACATTATTTGTAATATTTTCTATATTATAACAGCCTACTATTGCCCTACGTGCACATCAAGTTTTATTTTAAATGAAGCTTCTTCAAGGTTACAGGACTTTGGGAAGTATAGAATCTGGATTTTTTTTTTTGTTTTTTTTGTAATAAGTTTTGTATGAAAAGAGAGGTTGTTGATATGGTTCGACCATCTTGCCACTTTTTTAAAAACACAAATCCTGTTGTCCAGGTGTGGTGTCCTATGAACACATTCTTTTCTCTCTGCTGTCTTATTCGCCCCCACCCCCCTTTTTTTTTTTTATTGTTTTGTTACATCTTTACCTGCCTACCTGTCCCCTCACCTGCAGTTTCTCACAAGGTCTCCCTCCATACACAGTTCAAGAGGCGACTGCCGGACTGCTTTGTTCTGATGACAAGGTGATCATGACGATGACGGACTCTCCTGTCTATCTGGCGGACGAGTAATACTGGTACTCACTTCTCGTGTAGGTCTTCATGTGGAACACAGGACTGATCCTAGATGCATATGCTCTTCTGCAAACACTGCATGGGAGGGAATCCTTCAGGATGAGGTTCTGCTGTTGAAAAGCAACTGTTCTGCGCTGTTCTAATGTGATCGTGCCATGGGTGCATTGCTGTATACTTTTTTTTGCGGGCAGTGTCTTCCCAGTTGATGATGTTGATGCTACAGATTGCGAGTTTGGTCTCCAGGGTATCCTTGCATTGCTTTAGTTGTCTTCCCCTGTCACAGTGTCCTTGCTTCAGCTGTCCTACAGGAGCATCTTTGGGATGCAGTTGTTTTCCATACAGAAAATTCATTCTGTCCAACGAAGCTGGCATTTACTGAGCAGACATTCAATGCTTGGCAAGCCACATTTCTTCATAGCCTGAAGGTTGGACACTATCTTACCACGTGATGTTGCAGATCGTGCGCAGGCGTCTTTGATGGAACTGTTCCAGCAGCTGAATGTGCCATCGGTAGGTCGTGAAGATTTGACAGCAGGAAGTTCAGGACTAGTGTTCTGTGCACAACAATCTTTGTGGTGAGCCTGATGCCACAGTCTTGCTTCAACCTCTCGGTCAGCCTTCTACAGTCAAACCTGGGTAGTGAGACTGTAAACGGTGGCATGATAACTCGCTCCCAGTCTTGCTCTCTCTTTCTGTCTCTGTCTCACTCTGTCTCTGTCTCTGTCTCTGTCTCTCCTGTGTGTCTCTGTCTGTCTGTCTCTCCTCTGTCTCAGTCTCCCGTCCCATTTTCAGTGCCACCTTAATGGCCACAGAAGCTGGCACTGTTTTTTACAATGCGATGATGATGATGTCGATGAGGATGATAATCATGATACTATGGAGTTCCATCTAGGACTGAGACTGCGTGACAGGGCTGTAATCTACGCTTACTATCATAATACGACCTGGCGTCAACCAGGCCCAAGAGATACAGACACCTGCGGTGCCGGTCAGAAAATTTAAGCAACGTCCTCAGTGACGCATCCGTGAAGTGTGTGAGACTCGACCGTGTGGTCCCAGTCTTCCCAATGAGCCCATAGCACGCCCAACTCCAGGGTAGGAACCGGTTAGAGCTGAAAAATCCCTCCATGGTTTTTGAAGGGACTGATGGGGATTCGAACCCACAACCTTCCAGTCGGTAGTCCGTTGTGTTAACCACTACACCATCGCCACTCTTTTCTGACCAGGCGGTATCCAAGCAGGTGTGACCCCAGACCCTCTGGAGAACCAGTCCTATGTAATGTAGGCTTCCGTCGGTCAGCGTCGGCTATGGATGATGAGCCCTAGTGTCGTGTTGAGTCGATTTGACGGCCTCTGGAGCAGTGTCGGCTGTGGCTGTTAAGGCCGATACGGGAAAGGCAGTCTGTGCGACATTGGATGTATGTATGGATACCTACCATGGGGTTTGCCTTCACTACTGTCTTCTCCTCAGCTAAGGTCTGGATCCTCTTTTTCCCCGACCTGGGTTATTTCTGGAGCACACTGCGGTCAGCTGCTGTGTCCTAACCACTTAACCACCACGCCCATCTCCATTGCAATCTGTTATGGACAGACATGAGAAGTAAAGAGTTTGATGGTGCAGCTGTATTGATTGAGTTCTTAGTGAGTCGTGTTATGAAACGGTTCAGCTTTTATGAATGTCGAGCCCTTCTGTTCTGGCTATTACGATTTCAGTGACATTATCCATAATGATCGGCTGGGTTATCATCAGTGAAGCCAGTGGATGCACGGATTACTGCTAGTCCTCTGTGGTGTTCCTCTGTGGAATTCGTAATGAATACCACTCTCGTAAATAATGCCTGTGTTCCTGCACTGTAAGTATGTTATCATTAGATGTTTAGCATATCAGTTGGGTTGAAAATTAATCTGGTCGCGTTAACGACAGCTCTGGAACCAGGCTCCGTACAGATCGGTTGGCAGAATTAACAGATGACAAAGACTCGTGCTGGTATGAGATCGTTTGTACGCAAACACGATAGATGGCGGAAACTGTCAAATCAACTATCGCTTCAGTACGTGGACCGCTAGTGTTTGTGTGTTGTGCCATTTCTGTTCACTGCCTTGCATTTTTTCACTTTCTTGATTGGTTTTCTTTTCTCAAATGCGACGGCTTTTATATCAACCTGAACATAAACAACGCGAATAAATAGCACAGAGCTTCAGTTTTATGGTGGCCTTTTTTTTTCCCTACCGATTTTATTCGCCTGCTTGGTTTCAGAGCCTCTCCTGTCATTCCCGAGATCACTTTCACAACAGGTGTAGGTAGTTAATCCTGCAATGACAAATCAACCGTTGAATACTTCCATTTTTTTTTTTTTTTGAGCGGGGGGGGGGGGGGGAGGGAGTTGGGGGGGGTTGGTGTATTGTCATTGTTTTGCCTACCGGTATTTTCTCCTGCAGATTTCCAGAACACTGTCATGAGACAACGACGGCGTTATGCTTCAATTATCACTTTTTTTAAACCAGAGAATCTTTACAATGCTACTGGCGTCCATGTTAACAGACGATGTAGGAATGAACTGCCGAGGTTTATGGTTGTGTAACAAAGCTTTTGTCCTGAAGTGCATTTTTGTTTTGTTTTGTTTTTTTATTCCCGAGGAGAAAACATCTGTCATTAACGTGCATCTATAAAAATGAATTTTGTGGGAAATATTACCAGGGACCCCGTAATTACGCACGTTGATTTACTTGTGCCAAGTGCATACTGCACCTAAGATCTGAGTTGATCGTCCCATCCAATAGACTAGCATCTCGACAGCTACTAAAGCCCCATCAAAAAAGAGAAGTAAGGTTTCCAGAAAAATCGTGGGTAGAGCCCGAATTCTTCTATTTGATGGTAGGCACACTAACCGACCACTCGGTCATCATTTCACGCTATTATTTAACAACGATAGTTGAATGTGTCACGCCATATCGTAATAATAACGATAACACTGATAACATTAATAATAACGATAATAATAATAATAATAATATAATGATGATGATAACAGTAATAACAACAATAATAACAATAGCGATAATAATAATGATGGAATATAATAATAACAAATAGCAACAACAACAACAGCTCATTCTCGTTTAGTACTACTCTCCAAACTCATTGCGCATCACACACTGATTTGACTAGACAAAGAGTGCAATACATGTACATACAAAAACACTTATGTATCACACACTCACTCACACACACACACACACAACACACACACCACACACATCACACACACACACACACACACACACATACACACACACACCACACACACACACACTACACACACACACACTCACACACACACACACACACACACACACACACACACACACACACACACACTACACACACACACACACCACACACACATACACACTCACACACACACACACAC
This sequence comes from Monoplex corrugatus, assembly GCA_030674185.1. Lineage (NCBI taxonomy): Eukaryota > Metazoa > Mollusca > Gastropoda > Littorinimorpha > Ranellidae > Monoplex > Monoplex corrugatus. The sequence goes on from CM060311.1 coordinate 44,380,456, forward strand.
ACACTCACACACACACACACACTCACACACACACACACATACACACACACACACACACACACCACACACACTCACACACACACACTCACACACACACACACACACATCACACACACACACACTACACACACACACACTCACACACACACACACATCACACACACACACACACACACACACACACACACACTCACACACACACACACACTCACACACACACACACACACACACACACACACACACACACACACACACACACACACACACACACTCACACACACACACACACACACACACACACACACACACTCACACACACACACACTCACACACACACACACTCACACACACTCACACACACACACACACACTCACACACACACACACACATACACACACATACTCACACACATACACACACACACACACTCTCTCTCTCCCTCTCACACACATACACACACACACACACACTCTCTCTCTCTCTCTCTCTCTCACACACACACACACACACACACATCAGTATATACACCACTCATACACATACAATGGAATGCATACTAACAGAGTTTAAAACCCTTTGACTCCCTCACCCTGTCCGCCAGCTGCAAAAACTCAACCCTTTGACTCCCTCACCCTGTCCTCCAGCTGCAAAAACTCAACCCTTTGACTCCCTCACCCTGTCCGCCAGCTGCAAAAACTCAACCCTTTGACTCCCTCACCCTGTCCGCCAGCTGCAAAAACTCAACCCTTTGACTCCCTCACCCGTCCGCAGCTTCCTGCGGGAAGGTGGTGGATAGGGCGAAGGAGTCAAAGGGTTAAGTTTTTGCTTTGCTAGCATGGTTGACAATGCAGGATGCTATGGACAGGGTGCAGGAGTCAAAGGGTTAACCGCCATCCCCATACACATAATCATTACCTTATCATCATCATCATCATCATCAGGTGCCTTGCCACATGGCGTTGGCGATCATGGCCTTCCATCTGTTTCTATCTCTTGTTGCCGCAAGCACATCTTCCACCCTCTCTGTCCTCAGCCACTCTGCAGTCCGTCTAGTATTTTCCCTGGGTCTACCTGGTGCTCTCTTTCCCTTTCCACTTTTCTGTTGTGACCAGGTGCTCCAATTCCCCTTTCCTCATAAAATGGCCTATAAATGTTGCCTGTCTTTTCCTAATCTTCCTTATGAATGATCTTCTTGTGTCGGCCTCCATCAAGACTGTCTCATTTGTTTTCTTTTCTGTCCACGGAACTTTCAACATTCTTCTTAGAAACCACATCTCGGCTGCCTCAATCTTATTCTGTATTTGCTTGTTGTCTGTCCACGCCTCACAATCGTATAACATTATCGGTTCAATATTACATTCAAGAACTCTCTTCCTGATGTTAATTGATAGGCATTTGTTGGTAAGAATGCTTTTCATCTTCTTGAATGCTGTTTTGGCTTGGCCGATTCTGCTGGCTATTTCTGATGTGCATCTGCCGTCTGGTGAGATGACCGTTCTCAGATATTTAAAACTTATCAACCTGTGTCAAGGTTGTGCTGTTTGCTGTTATTTTGCAATTAGCATGGTGTCATCTGCGTATCGAATGTTGTCTATCATTTTTCCTCCAATCTTTAATCCAGGGTCTTCTTCTAGTTTCTCATGATGTTTTCGCTGTAAAATACAACCTTGTCTGACTCCTCTTTTGAAATTTTGGAAAGAGCTTACATCGTTTTCTATTCTCATTGCAGCTGTTTGTTCCCAATACATATTTCTGATTATTCGTAGATCTTTTCCATCAATATTGAGTCTTTCTAGTCGGTTGATCAATTGTTCATGTCTTACCCGATCGGAAGCCTTGGTATAATCAACAAAGCATAAATATAAATCCTTATTCATCTCGGTTGACCTCTCTATGATAGTTCTTAGGATGTATATGTATCATAATCATTATCTATGGCCATAAATTCAAAGCTGGGGTGAGACGGACCTTGCTGTTTGTTTCCTTTTGTTGAGTTTGAAGTCCTACCACTCTTAGAGTATATGAGGACTAATTATAAGAATTTTGTTCAAAGAAGCCTTAAAACATTTTGGTTGTATTGTGAGATGCTGCTATCGGATTCTCCTTGTCTGTGATTATATAATAATACAGGACCATACTGGTTCCTGGCAGTCATGTTTATATGATGACCAGATCAACGTTTTCCACACACGATAGACGATCCTGTCCAACCATGTCTGTCCTTTATCTTGTGT
>CM060311.1:44387691-44397691 GCA_030674185.1 Monoplex corrugatus
CTAATTCTCTATGATTTTGTGAATGACCTAGATATATAGTCCTTTATAATCGATATAAGTGATAGAATCTGGATATTTAGTTCTTCATAATCGATGTGGTAGACTCTGGATACAATATACTTCTTCATGGTCAGTGTGTGTGATAGAATCTGGATAAATTGTGACCTTTTATAATCGATGTGAGTAATAAAATCGGGATGTTTAGTCCATCATAATTTACGTGAGTGATTTAGATATTTAGTCCTTCGTGATCGATGTGAGTGATAGAATCTGGATATCATGGTCCTTCACAACTGATGTGAAAAAACGCCGTCTCTACGTCAAAGTGGCTCACGTGGGTTTTTGTTTGTTTTGGTTTGCTTTGGTTTTTGTTTGTTTTGGTTTGGCTTTGGTTTTTGTTTGTTTCTGTTTGTTTGTTGTTGTTTTTGTTGTTGTTGTTGTTGTTGTTGTTGTTGTGTTTGTTGTTGTTGTTGTTGACACACCGTATAGTTTATTTCAGAATTACCATTCTAGGTCGCCGAAGTTTTAGAACATCGTAGTCTATATTGACTGTGAGTCTCGGATATCTAAACATGTATCATTTATTTATCCAGACCGTGTTGTTCCCATACACTGCACGATCACGATCCTCAGCCGTGTGGCTGGTGTCGTTCCATCTTCTGCTGGTCAGTCGGAGGTCCCCTTCCACTGTCCTGGGTCGCTCTCTCTCTTTCTGTGTCCGGCTTGCGTCCAGTTGATGGCTTGATTTGCAGTCTTCTTGTAGGGACCTCTGATACATCCCACCCAGCAGAGGTGCCACGTCTGCAAGTAATGGTTGACACGGGGAGCTGTTGTGATCTATCCCTGATCTTTTCATTTATCACAGAATCATTCCAATCGATGCCCAGAATTTTACGTAGGCATCTGGTTTCAAATGTATCCAGTTTCTTCTCCTTGATGGTCTTAAGAGCCAGTCTTCGCAGCCGTTGAGCAGTGTCGATGTCATGCTGTACATTTTGTTTGAAAGTGGTCTTTCTAACTTGTTCACATTCTAAAACTTTGTCGTCTGCTTTGAAATGTACACGGGTATTCCTTGATAATCAGGTTAAAAGAGATATATATGTACACGTGCCTGAATTTGTGGTAGGCCTATCTGTGTGTGTGTATGTGTGTGTGTGTGTTGTGTGTGTGTGTGTGTGTGTGTGTGTGTGTGTGTGTGTGTGTGTGTGTGTGTGTGTGTGTGTGTGGTGTGTGGTGTGTGGTGTGTGGTGTGTGTGTGTGTGTGCGTGTGTATATATAATAATATATGTATGTATATATATATATAATATATATATATATATATATATATATATATGTGTGGTGTGTGTCTGTGTGTCTGTGTGTATGTGTGGTGTGTGTGTGTGTCTGTGTGTGTGTGGGTGTATGCATTCGCTTTCATATGGAAGTCATGCTGAAATGCTTGATATACTGTTGACCAGTGTTTTTATGCAGAATATGTTCTGTTAGGCGCAAGGCACTTAAGAGCTTGCTGCCCAGGATTTTACGCTATAATAGCCGATCTAAATCTTACCTGTTATCATTATCACACTATTCTTTGTTGACTGATAGTGCTGTTGCCTGTTTCTGATTTCATGGTGTCTGTTGCTATTCTTGGTGTGGTGACTGTGTTTATCCTGCATCAATATATGTGCCCAACTGACTGTATTTATACTGTATTGGTTTATGGATTTTTTGTTTGTTTGTAATATAAAATATCATGAGCTACTACTATGTTAAGTACAACGAGCATGCCTTGACACGGACAGTTTGCGCTGTGTAAATGGGATTTTGATATCATTATTATTAAAAGAAGTGGACTTTCATGCCATATCACATGAACGCATCGACTTTTGAGCACATCTTACTGCTGTATCTTGTTTTGTCTCATAACATCGTTACTGATATTCCTAAATAACTGAATGAAAATAAATAGTTTCGGTCGAACACTAACCTATTCAGTTTTTACACATCGTGGTGCCTCTAATTTGTGAGTCGTAGAAATCTGGAAAGATGTTTTTTTTTTAAGTTAAAAATCGGACGAAAAGAGAAAAAAATATTGTGAACGTTGGCCTAGGTGAGAGAAGAAACCAGGTTGTTTCCTTGTTTATCAGGAAATAAATTTCAAAAGTGAGAATATGAAATAAAGTTGCTGGAAGCTGAAGGGCAAGGTTTGTTTTCGGTTTTATGGGATCGTGTTGTATATGAGCATTGTGGTATTCACGGTGTGTGTGTGTGTATCATGTTTGCTAGCAGAAGTCAGATCTGATAAACTAGCTAGTTTACTCTTGTCAAAATCCACAAGAAAACTGAAGCCAATCATATGCAGAGCGTCAAAAGAAATGACTTCATTTGTTAAATTTTGGCGTGAGCAAAAGCAACAATTAAATTCTGATTTTGCAAAGAAGACGTTTCTTACGATGGGCAAAGTGTGCTACCTTATGGGCCACGTCTATTGCTATGACACGAATTACTTACCCATTAACTCGCTCGCTGCATCTTTCTGAGCTTGGAAAGAGCTGCAAGTTATGAAACAGAGAGAGATTACCAACAGTGTCGTCCTCTGCAATTAAAGTTTTCCACATTTGCAAACGTCAGTGTGATTACACTTGGCCAAGAGTTATATGGAACTATATTTCAGTGTTTTGATAGAGATATACATTAAAGACCAAAGCTGTCATGCAGGACAGGTATTCTTCTTTGTCGTGTCACAGAAATGAATATATGTTTACACTAAACGAGTCAACTTTGATTTTAAAGGACTATGTATCAAGTTTACAAAACTAACAACCAGTATAATTTACTCTGTGCCCTTGGGGGCTGTTACAGCATTGAGCTATATAACCCAACATGGTCCATATCCCCATGGTTAACTAAAGCCCCTGTAACGGGCTGTGGATTAAGAAAATGTATGCAAATCTACCTACAGCCTGTTGACTAAACGGTCGGGCCTTGGTCCGTCCACCTTACACCCTCTGGCACTGAGGACGCTGATCATTATCACAGAAGGACAAGGGGCAGGCAAAATACCTGACAACAATCGATAACGGGAAATGACGGAGAGATCCAGGCGTTTATGTGAAACACTAACTTCGTAGAAACGTCCAGTGTTTTCCCTAATTAGATACCGACAGTAACCACGGTGGCTAGGGTCCCCCACACGCTAGTGTCAGTTTATCAGTCATTGAAACACACACTCGACTGTCGCAAGGGTTCAGTTGGGGGGAATAGACGGACGGTAGACAACGTGTTACTATCATTATTGAAATTACTGTATGGACAAATAGTTTGAGTCGAGGATCAATTCTGGAAATAGTAGCTTGACTTCTTTTTAACAAACTGTGACTCTTCAAAGACTGAGTACGAGGTTTAGTATTTTCTTTCAAAATACTGTAATATATTCAAGTTATTTTGAAGGAAATAGGTGCCTAGGAGAAAATAGGTCTCCAGTTTAATCTCTTCACCTGCTGACCTTTGTGACTTGGCGACACAAAGCCAATCTTTTCATCTTTTAAACACCACTACCACCAGCAACAAAAACACTGTGTCCTTCACTATGAAATATAAGTCTTTATTTCCATTCTTACAGTCGATTCATATTTTGAGAATGCCTTTATCTGAAAGTTTAACAAGATAAAAGTGTATAATTCTTAAAAGTGAAGAGTACGTATGAACAAGTTTTTGTTTCAGCTGTCCAATTTCTTCAGACAAAGCGTGACTGAACTGTGGCCTGATATTTTGAATTTGGACAATCATTATATGCATAGAGATCTTTCAGTTAGATGTGTTGGTATAGAAACATTGCCTTTTCTTAGCTAACACTTGCTTTGTAATAAGACAGATTTTGTGCATTGTGTGAGTGAGAGGATCGACAACAAGAATTTTGTTCATTTTCACAGACTCTGCTTACGGTTGCTGAGGATTTCGTCACCTACAACATGCCCAGATCGGAGAGTGTGAAAGGTAAACACTGTTTTTATAATTTATCGTTGTCAATTTGTCTGTCCCACACTTATACACTGTTACTCACTTTCTCCTTCACTCACTCTTGTCGTCCTGTCTCTTGCCCTCTTTTTTTTCTGCAAGAAGGCTAATTGGGCTTCAGGGGCAGCAACCTGGGAAATGAACCTATCTGTGCAATATTTTTGTACCAGGGCAGCCGGGCGAAAGCCATGTTCATCACGATTTTCAATTGCCGTGGGATCTTTTCAGCGTGCGCAGGCCAGTAGGTACAGGGTCCGATTTGTTTTTTCGTTCCCTTCCGAAGGATAGACATTCAGTTCGATTCTCCGATCAAACAGAGGAGAAAAGTGAAGCCTTAACGGGGATCGAACCTAGAACTTCGAGTTTAGTTATTGGCAGGCGAACGTCTGAAGCGTTCTGTCATCTTTCTCCCCCCCCCCCTGTGTGTGTGTGTGTGTGTGTGTGTGTGTGTGTGTGTGTGTGTAGAGAGAGAGGAGAACCAAAATGAGTATTATTGCACTATGGCGACAGACTCTCACCCGTTATGAGCGCTTCGAATTGCGCATTAAAAATCGGTTGTAGCAAAATGTGGATTATACCATATAACTTTACGACAAAATTACAATACTGTACAATTCATGCAATATAATATAGTACTTGCTGTGAAGACCCTTTTATGATTATGAAAGTTATGATTCAATCTTTGCATTTTAAACGTTTAGATATATTTCTGAAGTTTAATTCATAACGTGTATGTTTTGTTTCCAACTTAAGTTTTGACTATTGTTTTAATTGTTTTCAAGTTAAGTTATGTCTATTTCAATATGCACACTTTTCTATTGACATGATAACAAAAGCTCATGATAATAGTGTTGAAAGAAAATTTAATGGTACAATAAATACGAAGCTGGTGGTCACGTAACTCCAACCACACAACCACCCGAACAATCGTTGTTGGCAATTTTCATGAAAAGAAAAAAAAACAAACTTGGCTGTCTAAAAGTAGCCATACGTTCACAGCTACACGCCAGAATAAGTATGATATAAACATGATCCCAGCTCCTACATTCCACCCGTGAGCAAACCGTAAATCCTTGCTTACATGTCTCGTCTCTGTTCGTCCCCTTCTGTTCTGTCTTATCTCAGCTTTATATATCCTTCGCGCGTACATAGCGCACACGCACCCACGCACGCACGCGCGCGCCAACACACACACACACACACAACACAACACACACTCCCACCACACACACACACACACACACACACACACACACACACACACACACACACACACAACACACACACTCACCCACACACACACACACATATGTTTGAGTTTGCGTTGTAACCACGGACAGCAACTCGCGATTATTTGATCTGCACACAGCCCATAGATGTACATGTTCACAAGAAGAAGGATAACTAAATCAAATGACGAATCTGATTCCGCAGTTTCATCGACGGCACATATTGCCAGGCTTTCGGTTTATCTTAGATTTGAGCAAGTAGCGCATTCTGGTTTCAACAATTTTTCAGTCCTTTCCCAAAATCGTGTGATATATATGTAAACATTTCCGAAGTATATGATCATTGGAATCTTTTGTTTTTATACAAAATTTACAGCAGAATGTTTACGAGTCCCCTTTCTTTCAGGATAACATTAGTTCTATGATTTCTGTGTACAGTACGTGTTTGTAGCCATTTTGATTTAACGTTTTGTATTTTATGACTTTTTAAAACAAATAATGAATATCTTTTCCACTGAACATCAATTCCCAGCTGATCATCATCATCATCAGGTGCCCTGCCGCATGGCGTTGGCGACCATGGACTTCCAACCATCTCTATCTCTCGTTGCCCCCAGCATCTTCCCCACCCTCTTCATCCTCAGCCACCCTGCAAGTCCGTCCAGCATTATCTCCCTGGGTCTACCCGGTGTTCTCTTTCCCTCCAGTTTTCCCTTTGTGACCAGGTGCTCCAAATCCCCCTTCCTTATAAAATGGCCTATAAATGTTGCTTGTCTTTTCCTAATCTTCCTTATCAGTGATCGACTTGTGTCTGCCTCCATCAAGACTGTCTCATTTGTTTTCTTTGCTGTCCATGGTACTCTCAACATTCTTCTGAGAAACCACATCTCGGCTGCCTCAATCCTGCTCGGGCTTTGCTTGCTGTCTGTCCACGCCTCGCATCCGTACACCAGTATTGGTTCTATATAACATTCAAGGACTCTCTTTCTGATGTTAATTGATAGGCATTTGTTGGTAAGAATGCTTGTCATCTTCTTGAATGCTGTTTTGGCTTGGCCGATTCTGCCAGCTATTTCCGATGTGCATCTGCCGTCTGATGAAATGACCGTTCCCAGGTATTTGAACTTATTAACCTGTGTCAAGGTTGTGCCATTTGCTGTTATTTTGCAGGAGGGGATTTCATGTTTTTTACTGATCACCATGACTTCAGTCTTCCTGCTGTTTAGTTCCAACCCCTTACCTTTGCTTTCTGTTTCTAGTATATTCACAAGGTTTTGTAGGTTCCTTTCATTTTCTGCAATTAGCACGGTGTCATCTGCGTACCGAATGTTGTTTATCATTTCCCCTCCAACCTTTAATCCAGGGTCTTCTTCTAGTTTCTCATGATGTTTTCGCTATATAGTGAAAACAGATCTGGTGAAAAAACACAACCCTGTCTGACTCCTCTTTTGATGTTTTGAAAAGAGCTTATATTGTTATCTATTCTCATTGTAGCTGTTTGTTCCCAGTACATATTCCTGATTATTCGTAGATCTTTTCCATCGACATTGAGTCTCTCCAGTTGGTTGATCAATTCTTCATGTCGTACCCGATCGAAAGCCTTGGTATAGTCAACAAAGCATAAATACAAATCCTTATTCATCTCAACTGACCTCTCTATGATAGTTCTTAGGATGTATATGGCATTAATAGTTCCTTTCCCCTCAACAAATCCACACTGTTCTTCTGCTATTTCTCTTTTGATTCTATTCCTTGTCCTCATCATGATTATTCTTAACAGGATTTTTGTTACATGACTCATCAAACTGATTGTGCGATGGAGTTCGCATTCTATAGCCCCTGTCTTCTTTGGAAGTGCAATGAAAATTGATTTTGACATATCTTTGGGGATTTTTTTTGTGTCATAAATTTCATTTAGGAGGACTGTTTTTTTTTCTACGCCAAATTCCTCCAGGCTTCAATCATCTCTGTAGTAATGTTGTCTGGTCCTGGGGCTTTTCCTGGTTTCATCTTTTTCAGTGCTGCTCTGACTTCATCTTTCATTATGGGCGGTCCTTCAAAGTTCTTTTTTATAATGTGTTCTTCGTTTCTGTCATCCTCAAAAAGGTCTTTAATGTATCTCCCCATCTGTCTAATACCTTATCTTTTTCCATGATAAGCGTGCCATCTTTTGATTTTAAGCAACCAGTTGATGTGCATGTATTTTTCCTGTGAACAATTTCTTCAAATCGTCTGTACATACCCTGAGGATCCATTTTATGTCGTTCTTCTATCTCTTTGCATTTTGTGTTCAGCCAAGCTTCCTTAGCTTCATTGCACCTATATCTGATTTCTTTGTTATCTTCCTGTATATCTCCTCGTTTCTCTTTGCCTTCCTCCTTTTCTCCATCAGGCCCAAAATTTCATTAGTCATCCAGCTCTTTTTTGCTTTTCTATTTGCCTTAGGAATTTCCTCACAAGCTTCATTTATAGAACTTCTCAACTTTGTCCATTGTTCCTCACTGTCACCAACGTCTTCCAGAGCACTGAATTTGTTTTGAACATGTACATTAAATTTTTGACGTATCATTTCATCTGTCTTCAAGAGTCCAAGGTTTAGTTTGATGTTGCTTTTGGTCTGTTTCCTTTTCCTCAATTTCAGCCTAAACCTTCCCAATACCGGATTGTGGTCACTGTTGCAGTCTGCGCCTGGTAGTGTTTTTGCTGACAGTAAAGAATTTCTAAATCTTTTGTTGATCAGGATGTAGTCAATTTGATTTTTGGTATTATCTCCTGGACTCATCCAAGTCCATTTTCTTCTGTTAGGCTGCTCAAACCAGGTGTTTCCTACTATGAACTCATTCATCTGTGCCCATTCTACAAGCTTTCCCCCTCTTTCCTTTTGTGTACCAAGGCCATGAGGTCCAACTATATCCTCCACCCTATCCTGTCCCACTTTAGCATTAAAATCTCCCATTATGACTGTAACTTCCTGTGATTTACATTGGACCTTGGCCATCTCTAAAACTTCGTAGAAGTTGTCGATGTCTTCCTGAGTACTTGCGGATGTTGGTGCATACACCTGTATGATGTTGACATCAAAAGGTTTCCCTCCGAATTTGACCAGTAAAACTCTGTCGGACACTGCCCAGTATCCTTTAACTGCTTTTGATTTGTCTTTGTCCATTATGATACCTACTCCTCTTTCATGTGAATTACCACCAGAGTATATCACTGTATATTCTCCTGATGTTATCATGCCTGCCCCCTTCCATCTCATTTCCCCTAGTCTTAAAATACTGATGTTAAGCCTTTCCCAGCTGATGCGTCCATTTAAAACAACAATGTGGTAATGCATCATGTCTTACAAACATTTCATGATATAACTGTGTTCCTTTTGGTACAGGGTAAATTGTTTTTAGTGCTTTAGGAATTCCATGCGAACTCTCGTTTGATATGTTCAGCTCTATCTCCTGTATGAATTATATTGAAGCACGTTTACATTAAAAATCGGGAAACTTACATTCATTTCATATTTTCTATTGAAATCTCCATGCGTCACACACGAGCTATCAGTATTCAAAAAGTGTGCAAGATCATGAACTCCTTTTTAAACCCATGTTCGATATTTTGTAACGGTATTTCCAATGATGATTTTTTTCATTATATATGACAGGCTGGGAAAGCAATTGAGTCGGCGATATTGGTTTTAAATGACTGCAAAAGAAGTAATAGTATGGTTATATGCCATAAAATGTGTTCGCAGAATACATGTAAGTTATCATTGAAAGGGGATTCGGGGTACCTGGTCACAACGGGAAAGCTGAAGGGAAAGAGAGCACCAGGTAGACCCAGGGAGAAGATCGTAGACGGACTTGCAGAGTGGCTGGGAACAAAGAGGATGGAAGAGATGCTTGGGACAACAAGTGATAGAGACAGATGGAAGTCCATAATCGCCAACGCCATGCGGCAAGGCACCTGATGATGATGATGATGATGATGATGATGATGATGATGATGATGATGATGATTAATGATGATGATGATAGATGATGATGATGTGTGATGTGTGTGTGTGTGTGTGTGTGTGTGTGTGTGTGTGTGTGTGTGTGTGTGTGTGTGTGTGTGTGTGTGTGTGTGTGTGTGCATGTGTGGTGTGTGTGCGTGTGTGTGTTTGTTTCTTTTGTTTTGGCTATCCAGCTATCGGAGCTTTTGACCCAAGTCTTTAAAGTCTAGACTCTCTCTCTCTCTGTCTCTCTTTCTCTCTCTCTCTCTCTCTCTCTCTCTCTTCTCTCTCTTTCTCCTCAGCCAGGCACATACACTTACGCATGCACACACACACACACACACCACACACACACACACACAAAACACACACACACACACACACACGCGCGCGCGCGCGCGCACACACACACACACACACACACACACACAACACAAACACACACACACTCCAATCAATTTCTCTTTCCGTTCTTTCTTTCTCTCTCTCTCTCTCTCTCCTCTCTCTCTCTCTCTCTCTCTCTCTCTCTCTCTCTCTACCTCTCTGTCTGTGTGTCTGGGAATAAGTAAATAATTGTTCTAGTCTTTTGTTACATCCAGGTTTTGTTTGTCACAGCAAACATGGAGCAAAACCAAAACTATGAATAACACAGACGACAGTGTAAGTAAAGAAATAATCAATGAAAAAAAAAGAAAAAAAAGAAAAACACTTTGTTTTCAAACCCCTCTCTCTCTCCCTTTCCGTGATCCATTCCCTATCCCCTGCCCCCTCCCCCTTCTTCCCC
>CM060311.1:44402691-44405191 GCA_030674185.1 Monoplex corrugatus
CTTCTGGAAGATACTACAACATATGAACGCCTCAAGAAAGATCCTACTTCCAAGTTTTCCAACAAACTGAAAGACACACTGAAACGCCTGAAAGAGACGGACCGCCTGTCATTAGAACAGTACAGGAAATTATACCCAACTGTGTCCGACGTCCCCAAGTTCTATGGTCTACCCAAAGTCCACAAGAAAGAAGTCCCCCTCCGTCCCATAGTCGCATCCAGAGGTTCCATCATGTATGAGACGGCTAGATTTGTGGCGGACATCCTATCACCTCTCGTAGGACACACAGATCATCACATCCACAACAGTGCTGACCTAGTGGAAAAACTGAGTAACTACACCCTCGCTCATGATGAACTCCTTGTGTCATATGATGTCTCTGCCCTATTTACCAGCGTACCAGTGAAAGAAAGCATAGAGATCATACGCCGAAGGTTACAAAACGACCAAACCCTCCACCAACGTACATCTCTCACAGTGGACGACGTATGTGAACTCTTGTCCTGCTGCCTCACCACCACCTACTTCACCTTCCAAGGTGAATTCTACCAACAAAAAGAAGGAGCAGCCATGGGCTCCCCAGTAAGCCCAATAGTAGCCAACCTGTTCATGGAGGATTTTGAAGAGAAAGCATTGGCTTCTTTCCACTCCCCACCACGATACTGGGGGCGCTACGTAGACGACACCATGACTATCCTCCCCCAGCAACTGGTCGAACAGTTCACAGAACATCTGAACAACCAACACCCAGCCATCAAATTCACGAGGGAAGTGGAACAGAACAACTCCATAGCCATGCTGGACACCCTCATCACCAGAACTGATGGCATTCTATCCTTCTCGGTCTACCGTAAACCAACTCATACGGACCAATATTTACAGTTCGACAGCCACCAGCCCCTTGAACACAAACTGGGAGTGATTCGAACCCTTACCCACAGAGCTAACACCATATGCAGTACCCAAGAGGCAAAAGACAAGGAGACAAACCACCTGAAAAAAGTGCTCACCATCTCGGGCTACAAAAAGTGGGCCTGGAACAGCCCGGGAGGCAGGAAATCCAACACCGCATCCCAACAGCCAGTGAAACAACACCAGCGCAAGGGACACATCACCATCCCATACGTAGGAGGTGTGAGTGACGCTCTGTCCAGAAAGATCAGAAAACTGGGGGTGGCTGTACATTCCAAACCTTCCAACACCATACGCAGCCAGCTGGTCACCCCCAAGGACAAAACCAGCAAACTCGACAAAGCTGGCATTATATACAGAATAGACTGCCAGGACTGTAACCAACATTATGTCGGTGAAACTGAACGCCCCCTTCAGAAGAGACTAACAGAACACAAGAGGGACTCTTCTCCAGTAGGAGCTCACCTACACGCCGAAAAACATCAATTCAGTGCGGACAATGTCAACATCCTGGACAGAGAAAATAAGTGGTTCCAGCGAGGAGTCAAGGAGGCCATCTACATCGCAGCCACCAACCCCCCGCTCAACAGGGACCGGGGCCGTTACACCCTGCCCCCGGTGTACCATTCTCTGATTCGATCTCGTGAACTGGGTTCATCCCATGTTCGCGAGATCTGAGTAGAGATTCACGCAGACAGCATTAGAGCGCTGACGAAGATGGCGAGAACGCCATCGAAAGCTACGGAACTGTGAGTAGCGATTTTTACACTGTTGGGAGACCTTGTTCTTCAAAATTGGTAGCATTATGAATGAAACTCGACTCTGTGTGGTCCCAGTTTTCTCAAGCCCATAACACACTCAACACTGGGTAAGTGGCGGTTTGAGTCTACAATTCCCACGATGATTTTGACAAGACTGACGGAACTTGAACTCGCAATCTTCAGTCGTTTGTCCGTTGTGCAAACCATTGCACCACGGCTACTGGTCATCTTTTTGTTTTTTTTTGTCTTGTGTTTTCTTCTTCTGTACTCATAGTCAATTAGTTTGTCATCTTTGTTTATTTTTCTGACCAGAAGTTCATTAACTGGCATTTGTCCACACACAGTCGGGTTATACAATTCTTTAGATAGGCTACTTGTAAAATCACTGCACTCTAACAACTCCACTAGGATAAGTTCTTGTCGTTCTCTCCACAGTGTTGTTTGCTTGTCTGGCCTTGTGTGTGTGTTTTTCATTAAATGTAGTCTGGATTTTCGCATAGTTTTTTCCTGCCCAATCTTCTGCACCACTTCTGTACCATTAACCCCACGGCGCTTATTTCAGCGCCCTAACACATCTCCAAACCCCCTTCAAAACTAAAGTCACCATGACAACAGGGCATGAAAAGCCGCTGGACCTGAGACAGTTTTTTCACAATGCTCTGATAATGGCAATGGAGATGATAATGATGATGATAAGAAGTTCCATTTCAGAATGAAACTGCGTGATCGGGTTGTACTTTTTCTGTGCATTTTTTTTTCTAGATGTATTTTTCAAACCAAAAATGAAGTGATTGTGTCATCTAACTACGATGTAAACCTCACCAGCT
>CM060311.1:44410191-44417691 GCA_030674185.1 Monoplex corrugatus
ATTTGTTTTGTTTTGTATGTTTGTTTGTACAAATTACACAGTAGACATGGGTGTAGCCAACGTATAAGTAATCATGCATGTTACATAAGGATCATTCTTTTTCCAAAAGCAAAGTCACAGACATATATTCACACAGAATTGAACCTGCAAGTAATAACGCATGTTACTTAAGGATAATTCTTTTTCCAGAAGCAAAGTCACAGACATATGTTCACACAGAATGTACAGACGAAGACATGCTTGAGTCAGAATTTCAGACACAGGCGCAGTAATTAAGATGGGTAGACGTCAGACTTACAATGTGTCTGGGGTTTAGTTCTGTATGGATACTGCCCGCCTGGTTCCTGTCAACATGTGTGCAGACCTGTTGGCGCCTAAACCCCCATCGTGTGTACACGCAGGCAGAACATCAAGTTCCCACATTAAATATCCTGTAGGTCACGTTAGGACCCAGTGGTTTAGCATCATCATCATCATGTGCCCTGTCACATGGCGTTGGCAATCATAGCCCTCATTATGCATCTATCCTTTGTCTTCCACCCTCTCTGTCCTCAGCCACCCTACAAGTCTGTCCAGTATTTTCTCCCTGGATCTACCTTGTGTTCTCTTTCCCTCCAGCTTTCCTGTTGTGACCAGGTGCTCCTGTTCCCCTTTCCTCATAAAATGGCCTATAAATGTTGCTTGTCTTTTCCTAATCTTCTTTCGGTGGTTTATGGTGACATAAAAACACGCCAGCATCACGCCATCGAAGAAGGAGTATGTAGACTGTGCAGCAACATGCTGCTTGCACAGTGTGGGTGAAACAAAGAAAAAGTCGGGCCGCTAAATATAAATAAATACATAACTAACTAACTAACTAAACTAACTAACTGTCGACTGACTGACTGACTGACTGACTGACTAACTGACTGACTGACTGACTGACTGACTGACTGACTGACTGACTGGCTGGCTGACTGGCTGGCTGGCTGACTGCCTGACTGATTGACCGACTGACTGTCGAACGAACGAACGAACGAACGAACGAACGAACGAACGAAACGAACGAACGAACGAACGAACGAACGAACGAACGAAGAACGAAGTGACTAAGTGACTAAGTAGACTAACTAACTAACAAAACTAAACTAACTAACTAACAAACTAACAAACTAACTAACAAACTAACAAACTAACAAACTAACTAACTAACTAACTAACTAACTAACTAACTAACTAACTAACTAACTAACTAACTAATAAAAGACCGTTACATACATTGACAGCAAATTTTAACCGCAGCATTTCAGGTAGTCAGTTCTTTCTGTTTGTTTGCTTGTTTGTTTGTTTGTTTGCTTGTTTGTTTGTTTGTTTGTTTGTTTGTTTGTTTGTTTGTTTGTTGATGTTTTGTGGATGTTGTTTTTGTTGTGTTGTTGTTGTTGTCATTATTGTTGTTGTTGAATTTTGGATAACCGTACCGACGTGTGTCCATTAAACTTTAACCTGAATAGACGGAAATCGATTGCATTGTCGGCCTGTCATACTGTAATGTATTGTATATTGTATATTATATATCTATGTCATATCTGATACTATTGTATCGTATCATGTTACAGAGCATAGTATTGTAATTCTATCGTATATAAAGGAAGAAAAAACTTCAAAAGCTTTCTTTGAAAAAGAATACAACGTCACGAACAACGGACTGAACTGCTTTAGTTAATCAATGCTGGGAGCAGCCATCTTCTTTCAAGGCCAAAGGTTTGAAATATGCATAGGTCTCAGAGAGTACTTTGGCCTGGAGTACCCCTTGTCACATTCTCATTGTTTTCCCGGCTCTCCACACTATCTATCTCCTGCCCTCTGTCCACTCTGCTCCCGGCGTGACGATCTGGGTGTGGGTTGTGCTCAGGGAATTTCCACATATTCCAGTCTGTTATCGACTGATCCACTAGAGTGAAATACCGGTTAAAGTGGCGCGCGCACACACATACACACACACACCACTTACATACATACACACACACACACACACTTACTTACATACACTCACATAACACACACACACACACACAGAACACAACACACACACACACACACACACACACACACACCACACACACACACACAAATAACACTCACACACACATATGCACACATACATACGCACCACACACACACACACACACACACACACACACACACACACACACACACACACACACACACACACACACACTCGTCCATGTTTAAGTCGGACAAACGCGGGCAGAAAGTGTATGCACCATACACCATAGAGTTTATTCGTCCATAAAGTCACGCGGCGAGACTTGCCTGAACAAGGGAAATCACTCTAACTTGCCATGTCTATGATCAATCGTCAAAGGTAACGGGGTCGAAAATGTTGGCAACAGTTTCTATGTTCCTGTTGTTATTTGACCTCGCCGTTTTCAAATAGATTTTATCGACCTGTTCGTCATAGTTTCATATACCCGTCACGCGCGACAGCTTACTCAGAGCTATTTGTTTCCTTGTTTGTTTCATTATATTAAAACTGATGAGACAGACTGGTAACAACGCGAGGCGTGGATGCATGTCACCAAGGACAAGAACAAGAAGAAAATCATGTTTTTTGTTTGCTTGTTTTGTTTTTTGTTTTAATTCTTGAGGATAGAAAATAAACCAACATGCTGTTTTAACATTCAGCACTCGCCCAACGACGGTATGTAACAACACACACGAATGAAACATGCGATAAAACAGACGAAAAAAATGGGGCAGGGGGAGAGAGTGACGGGGAAGAGAGAGAGAAAGAGAAAGAGAGAGAGAGAGAGCAGTAGGATGAGGTAGGGCCTAGCTGTTACTGTTATTGTTGTTTAAAGCCCAGCCGACTGCGTAGAGCTATATCTGGGCTCCGATCGTTTCAAAACCTACACAATACTTCAACAGGAAAAAAAAAGAGGGAAAAGAAAATTAAGTACACACATATCAATCCATTCGCGCACATAATCTAAGGACATGCCCCTGGCGTTCACCACTCCGTCCAATTTATCGCACATGGGATATAAAAACATACCTGGAAACAAATTCAAAAATAGCTAGACACTAAAACATACATACAAACGGGCCTAAATTACCTAAAATTGCTTCGGCATATCTCATCTCCCTAGAGCCAAAAATTCACTTAATACATGTACCCATTATCAATCCAAAGAGAAAGTACGTAAGATTTTAACGAACACATACAGGTGAATGGACCCTCAAGGCAGAAAACGATATGAAGAAATGACAGAAAGCAAAGGAATAAATGAGAAACAAAAAGAGTGATAGAAAAGAGGAAATTTCTGGCACAGAATTTCCAGAAGGTGGGGATACTATTTATACTGAAAGAGCCCTTGGCATCACCACTGGGGAAAGGGCCTAGCTGACGAAGAGACTGAGCACCCGCCTTTCCACAGACTGCAGTGATTTGAGCCTGTGTCAAGAAACGGCGAAATGTGCGCGGGCTTAAGACCGCTCAGCTGTAAATGGGTTCCTGGTTTTGTTTAGAGTTGAGGAAGGCCAAGCACAAAGAGATGTGATACAGCTGGACTGCATGAAGTGAGATCTATATCACTTGGACCAGCGTGACAGTCAAGTGGAGAAGACGTCGGACTCACAATCAAAAGGTGTGGGTTTGATCCTGCCTGGGTACCTCCCACCTGGTGGGTAAAGGGTGGAGATTCTTGCCATCTCCCAGCTCATTTTAGTGCCTAAATCCCCTTCGTGTGTGTACTCATGCAGAACATCAAATACTTACGTTAAAGATCCCCGTAAATCATGTCATTATCTGGTGGGTTAGTGCAGACTGTGCAGCTATATACTGCCTGCACATTGTGGGCAAGACAACGTGCATGGACACATCCGAGGAGATCAGAACGCTTAAATAAATGATTGCAAAACAAAACAAGACGGTCGAATCGCTCTCTAAAATCCTTTTGCTCTTATATATATGTACACACACACACACACACACACACACACACACACACACACACACACACACACACACACACACACACACACACACACACACACACACACACACACACACACACACACACACACACACACAGACGTTAAATCAAAGAACGAACGAACGAACACACACACACACACATACACACACACACATATATAATATATATATATATATATATATATATATGTATACACACACACACACGCGGGTGCATTTTTATATACGGACATCTAAAAAAAACAATACTTTACTCCTGTACAATGTTTTTGCTATTCGAACAATTTTGTTCTTCTTTCACCCGTTGGACTGCATTGAACGTGTTCTTTTGGAGGAGGGGGGGGGGGGTAGTCATGACCGAGGTTTCCACATAGAATACAGAATACTGTCCCCTGGATAGCATGTCGCCAAAGCACGGCGCCATCCAGTTTCTCCTTTGTTGTGGAACAGAATAACCCATTTTAAGTTTTCACTCGGTATCCACCAGTCTCATTGTTCTGATGATTGTGATAATAATGATATTACGCCAGTCAGTTGTAGAACAGAATAACCCAATTTAAATTTTCACTGGGTATCCACCGGTCTCATTGTTCGGATGATTTTGATAATAATGATATTACGCCAGTTAACGTTTAATTGTGATGGTGAAGATGTTCTTGGAGTGGTCGACGTCATGATGATGCTGACGACGATGATGATGATCAGGATGATGGTGAGGGTTGCTATTGGTGATGGTCATGATGATAGTGATGATGATGATGGTGATAATGGTAGTTTTGGCGGCGATGGTGACGGCAACAGTAGCGGAAGATGTGAAAAAGAATAAAGACGACAGTGACAGCGATGTTAATGATGCTACCGAGAGAAATACTCCGTGACTGTTTCAGAAAAACTACGACCTACACCGGGCCCACAGTACAAAGTGGAGGGCAGTCTCACACTACGGGGATCAGGATACAGCCCTAGTTACACCATCACTGGCAGACCTAAACGCTCTGTTTTCGGTAAGTAACCATGTCATGTCTCCCACTGGTTAGGTTCAACTAGTTTTTATTCAGTGTGTATAAAGACTAGCAAAAAAAGTTGGATACTAACTGACCAACATGTCCAGAATAACACGGGCACTTATCAGTCTCCACTTAACAAAAAAAACAAAAAAACAAAAAAAGAAAAAGAGAGAGATAAAAATATCAACCGGAGGGGTGTGTGTGTGTATGTGTGTGTGTATGTGTGTGTGTGTTAACCTGACAATGAAGTGTTCATAATGATGGTAATGATGGTGTGTCTATCTGTGATGGATATAGACGTATACATTAGTTTGTTGTTGGTTTTTCTTTTCGGCTGTTCTGGATGGGTCTTCACAGATGTAAATCGTTTATGAGAAGTGAATGCTTGGATTTTAAGGTCGTGGTGCCAGATCAAAGTTACACTGTCAAAAGCTACAATCTATCTATCTATCTATCTATCTATCTATCTATCTATCTATCTATCTGTCTGTCTGTCTGTCTGTCTATCTATCTATCTATCTGTCTGTCTGTCTATCTATCTATCTATCTATCTGTCTGTCTGTCTGTCTATCTATCTGTTATATAATAGATAGATAGATAGATAGACAGACATAGATAAAGATATAGATATAGATATAGATATAATGCTGTGAAATGTGGCACATGCGTGTTACTGACTCTCCTTCACTTGCCAATCACACCGTGGAATAAGGCAAAACTAGCGAATCGGGCCACACAGTTATTGTATTAATGACAAAATACAAATCATGCCTGAAACATAAAATTCTCAGATTAACTAACACCTCCAGTGATAATTCTGCATCTAAATATTCCACCTCAAAGTGACTCTATGTCTCAGTGCTCCAGCACACAAAACATGCTCCAGTCACATAGCTGACTATGACGAAAATGATGATAAGCAAAGCTTGCTCCTCCACGAATGTCAGAAGAGATGGTTCACACACAGACAGTCTGGATAATACACTTTGTTATAAATCAGTCATCATAGTGACCAAGGAGCAACGATGACGCAACATGCTTTAACCTTTTGACTCCCGCACCCTGTCCACCAGCATCCTGCATTGTCAACCTTGTCATTGATGGATGGGGTGCGAGAGTCAAAGGGTTAAGAGGGATACAGTGTCGTTTCTCCCAGCAGGCACACGTCACAGAGCGTTGGAACTCGTGTGTCTGCGCGATCCATGATGTTCCAAAACCCAATCACCAGAGGAAACCAGAATTTAATTCTGCCCATCATAAGAATTTTTTAAACAACAGATAACCTGTTTCCATCTAACCAAAAACAGCATACATGTCTAATTTTTTTTGTTTTGTTTCGTTTTTTTGTTGGTTTGGGTTTTTTGGTTGTTTTGTTTTGATTTTGTTTTGTTTTTGTTTTTTGTTTTGTTTTGATTACAGCATTCAAGGGAGGCAATCCCTGCGCCTCTCACTACAAATGACTTAAAGAGTTATTCCCCTGTAGCAATGTTACCAAATCGTTTCCCAGAGAATCCATCATCTGCTCAAATTACAACGGTAACTTATCCCAGATAAAAACCTTGTCTCTTTGGCTTGATACTGAAAAAAGGATTTCCTGTTACTTGTTCACATCATCATTACGATCTGCCTGACAATAGCAATTCTTATAACCGACAAAATACAGCATTTTCCTTCCGAACTTTTACTCTGTGATTAGACTTTCATCCACTACATCTCATGCAGAATTACCAGACTCACCTTCAAATGCTTTAAATAACTTGACTTTAACTTCAGTGTCCTAAGAAGTGACTCTTTAAGAAAAAGTCTATCTAATGTGCCGCACGACAAAATTCTTGGCAGGTCTAGGAAGCAACGTGAGTCTGTTGAAACGCGTGTTCTGTCTCATCCAAGCTGAAGCCAACGACTTCACGGTTCACAAAATGACGCTGGTCGTACCAACAGGAAGCATGTGTGGAATAATCTCACCCACACAGAACGCTCCAACCAGGAGGAATACAGCCTTTTGTCATAACGCAATTTAACCAGGCTATGTAGGAAATTCTCGGCCTTGCGTTTGTGACACACAGAGAAAACAACAACAACAACAACAAGCTTTGATTGACAGTTTTTAAGGAAGGTGTGTGAGCATCACCTTCTCCAGAACAACAAACACACTGTTTACATTCTGTTTTCAATTTTGTGACAGTCTACTATTGTGCTCCCTCCCCCCGTGGGGATGCCGGGTGCTCTTTCAGTATAAACAGCATCCCCATTTTCTGGAAATTTTTTCCTAGGAATTTCCACTTTTCTGTCATTCTCTAACGTGTCTTACGTGCTTTCTCTTAGGATTGATAGTTGGTACATGTATTAAGCGCATTTTTTACTCAAGGGAAATGAGGTGTGCTGAAGCAATTTTAGGGAATTTAGGCCCGTTTTTATACGTGTTTTATCGTCCTTAGTTATGTTTGAATTTGTATTCATATATGTTTTAATTTAAATTACCCGCTGTTTGATAAA
>CM060311.1:44427691-44460191 GCA_030674185.1 Monoplex corrugatus
GCCAATTTTGTGTAACGACACCGTATTTCATCAATCTTAACGACTTTTTTTCTTTTAATGACTGTTTATGTGAATGACGTTTTAACCAATTTAGATATTTGGCCAGGTCCATGCGTTATCAATAGGGTGTTGTAACCAACCGAGTTATCTGACAAGGCCCATATGTTATCAATAGGTGTTGTAACCAACTGAGTTATCTGTCCAGGTCCATTTATCAATAGGGCGTTGTAACCCAACTGAGTTATCTGGCCAGGTTCATATGTTATCAATAGGGTGTTGTAACCAACTGAGTTATCTGGCCAGGCCCATTTGTTATCAATAGGGCGTTGTAACCAACTGAGTTATCTGACCAGGTCCATTTGTTATCAATAGGGCGTTGTAACCAACTGAGTTATCTGGCCAGGTCCATTTGTTATCAATAGGGCGTTGTAACCAACTGAGTATCTGGCAGGCCATTTGTTATCATAAGGCGTTGTAACAATGAGTTATCTGGCCAGGCCATTTGTTATCAATAAGGCGTTGTAACCAACTGAGTTATCTGGCCAGGTCCATTTGTTATCAATAGGCGTTGTAACCAACTGAGTTATCTGACCAGGTCCATTTGTTATCAATAAGGCGTTGTAACCAACTGAGTTATCTGACCAGGTCCATTTGTTATCAATAAGGCGTTGTAACCAACTGAGTTATCTGACCAGGTCCATTTGTTATCAATAGGGCGTTGTAACCAACTGAGTTATCTGGCCAGGCCCATTTGTTATCAATAAGGCGTTGTAACCAACTGAGTTATTGACCAGGTCCATTTGTTATCAATAGGGCGTTGTAACCAATTGAGTTATCTGGCCATGTTCATATGTTATCAATAGGGTGTTGTAACCAACTGAGTTATCTGGCCATTGTTCATATGTTATCAATAGGGTGTTGTAACCAATGAGTTATCTGGCCATGTTCATATGTTATCAATAGGGTGTTGTAACCAACTGAGTTATCTGGCCAGGTCCATTATGTTATCAATAAGGCGTTGTAACCCAACTGAGTTATCTGACCAGGTCCATTTGTTATCAATAAGGGCGTTGTAACCCAACTGAGTTATCTGACCAGGTCCATTTGTTATCAATAGGGCGTTGTAACCAACTGAGTTATCTGACCAGGTCCATTTGTTATCAATAAGGGCGTTGTAACCAACTGAGTTATCTGACCAGGCCATTTGTTATCAATAAGGCGTTGTAACCAACTGAGTTATCTGCCAGGTTCATTTGTTATCAATAAGGGCGTTGTAACCAACTGAGTTATCTGGCCAGGCCATTTGTTATCAATAGGCGTTGTAACCAACTGAGTTATCTGACCAGGCCCATTTGTTATCAATAGGGCGTTGTAACCAACTGAGTTATCTGACCAGGTTCATTTGTTATCAATAGGGCGTTGTAACCAACTGAGTTATCTGGCCAGGTTCATATGTTATCAATAGGGCGTTGTAACCAACTGAGTTATCTGGCCAGGTTCATATGTTATCAATAGGGTGTTGTAACCAACTGAGTTATCTGGCCAGGTTCATATGTTATCAATAGGGCGTTGTAACCAACTGAGTTATCTGGCCAGGTCCATGCGTTATCACTTTGGATAGGGCGTTTGAACCAAACCCATGTGTTATCAATGGGGCTTTGTAACCAACCGAATTATCTAGCCAGGTCCTTGTGTTATCAATGGGGCTTTGTAACCAAATGAGTTATCTGGCCAGGTCCTTGTGTTACCAAAAGGGACGTTGTAAACCATCTTGGAAAGGTTGTATATATCTGGCCAGGTCCTTGTGTTACCAATAGGACGTTGTAACCAAATGAGTTATCTGGCCAGGTCCTTGTTTTATCAACTAAGCCTTTTAACCCTTTGACTCCCGCACCCTCTCCATCATTATCCTGCATTGTCAACCACATGCTAGCAAAGCAAAATCTTAAACGTTTGACTCCCTCACCCTATCCACCAGTTTCCTGCAGGGAGTCAAACGGTTAAGATTTTGCAGTTGGTAGGTAGGGAGCAGGAGTCAAAGATTAATCAACCAAGTTCTCCAGCCAGCAGCTATGGTCCATCGGAGAGTTGAACCCACAAATACTGCGTTATCAATATGGGGCTCTAATCGAGTTTACGGGCCTAAAGTTGTGGTCTACCAGAAGGTTTGAAGCCACGACCCCTGCGGTTTCAGAATGGCGTTCTTATCAACATAGCCAACAGGACCATTTTAAAAAAAAACAGCTGATGTCCACATGAGGGTGGAGCCCACAGGCCCTATGTTATCATTATTATGACGCTCAACCCAACGGAGCCAGCGGTACCACTAACAACTGTGGTTTGCTTGAGGGTCAAACCCAGACCCCTGTGTTACAAGCATGACGCTGTGACCCACTGAGCTAACAGAGCCATCAAACAAAACCCAAGTGGAGATGCTCAAAAACAGATTTTTATAAGGATCATCGCACTTAGATAGCTCAGTTTGTGCTCACCCCTCTTCTCCCCCCTCCCTCTTTTTCATTTCATTTTCTATCTTGCCTAAATGGTAACTGAAACCGGAACAGTTTGTACAATGCTATGATGATGATGACGATAAGGACGATAACCAGGATGCTATGGAGTTCCATCTAGGATTGAGACTGTGTGACAGGGCTGTACTCAACTTTCACCGTCATAACATATCCTGGCAGTATTGGTCAAGAGATTTGAACAACATCCTCAAGAAGTAATCAGATTTAAAACTCCATAGGTAAGTACAGAATTCCGGATTTCAGTTTCGATCCCTTAACTTGTACGATATTTTATGTGTAGGATACTCTGTGCTAGAAATGGAAGGAAGCCTGGCTGACGTTGAGGTCAAGCCCTTGCCTTTCAACCTGGCTGCACGTGTGCAAATCTCTTTCGGAGAAAATCTGTGCGTGTTACCGCCAGTCCGACCAACCGTGGATGGGAACTGCCTGATCCTGTTCACAGCTAGGGACGGTAAGGCAGATATATGTGACTGGGATCTGATGCAACTGAACTATATTTTTTATCTTTTGTTGAAATGTTTACATTTCTTCCAGTGAAATTTTGATATAGAATAAAGTATTTTTGTGTTGTTTCGTTGTTTTCTACTGCTTGTACTGTGTTACTGGTGTGTCCGTGTGTGCACGCTTGATGTTACTGGTAACGTCCATACCACGCAGCTGATTTAATCTGATGATTTTATCCATGTGCTGACGTGAACGACGTCAGCCATTTTCTTCCTTGTCATAAGCGATGTACTGTGTTACATGTGGCCCTTGTCTCTCACAGGATAGAGTGCCTTGTCATGGTAACGCGCCATTCATATATTCATCATTTTTTCTTTGTTTTGTTTTGTTTTTTCGAGCGTTTTGTGTTTCTTTATCTATTTAAGTAACTTTTTTCTATAGAATGTTTGCCAGAGACAACTCCTTTATTCCTGTGGATTCTTTTAGATGTGGTAAATGCACTTTACACACAGGACCTCGGCACTTCACAAATAAGGAGGCGGGGAGAGGGGGGGGGGGAACACTCCCCTATCGTCAAGAGCAAGTCCTTTCCCAAGAACAAGGTACCTATTGTAAACGCTTTAATTGCCAGTGCTCTGGTTTGGGGTCAGAGTGATCCAGTTAAACCGTATCGACAATAAATTTTTGAATGACGCATCGGACTTTTTGGGGAGAAGGTAGGCAGGTTGCCTCTGTTGCCCATGCTCTGAATGTCTCATATCACCACTTCAATCTCTCCTGCAACATACAAGTTGTCTTGTTCTCTGTCCGTCGTAATGCTCCTGTGATTCCGGTGGGTTGGCGTTTTACAGGCTCCTTCTCTCTATTTCAACACCTTGCCAGCGCGTACAGTGTGCAGGGTCAAGGAATGTACCTGATAACTGCTGGCAGATTTCGGGGGGGGGGGGGGGGGGGGGGGGCACATCTGGTATTATCTGAGTGTGGTGCATTCCTCTTAAACAAACTCCAAACTCGTGTGGTGCATTCCTCTTGAACAAACTCCAAACTCGTACCAGTCGCCGTGGTGCAGTGGTTAACACAACGGACTACCGACTGGAAGGTTGTGACTTCGAATCCCCGTCAGTCCCTTCAAAAATTGTTGTGGGATTTTTCGGCTCTAATCGGTTCCTACCCAGCGTTGGGAGTGCTATGGGTTCATTGGGAAGACTGCAACAATACAGTCGAGTCTCATCCACTTCACGGATGCGTATTGAGGGTGTTGCTCAATCTTCTGACCAGCACCGCAGGTGTCTGTATCTTTCGGACCTGGTTGACGCCAGGATATATTATGATAGTAAGCGTAGAGTACAACCCTGTCACACAGTCTCAGTCCTAGATGGCACTCCATAGCATCATGATTATCATCCTCATTTACATCATCATCATTGCATTGTAAAATCTGTGCCGTCTTCTGTGGCCATTGAGGTGGCGTAGAAAATGGGACACCCCACACACACACACACAAAAGAAAAAGGTAAGCACAAAGGTAACCTCCCTGAGTGCGATGATTCTTAAAAAGAACAACAACAACAAAACCCTCCAAACTCGTGTGTATAAACCATCGTGTAAGCTAACAGCTCGTCTTTCAGTAGTGCTGTTCCATTCTATTTCTTTCGTTGCAGCAATGACTTTGGAAGTTTCAAGTAGAGGTGAAGAGCATAGTTCTGATTTGATTTATAGTATGGAAGGAAGGATAAAACTGGAGGATTTTCAGTGTGGCTTGGCCGCTTATATTACTTTTATCGAGAGAACAAGAAAAGGGAAAATAAAAACAGCCTGGAGAAAACCAGACGAAGAAAAGGAGATGTAGATCAGGTTGTATTGTGAATGATCACTGAAAACCCCACCCGCTATGCACACAGAGAAAAGGTGCACTCACTGTTGTATTAGGGGTGGAGACGACCAAGTCAGATAACATGAGATTTATATTGTGCAGGGGATTGTAGTCCTACTGACAAACTTGTGCGTCGATCCTCCGCCCACCGCCACTTCCACATTCCCTCTTCACACACACAAACACTCTGCCTGTCTGTCTGTCTGTCTGACTGTCTGTCTGTCTGTCTGTCTCTGTTTCTTCTGTCTCTCCTCTCTCTCTCTCTCTCTCGCTCACACACACGCACACACACACACACACACACACACACACACACACACGCACACGCACACGCACACACGCCACATACACGCGCACACACACACACACACACACACACACACACACACACACACACACACACCAACGTCTTTGCTGAACTTCGCTCTCTTTGGATGAAAATTGAAGAACAAGGTAATCAAGATCGATAGACACTCACTGATAATGTTCAGTCTTCCAGTAAGGTTTTTTCCCAATACATTCAATCAGGATCGACAAATTTTCGTGGATAACGTTCAGCTGCCCAGAAAGAGTTTTTCCCTATACATTCAATCAAGATCAACATATACTCACTGATAACGTTCAGCTGTCCAGAAAGGGGCGTTCCCTACACGTTAGAGACATCAAGACCTTATACTCGGACAGCACCAAATACACCTGTTACCCAAGACCACTTTCACATGGCACAGCTCCATCCATCAACTCCTCCAGTCAGCGCCTCATAATGCCAAAACCAAAACCAAATTGACCGTTGGCTACCCAGAGAAACACGAAACACTGCCACACTACGAACCTCTTTGTCAGAAAGAGTTGAAAACAACAAAGCTGTCACAAAACAAACTTCTTGATCTAAAACAGACGAGAACAACAAACACACCAAACCGGAACCAGAAAAACACGAAAATAGAATCAGAACGCGTGTTTCATATAACCAGACAAGACAGGCGCAAAGTTTCGGCCAACTGGCCTTTGATAAGATCACAAACGAACAAACACCAAATACAAAAATTAGGAGCAAAAGACTGATACTTCCCTGCTGCTTCGTCCAGTGGGAGAAACAACCACTCAAACAAATCTCTTTCAAATGAACATTCATTGACCTACACCCTATCAAACAATAATGGCAAGAACAGTCATGCAGCTCACAGGTAAAAATCAAATGATATAAACAAATACAACACCGAAACCAACAATCGCCTGTAAACAGTTTCTAAAAACTCCCACCCTGGTACAGAATGTTTCCTTAGCCCGTGTTTTACCTCCACGCCTCCCCTATGCTTCATCAGCCTTATTTCCCAAGGCACAATCATTTTGCCTACAACCTATCTGAACCGCCAAATGCGTTCCTCCAAATCCCGTGGTATTCCACACCTTCAAATGTTAACTCCCTTCTCTAGATTACAAAGCATCTTAATCTATCACTTTTACTTATTTCTTGAAAATATCCTAACAATTCGTACACTTAAAATTTCACACAAACCTGCTTTTTATTTCCCTTGTCACATTTCTTTGAGAATGAACATGCTACAAATAGTCGTCTGAATGTCTGCTCTCTACACATCAAAATATTAGATGCTGCTAACTTTCTTCATAATTCCAACTCTGGTATAACTGAATCACACGACTCCATTACATTTCTAACGCTTTTGTCAATATCGCAGACTACATCATAATAAGAAAAGATCCTCAACCCCCCAGGCCAAACCGGTATTGTTGTATACATCAATAACAGTATTGAAAACTTCATTTTAACGCGCCAAGAAAACATTTCAATAGAATGCATATGGTTCGAACATAGGCCAGGTTCTCATGCTCCCTCGTTCTGTGTCTGTTATCTATACAGAAATCCAGCTTTGAATTATGAATGGTATGACTCTTGTTACGACGCTACACTATGTTAACAATACAAAACAAATACTGATATTCTTCTCTGTGGTGACTTCAGTATAAACCTATTGGAACCACAGAACTTCTGGTATTCGACCGTAAATCTCTATGGACTTTTCTAGCTTATAACAGAACCAACTGCAATACATGGACTTCAGAAACACTTCTTGAACATATGAAAAAAATCACCTGAAACAATTAGAAATGCACATACACCTAAAATGGCCATCAATGACCATAGCGTTACTAGTTGCACAAAATCTCTCAAATTGCCAAAAATGTCATCGGAAGGACGCACCTAAATCTCATTTGAATCGTTCAAAAATGTCGATCATAAACATTTCTGTCTAATTTCACTCACACACACACACACACACACACACACACACACACACACACACACACACACACACACACACACACACACACACACACACACACACACACACACACGTGCACGTGCAAGCATGCTCTCTCTCTCTCTCACATGACGCTGCTACTTTAATAGCCAGCCATCTTGCAGTGTCATTGTGCCTTACTGGGATCTGTTTGTCAATCAGGTCTTCAATGTGTTAGCATTAAGACGTGACTGAAAACCCCCTAAGGACTGTAAGAAAGTGGCAGACAGGGTGATAAGTCAGTCACTGCAGGTGTACTACACAGTCCTCTTCAAGGCTAAGTCAAGCAATGAGGGAATGGGGTGAGCGTTTCGTTTCGTCTACATTCGTTTTGTCTTCATTCGTTTTGTCTTCATTCGTTTTGTCTTCATTCATTTTGTCTTCATTCGTTTTATTTACATTCGTTTTGTTTACATTCGTTTTGTTTACATTTGTTTTGTTTACATTCATTTTGTTTACATTCGTTTTGTTCACATTTGTTTTGTCTACATTCATTTTGTCTTTATTCGTTTTGTTTACATTTGTTTTGTTTACATTCGTTTTGTTTACATTTGTTTTGTTTACATTTGTTTTGTTTACATTCGTCTACATTCGTTTTGTCTGACTTCGTTTCGCCTATGTATTTTTACTACACGCAGATTTGTTTCGTTTCGCCTGCAGTATGTGCATGTGTGTGAGTGAGTGTGTGTGTGTGTGTGTGTGTGTGTGTGTGTGTGCGCGCGCGCGCACGGCAGTGTGTGTGTGAGTGAGTGTGTCAGTGTGTGTGATTGTGTGTGATATGTGTGTTGTGTGTGTGTGTGTGTATGTGTGTGTGTGTGTGTGTGTGTGTGTGTGTGTGTGTGTGTGTGTGTGTGTGTGTGTGTGTGTTATTTGTGTGTGTGTGAGAGTGTTTTTGTGTGTTGTGTGTATGTGAGTGTGTTTGTGTGTGTGCGTGTGTGTATGTGTGTGTGGTATGCACGCGCGCACGGGCGTGCATGTGTGTTGTGTTGTGTGTGTGTGTGTGTGTGTACGCGCCGGGGGCGCGCGCGCGCGCGCGTGCGTGCGTGTGTGTGTGTATATGCGCACGTACGTGCGTGCGTCTGTGTGTGTGTGTGTGTATGTGTGTGACACAGTCCTTTTTAAAACACAATGTTTCAGTTACTACAAGTGCAGGTATCATATACGTTACAGGTTTTTTGGGATGGGGCGGGC
Organism: Monoplex corrugatus; assembly: GCA_030674185.1. NCBI lineage: Eukaryota > Metazoa > Mollusca > Gastropoda > Littorinimorpha > Ranellidae > Monoplex > Monoplex corrugatus. The sequence continues at coordinate 44,436,055 of CM060311.1, forward strand.
GTCTGTGTAATATGACCGTTTCTAAAACGCCTTGTCCACGTGTGTCTCTTGGTTCTTTTATGTTTTTGTATACAATGAGACTCGGCGAAGTCTATTCCTCTTAAGTCTGCTCTTTGTTCTCACCGCAAAGTTAGTGCCAATTACCACAATCACCTGAAACGTACTCTGTAAACATATATACAAGTCTGCTCCAAACAACTCCTTCAACCCTTTGACTCCCGCACCCTGTCCACCAACTGAAAATACTAAACCCTTTGACTCCCTCAACCTATCCACCAGCTTCCTGCAGGAAGCAGACTGATAGAGTGAGAGAGTGAAAGGGTTAAGTATTTGTTTTGTTAGCATGGTTGACAATGCAGAATGCTGGTGGATGGAGTGCGGGAGTCAAAGGGTTAAAAGACAGTGTTATTAATTAAGTAAAGGTAAATAAGTGAAAGGAAAATGATATTTAGAAGAAAAAAAAGCAAACAAACAAACAAGCAAAGAGAAGACAGACATTTAAAACAAACAAAAAAGAAGCATTTAAACTTAAATACGTGGGATTCTTGTGAGATGGAGCGCTGTGTAAGCAGTCATTATCGGTAACATCAATGTCTCTCAAGTAGTTCATCAGTTATAGTAGTTTAGTGCCCATTGGTGCCTTCTAGTTTCTTGTAGACACAGTATATCAAAGTCGTATATATGCTAATTTCTCAATAGTTGATATCCTTTTTCTCGCAGTTCCAGTTACATATTCTGATATATTTCTTTGAGAGCCGTTCAGATTTTGTCATCTTTCTGGTTACATTAAAACAGTTCTTTCTTTTTCTTTGTCCTTGCTCCAGTAGCATATTTTTCACTCCCACCCTGGAGTCTGCCAGTGAGAAGCGTTGCTCCAGTAGCATATTTTTCATTCCCACCCTGGAGTCTGCCAGTGGGTAGCGTTGCTCCAGTAGCATATGTGTCGCCCCCCCACCCTGGAGTCCACCAGAGGGTAGCGAGATCGTTGTATTGCCGGGCCGCGACTGACCCGGTATATTTCCTTTCAGTTGTACTTTCATCATGGTTTTGTTTTGGGCTTAAAGAACACTTGGTGGCACCCGTTTCCATTGAAAGTATTGTACACACAAGGACACATACTCACATATACATGGGTTCCTATAATTGTATACACAAGGACATATGTTCACACGTACCCAACAACATACACATCTACCTATATCTATACATGTTGATGTAAAAGGTGTCGTTTGGAGTATTTGTATAGTCATGCTGACAATGTTGGTTGTAGTACTGTTGATGTTTCTCCTCTCGAACACACACACACACACACACACACACACACACACACACACACACACACACACACACACACACCATTATGTATATACATACATGTGTGTATGTGTGTGTGTGTTGTGTGTGTGTGTGTGTGTGTGTGTGTGTGTGTGTGTGTGTGTGTGTACATATACATATGTATAAAACAAATAATATTTTTAATATTTATTTATGTGTATTACGTTATTCATTTTCTGTTTATTTGTGCATTCATTATTTATTTATCTATTTATCTATTCATAAATTCATTTCTTTGAAGATACGATACACAGATACGCGTGTCATTTACATGTAACCAAGACTGTTCCAATGATGGACTGATAGATCACTGTACTAGTATAAGATAAAAACAGATGTAGGCTAGGTAAGACATAGGTTAAGTAGGACCTTGGGACGTGGCCAGCTCATTGTGTGTGTGTGTGTGTGTGTGTGTGTGTGTGTGTGTGTGTGTGTGTGTGTGTGTGTGTGTGTGTGTGTGTGTGTGTGTGTGTGTGTGTGTGTGTGTGTGTGTGCAGACTTACCGCTTGTGCCATGATCACCATCACGTAGCACACGTGACGTTAGTGCATATGGAATTCTTTCCGAGCGCGGAGATGTCATCTTGAGAAACTGAAACTGAAACTGAAGTGTCCATTGATGAGATGTATGACCTTATCAGCTCGTAGGTTCGTGCTCATTACTCATGATTATTTTACATGGCATTTGTAGTGTTAATACATATGGAATCATCCGAACGCTGAAACTAGAAGACATACAGCACCTAGCATGGGGTATATAAAATCTACATGTACTCCTACTCCATTGCTCCGTATTGTGTTGATGACGCAGCTGCAGCTGACTGAGAGGTTACGGACATATTTCTTCCTATTTGGAAAGTCCTGTCAACAAAGAATAGTATGCCTAAAAGGCTAAGAAGAAAAGGTTATTGGGACGATTGAATGATTTGTTGGAACGAGCATAAAGAGGCAGAGGCACACACAGATGTGGATTTTGATTAAAACGTTAAAACGTGTGGCGCGATTGGACAGATTATACCTGTACCCTAAGTTCCACATGCATATGTCAAAGGTCAATAGTCACTTCCACGCAAAATGTTTTGCAATGACAATGACAATGGTACTTTATGTTGCAACGATAGTAGTTATTACTGGAAAGTCTCTTCTCTTCTTCTTCTTTTATTGCTTGCATGTTTGTTTATTTTCAAGTGACAGTAACGACTTCTCGGTCAATTAGTTATGGCATTGTGCATATGCAGCATGGCAAACCTCATCATCATCATCATCATCATCATCATGTGCCCTGCAGCATGGCGTTGGCTATCATGGCCCTCCATACGAATCTATCCCTTGTCGCTGCAAGTACATCTTCCACCCTCTCTGTCCTCAGCCATCCTGCAAGTCCGTCCAATATCTTCTCCTGGGTCTACCTGGTGTTCTCCTTCCCTCCAGCTTTCCTGTTGTGACCAGGTGCTCTAATTCCTCTTTCCTCATAATGTGTCCTATAAATATGTCTCTGTCTTTTCCTAATCTTCTTTATTAATGATATTCTTGTGTCTGCCTCATTCAAGACTGTCTCGTTTGTTTTCTTTGCTGTCCATGGAACACTCAGCATTTTTCTCAGAAACCACATTTCAGTTGCCCTCAGTTTTGTTCTGACTTAGCGTGTTGACTGTCCACGCCTCACAATCGTACGACAGCATCGGTTCTGTATAACATTCAAGAACTCTACTCCTGGAGTTAATTGATAGGCGTTTGTTGGTAAGAACGCTTTTCACCTTCTTGAATGCTGTTTTGGCATAGCAAATAGCAAGATTCAAATAACTCGGTCAAAGAGACCGCTGTAACTACAGAGGTAAAAATGAATCGACTATGTATGAATCGATGTGATTACGACATTGATTACGACTGCATGGCAGATTTCTATCCCGTCAAAAGACAAATTTGTCTTCTAGCACAATAAGTATTAATTCTGACATGGCTTGGCATGTATGGACGCCGCAAGTGCACTGATTCACCCATGCTGAAGTAATGGGTAGTTGGCACTGGACAACAATAGCCAGCCATCAGAGGTATTGAAGTGAATGAATGACTTGTCGGTTCAATGGAAAGGAACACGTGAATGTGTGGCCTAGGACAAGGGAGTAATTAAATCTTCCATCTGGCTGTTAAAGTCGGGCTTTTAAAGACAACCATTTTCGTCGCCATTCTTGTTATCCTGAGTTTAATGGACTGTCCTGTTTTCACGCTCGACAAAGGCCATTACTGCAATTACTTCTTGCCTGTTTTTGTTATAAATGTTAGGCCACATACATGCATGCATGCATACACATATACATACATACATACATACGTACGTACGTACGTACACACATACAGACGTACATACATGCATCATCCATCCATGCATACACACACACACACACATACATACATACATACATACATGTACATACATACATGCATAGAGACATACATACATACACACATACATAATACATACATACACGCATACATGCATGCATGCATCCGTCCGTCCGTCCGTCCGTCCATCTATCCATCCATCCATCCATACTCTTCTTCTCTTCCTTCTTCTTCTTGCAATTCTTCTTCTTCATTCTTCTTCTTCTTCTTCTTCGCATTCTTCTTTCGCAATTCTTCTTCTTCGCAATTCTTCTTCTTCGCAATTCTTCTTCGTAATTCTTCTTCTTCGCAATTCTTCTTCTTCGCAATTCTTCGCAATTATTCTTCTACTTCGCAATTCTTCGCAATTATTCTTCTTCGCAATTCTTCTTCTTCGCAATTCTTTTTCTTCGCAATTATTCTTCTTCGCAATTCTTCTTCTTCGCAATTTTCTGCAATTCTTCTTCTTCTTCGCAATTCTTCTTCTTCTTCGCAATTCTTCTTCTTCGCAATTCTTCTTCTATCTTCCTTTCTTCTGCTGTTCACCGTCTACATTCTTCAGCTGGCGATGAATGTGACCGCTCCTCTCACAGCTCTTGCCGGTTGCTATGGAGCCTGGTGGACAGAGAGACTGCAGTTGGCCATGCCTCCTGTCACTGGTAAAGACTACATTGCTGCTGTGTGCCTTCAGCTGCTTGGTTCTCTCGACTGCAAGGACGGGTTGGTGAAGGCTGAGGGGGGATCTGGTGAGGCACAGGACTCGGCACTGTTCCACACTAAAGGGACCTCAGTGGGTGAACCGAATTCTGTCAGATGTAGCTGACCATGTAGACATTTGCAGGGAGAAGAATGGCAGAATGGTTCAGACGTTCGCCTGCCAATAACTAAACTCGAGGTTCAGGGGTTCGCTCCCTGTACAGGCCTCGACTTTTCTCCTCAGTTTGACCGGAAAATCAAACTGAATGTCTAGTCCTTCGGAAGGGGACGAAAAACGAGTCGGACCCATGTGCCTTCTGGCTGTGCACGCTAAAGATCCCACGGCAGTTGAAAATCGTGAAGAGCAGGGCAATTCCCGGCTGCTTTGGTATAAAACATTGAAGAGACAGGTTGATTTCCCAGGTCCCACCCCTTGAATACCAATTAGCTTTCTTGCCTTTCTGAAGTCTTGGTTAAAAAAAAGTGAATATTATCTGTATCTGTAGGGTACGTCGCTGTCGCCAAGATTTATGTATTATTGCGACGGGAATTTAGCATGAATTTGAAGCGAGAGAGAAGGGATGGGCGCGGCTCTCGTGGTGCTGGCCCCGGGAAAAGTTGAGGTCTCTGCCACCCCACTCCCCTATGACCTCAGGGTTATAGAACTATCTAGGTAGGTCCCCAGGATCTGGCCAGCTCGTAGGTTATGTGCAGGCTTAAGGCTTGTGCCGTTATCATTCTGGGTATTCTCCATCACATGGCACCTGTGACGATAGTGTATATGGAATTCATTCCGAGCGCGGAGACGTCATCTTGAGAAATTGAAACTGAAACTGAAAAACTGTAAGACATTTGCGTTATATTGCATAGTAGCATGGCTTGTTTGGAGGCGTAAGCAGGCCTTCGTCTAAAAAGACAAAAACCTTCGGCCATGTTCTGCCTTCTTCTGAGTCTATCGACTGCAAATGGCTCTGAGTCCTGCATAAACAAGAGCACAGCGGGTTGTTGTCACAGAATTTGCGGTGGCCGTTCTTGACCATATTCAGAGCGTGGAACACTTGATTCCTGTGTTTGTCTTGCTGAGGGGGGGGGGGGGGGATAAGTCATTCTCTTCGATTATTCTCTCTTCTCTCTTCTCTCTCTCTCTCTCTCTGTCTCTCTCTCTCTCTCTGTCTCTCTCTCTCTTTTCTCTCTCTCTCTCTCTCTCTCTCTGCCTTTCTCTCTCTCTCTGTCTGTGCCTCTGTTTCTCTCTGTCTCTTCTCTCTCTCTCTCTCACTCTCTCTCTCTCTGTCTCTCTTTCTTTCTCTCTCTGTCTCTGTGTCTCCTTCTATCTCTCTCTCTCTCTCTCTTGCCTCTGTTTCTCTCTGTCTCTTTCTATCTCTGTCTGTCTCCTTCTCTCTCTGTCTATCTGTCTGTCTGTCTCTCTGTGTGTCTTAATGTAGACCTGCCAAGGGCAAGGACTGGATGAAGTAGTTTAAACACCAAGATATCAGCACAAAATCCAGAGAATTTAATTCTTAAGAAAGAATGAGGGGACAGGGGACAGAAATGCAGGGCACTGTAATAAAAGACTGTACTTATGTTGATCTAGAAATCTAATACAAAAATCGTCTTACTTCAGACGGACAAAACACAAGCCTAAGGAGGACGAGGAGGGTTAAAAAAAATCTCACTTTGTGTAAGTATAAAAGTTATACTGTGGGGGGAAAAAGAGTACATGAAAAATGTAAGTTTTTTTTTCAACATAAATGAGCTCCTCATTCGACATGTCATATTTATTTTTCATCAGATCAGAACAAAACTTATTCTTATTGTCGCTACCGTCGTTGTTGGTGTTGTGTTTATTGTTGTTACGTATTTTAAAGGTAGAAAACCTACTCTTGCACTGAAAGATCAAAGGAGCCAGCCTTTAACTATCTATCTATCTATCTATCTATCTATCTACTATCTATCTATCTGTCTATCTATCTATCTATCTGTCTGTCTGTCTATCTATCTGTCTGTCTGTCTATCTATCTATCTATCTATCTATCTGTCTATCTATCTATCTATCTATCTATTTATCTATCTATCTGTCTGTCTATCTATCTATCATGTATCTATCTGCCTGCCTGTCTGTCTATCTGTCTATCTATCTATCTGCCTGTCTGTCTATCTGTCTATCTCTTTGTCTATCTATCTATCTATTTATCTATCTATCTGTCTGTCTATCTATCTATCTATGTATCTATCTGCCTGCCTGTCTGTCTATCTGTCTATCTGTCTATCTATCTATCTGTTTATCTGTTGTCTGTCTATCTATCTATCTATCTATTTATTTATCTATCTGTGTATCTATCTGTCTGTCTGTCTATCTACCTATCTATCTACTTACCTATCTATCTATCTGTCTGTCTGTCTGTCTACCTATCTATCTATCAATCTATATGTTTGTTTTTTTATTTATTCGTTTAATCTCCATTTACTCTCTTTAGAGGGTGAGGGGCGTGTCTGTCTGTGACAGAACCGTTTGAATATGGGGATTTTTTTTCAATCCCTATTAGCTTTACGTGCTTACCGTTAGATTTTCACAGCTCTGAGGATTTGATCTCTAACATATTTTGTTCAGGGCTGTGGACTGTTGAGGAGTCAAGAAACCATAAGTTTGGAAGTACAGCTCCAAGGTCAAGGTCGCATGAACAAAAATAGCGTCTACAATCAGCATTTGTCCAAGCAGGCGTGTGAACATCGCTTTCTCATAAACTTGTAACAAAATTTGATAGCTGTTTTCACTGTTGTCTAACATTGTTGTCTATGCATGTCAATATTTGATTACAACTGAAGCTGTCGCAAAAAGCAGAACTCAGATTTTCTGTAGTAATTCTATGTACAATGAGAGACCTTTGAAATGGCTTGACCATCTTGGGTTTTTTTTTTCCTCGTTTCTATCCTATATAACTGTGTGTGTAGCAACATGTATAGGAGGCAAGAGAAATTAGAGCATCCAATCACAGTAGGAAAGCTGGAGGGAAAAAAGAGCATCAGGTAGACTCAGAGAGAAATATTGGACGGACTTGCAGAGTGGTTGAGGACAGATAGGGTGGGAAATGTACTTGCAGCAACAAGAGATAGATTCGTATGGAGGTCCATGATCGCCAACGCCATACGGCAGGGCACATGCTGATGATGATAATTGTGTGTGTGTGTGTGTGTGTGTGTGTGTGTGTGTGTGTGTGTGTGTGTGTGTGTGTGTGTGTGTGTGTGTGTGTGTGTGTGTGTGTGTGAGTACGTTTGCGTACGTGTGTGTATGTGTATATATGTGTGTGTGTTTGTATATATTGTATGTATGTCTGTTTGTGCGTGCGTTGTATGTATGTGTGTGTATGTGTGTGTGTGCATGTGTATATGTGTGTACGTGTATGTATGTGCGTGTACATGTGGGATCGAGCGTGCGTGTCCGTGTGTTTACGTGTGTGCATGTTTGCATGTATATATGTGTGTATGAACACGTGCTAGTATGTAATATGAGATTAAATTAGCTCCTCCCCCCCCCCCTTCCTTTCAACAACTTTACATTTTTTTTCTTTTACTCGTTAGGGTTCGTCTTTCTACCAGAAAAAGGGGTAGGGGTGTCAAGTAACAAGACACCACGTTATGGTTCACGTTATACAGTATGTACGTGTGCACAGAGCACCCAGCAAACATCGGGCCGGATTAGTTGGATCTCAGACTGGGGCCAGGGCCAGGGCCAGGGCCCGGGCATGCCGCTTGAGAACAAACCACTTTACTTTGCTAAGTGCCCCCCACTGTTTGACGCCACTCACGCTCTGCTGATTTCCCTACAGTGTGTGTGTGTGTGTGTGTATTACTTGAGGCGTAGGTGTTCTGTTGGTTTGACTCGAGGAAGGGGATAATTGGTGGTGTTGTCTATCTATACATGCACCGTAAGACAGCTTGTTGATAAGGTACAGCATGCATTCTTTAGGGGTACCCAGACATTGTTCAAAACATATAGCCTTTTAGTGTAGGTACAACTTCAAGAATCTGGCCAGGGCGTAGGATTTATGCACAGGCTTATAATTCATACCATAGTTATTTTTTCCCGTAACATGCTGTCTTGAAATATTTCAGCAATCCTCCAGAACTTTAACTGTGGCAGACTCATAAAGGGTATAAGTAACGAAATGCAGAATATTTCTGCCAGATCCAGCCGACCACTTTATACAGAAATTATATTTTCAGTTTGTGTGGAAGGGGAAAATGGATAAAATCAGAAAAAAAATACAGTTAAAAACATAAAACATAGTGGATTTGCATGTTTCTTTTGTATGTACGTACACACACACACACACACACACACACACACACACACACACACACACACACACACACACACACACACACACACACACACACACACGCACACACACACATATATATATACATATATACAATATATATATATATATATATATATATATATATATATATATATACACATGGAAAAAAGTTAAGCAACCCTAAATTTGATCTACTGTCGCAGGTTACTGTAAGTATTAACATGGCACAAAATGTCATTTTGGACAAGACTGGTATTCCATAGCGATGATGAAAACAGCCCAGTGTGACAGTGAGGCACTGGCTCCATGTGGCGTGCACGAGCACCACGCCATCCACGCACTCGCCAAAATGAAGTTTGCTCACGCCACAGATACGTGCGTGTTTGAGGCAGTTTCCCACTGCATAGTCACTGTCCTACAAGATGGAACGAAGGAGAATGTCAGAAGAACAACGGTGGCAAATTATTGGCATGCATTCTACTGGTATGACCTGCACAGCTATAGGACGTCAACTGGGATACCAAACGTCAGTAATCAGCCGATTGATACGAAAACATGATGAAACGAACACTGTGAAGGACCGGCCACGAGCAGGCAAACCACGTGTTACTACCCAGCGTGAAGACAGGGCGCTGTACCGTCTGGTACGGCAACAGCGATTCGCATCTTCATCCCATCTGAAACGGCAGTGGCTACCAAATCGACATCTGTCCACAAAAACTGTTAGAAATCGCTTGAGAGCTATAGGACTGAGGGCAAGAAGGGTCATCAAGCGTCCACTCCTCACAGACCGTCATCAGCGATTACGTTTGGCCTGGTGTCTTGCCCGACAGCACTGGAACCTGAGGAACTGGCGGAAGATCCATTGGTCAGATGAAAGCCGCTTCTTACTCCATGTTACCGATGGGAGAGCGAGAGTATGGAGGCAGCCCAACACAGCTTATGCTGCAAGGAACATCACACCAACTGTTCCTCACGGCGGAGGCTCCATCATGGTCTGGGGGTGCATCTCCCACGACTGCAAACTGGACCTGGTGACCATTCGTGGCAACTTGACAGGAGATCGCTACATCCGGGAGGTCCTGCAGCCAGCTGTTGTGCCTCATTTTGACGACCACCCATTAGCCACCAGACCTGTGTTCATGGACGACAACGCCAGGCCTCATCGTTCCAGAGCAGTCGCAGCATACCTCCAGCAAGAGGCGGTGACAACATTACCATGGCCTGCCATGAGTGCGGACCTCAATCCGCTGGAACATGTATGGGACTTGCTTGGCCGTCGAATACAGTCACTGGACCCTCCTTTGCAAAATCTCCATGAACTGGAAGCAGCATTGCATCGGGAGTGGCAGCAGCTCACCATTCAGCAGATCCGACGCCTCACCGGAGGGATGAGACGTAGGGTTCAGGCAGTCATCAATGCACAGGGAGGATACACCCGGTATTGACTTTTGTTTGCTGTTATGCTACCTGGACACGTAAAATGTTGGTTTCATACCACTATTAATTTCTGGACCAACTGTATGAAATCGTTATTTCCAAACTCAACATGACACGTTTTTTTAACCAAAAATTATGCACATCTGTCTTCAATGTTATTGACGTGAATTGTCAAACACAGAACCATATTTCTTTTGTTTATGTCTTATGCAAGTGTCATACTTTCATGTAATAAAGACCATTTTGTGAACTTGAGCGTTGCTTTCTTTTTGTCAGTATTATATCGCTTCCTTAGCGCAAAAATGTTGGGCTTGCTTAACTTTTTTCCATGTGTATATATATATATATATATATATATATATATATATATATATATATATATATATATATATGTATATATATATTGCTTTCAATCCTTGTAGAGAACTTTTTTCCGAGTGTGATCAACTTGTAAAACTTGAAAAGAGCAAATCCGCAAACTAAACAGAGATTTAACATTTTGGTACTCAATACGATATTGATTGATTAAAGCGAATTCCTGTTAGTTCTCTTACCAATCTCAGCTATGACAGGATAAGCACACTTTCATTCACTGTGCATCTTTTTGTCCTGAAGTTGGTGAAATTTTGCTGTATTTTTTGTACGGTGGAGAAGTTATTTTTCCAATAATTTGTTTCTGCTTTCTTTCGTCCATTCAGTCATTATCCTTATTCTATTTTCATGTTTTTAGTTTCGTACACATGCATATGCTAGTGCTTACATCTATGTGTGTTATATTGGTTCCAAGAAAGACAGGTTAGTTACTTTTACTGTTAGAAGTGCACTTTCCTTTTGTATACTTTAATTTGTAACAGCGTTATTCAAAGCAAACACACAGGAGGTCCATTGAAAATGAATGTTTCGTTACTATGGATGCTCTGGTGACCTATAGTTACCAAGGATAAGTAGGATTTTGAGGATAGAAATGGTGTGTCTGTGTGTGTTACAGTGTATGTATACCTGCCTAATGAGGCCTGGTTGACACAGAGGCAGAGCTGCCACCTTACAATCTGCCTACATACGGTTTCTTATTAGACTCGAGAAAAGCTTTGTGTGTGAAGCCTCCATTACACATGGCTGTGAATGAATAATTAAACTTGCTTGGGGTCGGGGAAGGTAAAGAAACGATGGAGGGGAGATAAGCACAGCCATCGGAATGCTGATCCCAAGATAGGTTGAGGTTTCTACCACTTTCGTTCACCACGACCTCAGGGTTATGTCACAACCGTTACCTTACATTATACATACACCAACGGCCATAGCACGTTGAAAACACTCGTACCCGCCCTGATCACAGAAGTTAAGTAACGTCAGGCCCGGTAATACATCAATGGGTGACTGGAAATACGGGTACTGTTAGCATTTTTCACGACGAGCGTGATGGTCGAATTTCAGGACACTACTCTTCCAACTGTTAGGTCTGGGTTCGAGTCTGTTTGTGTACCACTTGGTGGATTAACCCTTTGACTCCTGCATCCTATCCACCAACTGCAAAAACTTAGCCTTTTGATTCCCTCACGCTATCTCTCAGCTTGCTTGCAGGAAGCTGGAGGATAGTTTAAGGGAGTCAGAGGGTTAAGTTTTTGTTTAGCCAGTATGGTTGACAATGCAGGGTGCGGGAATCAAAGGGTTAAGGGTGGAGGTTTCTCCGATCTGCCAAGTCAACATGAACACCGACCTGCTATGCTCGGAATGCCTGAACCTCTTTCGTGTGGATACGTACACAGGACATCAAATACGCACGTTAACTGTTTTATAGACAATATCTGTGTTCAGTAATTTATGGAACAACAGAAACACTCAGCGTACACACCACCCCTACCCCAAAAACCGAGTATGACTGCCTTAAACTGCCTTACATGTAAAAGCCCACATGCATATTCCAGTGCGCATGTAAACTGCATGCAGCCCATGAACGATTCGTTTTTTCTTTTTATATTTGCGTACGTACAATCACGTTCGTGTGTGCGTGTGATTGTAAAAGGTGGGGAAGGGGAAGGGGGCCTGACATGGTCCATACTACACTGAACAAAGTGGATTGGGGTGTGGGACAAGGGAGTGGACCGACAGATCAGTAATGTTTAGTAAGCTATTGATCGATAAGTCCATGTGATAATTATAAACACTGATCAGTGATACAGCACGACCAGTACAATTAATGTGTTGTCGTGACGGATATATACCTGTTCTGCTTGTAGTAATCACGAGTGTGACGGTAGTATAAGCTGCACACGCACAAACTCCTGATACCAACACCTGTATCAGTGATCGGGGTGATCGGTCTGTGTGATTTGTGTTGCCGCGTCTGATTATCCTTATGACACCCCCTGGGAGATCAGAACAACAAAAGACAACAGTGCTCCTTTACACAAAGCCGTGGAGTCCTGACTTGACGTCTCAAGTTTAAATCTCACGGTCTGTGACATGGTACATTTGGCCACAGTAGAGACATTGGCAGAGAGATTGGCACCTCCTTTACCAATTTTGCTGGTGTTCATTGTCTCGTTTGATCCACTCAATCGGTCAAGCTGCACGTGTGCAACACGTTTCAGAGATAGGCAAGAAATGTGGTCTGTGTGGCCCCGAGCCCTCTGCAGCCATGTGTGTGCTGGTCCGCGGGCTGACACAGCAAGACACACAATGCTGGTAGTGTGTGCTGATTGTTTATCATGTGGTGTTTTTCTAAGAACAAAACTTCGACACAAAATTGAATTGAAACTACTAGATCATACAGCAACGTTGTTGAACCTTTGTATGCTGCGAACCCCATAACATAGCAAGGCGATCATATCACATAGTCCACAGAGCTACTTTCCTCTCTCTCTATCCATGTCTGTGGACACGCATAAAAAGCCAGCAGCAGAAAAGGTTACCGATCTTTCTTTCTGTGTCTCTGTTCCTTTAGGCCATTTCTAGAGAACATTCAAGACTTGGTTGTCGTGTTTGTCCATGCGGTTTTATAGTGCAAAAAGACTCCGGTTCACAGAGAATGTCAGAAAGTGTTAAGAAGAATACAAACACAAACAAAACAAAACCAACATTATCAACAACAACAACAACAACGACAAAACCACTAGATAGAGATCATCAAGCCATACTATGAGAAGGTCATTTGATGTTGTTCATTGACTAGCCGGCCGTGAAGGTCATATCAGGCCTTCTGAGTGGGGTCTCCAGCAGTGTTAAAGTCCTGACGGGCGGGTCAATTCTTTTCTTGATCAATGTGTTGTATTAGTCCTAATTAATGTGCCAGTCATTCGGTTGTATAAACGATATACAATAACCAGTCTTAACTACTGTGACAACCATTTTGCGGTTCTCAGCTAAGATCTAGATCCTATTTCAGCTTACGCCTAAAACAAAAATTAGGAGGGGGAGGGGGAGCGCACGTACATACGGTTTTGTGAGGGCTTAGGGAATGTTAGGGACGTATGAAACACTAGCTGACACCACTAGAATGTGTGAAGGCTTAAGATGGGCGCCGGAACAGGCCAGTTTTTATGTTGCAGACTGGGATCGACCTCCGGACGTCAGATATTGAGTCTACGGTTCTGTCTGGTGTGAAAAATATGTGAACTGTCCGAGTGTGATGACTGCCTACAATAATGCTAAACAGACCACAACTCTGATTCAGTTTCAGTTTCTCAAGATGACGTCTCCGCGCTCGGAATGACTCCCATGTATGCACTAGCGTCACAGGTGCCTTGTGATGGAGAAGATCCAGATTGATCACGGCACAAACCTTCAGCCTGCACATAAACCCATGAGCTGGCCATGTCCTGAGGTCCTACCTAGATAGTTCCATAACCCTGGGGTCTTAGGGGAGTAAGGTGGCAGAGACCTCAACTTTTCCCAGGGCCAGTACCACGAAGGCAGCGTCTATGCCCTGACCCTCGATTCAAATTTATATTCACATTTTCTTTAACCAAGACTTCAGACAGGCAAGAAGGCTAATTGGTCTTCAAGGGGTGGGACCTGGGAAATCAACCTATCTCTTCAATGTTTTATACCAAAGCAGCCGGCAATGCCCTGCTCTTCACGATTCTCAATTACCGTGGGATCTTTAGCGTGCGCAGCCAGAAGGCACACGGGTCCGACTCGTTTTTCGTCCTCTTCCGTAGGACTAGACATTCATTTCGATTTTCCGGTCAAACTGAGGAGAAAAGTGGAGGCCTGTAGGGGGAGCTAACCCTGGAACCTCGAGTTCAGTTATTGGCGGGCGAACATCTGAACCATTCTGCCATTCTTCTTCACAACCCTGAGCTGGAAGGTGACTGACGTGATAAAGACTTCAGCTTTTCTCGGGGCCATCATTATGAGAACAGTGCCGGAGGGCGCGGTAGCCGAGTGGATAAACATCGGACTTCCCATTGAAATGTCTTAGGTTCAATCCGTTTCAGGTAAAAAGTGGAAAGCTTTCCATTTCCTAGGTCAAGATTTACAAAATTGAGGCAACTAAAATATGGTTTCTAAGAAGAATACTGAGAGTTCCATGGACAACAAAGAAAACAAACGAGACAGTTTTGAGCAGCAGACAAAGAATATCATTAAAAAAAATTAGGAAAAGACAAGCAACATTTATAGGCCATTTTATGAGGAAAGGGGAATTAGAGCACGTGGTCACAACAGGAAAGGTGGAGGGAAAGAGAATACCAGGTAGACCCAGAGAGAAAATATTGGACGGACTTGCAGGGTGGCTGAAGACAGAGAGGGTGGGGGATGTACTTGAAGCGACTAGGGACAGATTCGTTTGGAGGGCCATGATCGCCAACGCCATGTGGCGGGGCACATGATGATGATAATGATGATGATGATGATGATGATGATGATGATGAGGTCAACATATGTGCAGACTGCCAATGACTGCATCCCTTTCGTGTGTATGCGCATGCAGAACATCAAATATGCACCTTAAAGATTCTATAAGTCATGTCAATGGCTGACTAATGGAAACATGAAAACACCCAGCATGCAAGCGACAGCAATTTTGAAAAAAAAGACAAAAACAACAAAAAAGACTTTAGCGAATAACTTGTACCATTAGAAAACAAAGTATCATTACTATTATCACTATAATTATCCTGTCCCTCAGTGCATCACCTTCCCTGACTGTGACAAGGTTAGGTACTCATTCACAGCAAGGTACATGGGAGGCCACGCACACATAAACGTTTTTCCAGACTCGAACTCGTGCAGATAAACTGGAAGACGGGAGCTCTACCTTTGTGCCAACCAGATCTTGTACAACACAGTATGCTACAATATTAATCAAGGCAAAAATCTGTACAAGACAGTATGCCACAATGTTAATCAAGGCAAAGCTCACATTGCTCATTGGTCCTATTCAGACTGCACAAATCTGTCCTGTACAGCAACTTGCGTACAGCTGCTGTCTGGAAAAGTCCAGTCCACTGACCATGAACTATTTGCATCATCAGGTTTTAAAGGGCAGTCAGTTCCATACAAATGGTCAGTTTCATTTCGTCCAGGATGACGTTCCGGCGTTACACAACAGTGTTCACTACACTTGTTTTGTATCTGAATTTGGCAACAGAATCATGGCAAGTTCCATAATCCTCTATATAAACTCTACACGTTGGTGAAGTTTGGTGATTGTTAAACTGTGTGATGTATGCAATGCATGTTTTCACACAACAAAGTTTGCCTTCATCGGCCTTGAAGCATGCAGGACAACTATAACTACATTTGTTTCATATCGCTGGCAAAACACACAGAACTGGAGAAAGCTTCACAAGATGGAGAAGTTTCTACGATGAGCATTTCTGACAGGAATTAGCGGCTGGGAAGCGTGTGACTAATAACAGAACAAAGCCCTGCTTCCGAATAAACCTTTCTGTTTTACTCTACTTCAAAACGACATTCGTTCTCCATTTCCTCACAAGTCTGTAAAAATGAAATACAGCCCGTCTGACTGTCAGTTTCTGTTGGGTTTTTAAAGCTGAACTGTGCAATGTTGGCTACTGGTATTTGAACGTTATCTAACAAACAAACAAAAAATCGGCAAAGAGAAGATACAATTATTGTTATCATTATTACTTCAATACTATTATTAGTTTTTTTATTTCACTAACATCACATGCGAATTAGTAAGTACTCTAATGAAGGATTTTAGATCTGCGTATGAACTTTTAAGTGCTGTTCACGATCCTAACCCAAGTGAACGAATATTTGACATCGGCAACAACATCAACGACTGACGAAAGCTTTCTTCTTCTTCTTCTTCTTCTTTGTTGAGTGTGTGTGTGTGTGTGTGTGTGTGTGTGTGTGTGTGTGTGTGTGTGTGTGTGTGTGTGTGGTGTGTGTGTGTGTGTGTGTGTGTGTGTTGTGTGTGATGTGTGTGTTGTGTGTGTGTGTGTGTGTGTGTGTGTGTGTGTGTGTGTGTGTGTGTGTGTGTGTGCGTGAGTTTTCTTTTTTTTTCCATAAATGATTTGCAGTCAGCACTTAACGAACGCTAAAAGACACGCTCAGCAAATGACTGCCAGTTCTGTATGAGCGGATCACAGTGCTTAGCAACTTTAATACCCCGTAGAGAGATTAGGTTAAATTGCGTCCTGAAGCTTAAACACCGGATCATGGGATTACTGGCCTCGATGTACCACCTAAAATAGGCTGCTGGAAATGACAAACCTCGCGTGTGGTTAATATTGGCTACAGATTTGATTAGCGGGAACAGAATACAGACTACTAGCTGTGCCTGCACACCTTAACTAATGAAGCAAACCGCTGTTGTCACAAACCTTTTTCTTTTTCATATAAATCGTTTAAGCGTAAAGCAATTATGGTGTTAGAGATTAAGGACACACGTAACTACAATGACAATGACAATATTGCTTGATTTTTTCAAAGGTAGAAGTAACTGGCTTGAGTCATTTATTCTAATCCCCCATTTAGAAAAAATGGGAGATTATTTCATACAGACGGGAGGTGTGTGTGTGTGTGTGTGTGTGTGTGTGTGTGTGTGTGTGTGTGTGTGTGTGTGTGTGTGTGTGTGTGTGTGTGTGTGTGTGAGGGAGGGTTGTATGCGTAGGTTTTGTTGTTCTAAGAATATCTTCGTTTTACATATTGTTGTATGGATTTTTTGACAGACACACAAACTCTCTTTCATAGAAGCATAAAGTGGACATTCAAAAAACGACAACAAGTAAACAAATAAACAAAAAGGATAATGAACAGCGATGCACTTTATCAATAAAAATATCATGGACGGAAATGACACAGGTATAATAAACATCTGTCGTTCATCATTTTTGCATGAACTGCAATATGAAAGGTTCACATCATGTAGGATGGACAAACACAGACATGCATCCAACTTCTGGAACGAGCCATCGAACGGCTGGACAGATCAGTCAACAAACGAGCAATATCACACGTAACAACTCAGACCTAGAAATGGACATTTGATATCACAGAAACGCTCATTAAATAAGACATCACAAATCCATTACTGTTAACATTGGTTTGAAATGACCACACAGAGTGTGTGTTTGTATGTGCGTAATGTTTGTAAGTGTGTGAGTACGCGCGTGTGTGTGCTCATATGTGTAAAGTAATCGACGCTCTATATATGTTTGGTGTGCGTATGTCTGTCTTTTTCTTCTAGATCTGTTTACTGTACTTATGCATTGGTTTCTCGTACGGTGAATGTTACAGCTAACGACATCTGGAAACATTTTTATCTTATCATTTCCAGCCACTCATAAACAAAAAGCATTAATGCCAATTTTCACTTCGATCTGATTCGTGTTCTGCCATACAACCGCAGTGTAAAGATCTGAAATCATCCTTGTCTCATAATGCTGCGGTCTGTCTTCTTCGTTTCTTATTTTTTCAGGTTTCATTTCGTCACAAGGTGTTGATTTTTAAGGTCCTTTTCTTTCTTCCTTTCTTTCTCTCTTTCTTTCTTTCTTTCTTTCTTTCTTCTTCCTCTTCTTCTTCCTCTTCTTCTTCTTGTTCTTTTTAATTCAAGAAATGGAAAGGGGGAAACCAAATGCATAGGATGTGTTTTCCCCCATTATGATCAGAAACAGATTATTCTTGCCTTCGTGTTACAATGATTCAGCAATTAATCTTTCATGCAGGAAGAACTGAAAGATACAATAACTCACACCAGAAGGTCTTTGCTTCTCTTCAAGCGAAATCATAAAACATCACCACGAGGTGCAGACTTTTTGTCCTGTCCCATCTTTTACGCTGCATTCAATGGCCCCAGAGTCTGGAACAATTGCTACAGTGACAAATAATGAGGAGGGTAATAGTGATGATTCTATGTGGTTCCATTTTGGAGGGAGAATGCATGACATGATTGTGTTCTATGTTTCATTTCATAATATGTCCCTGTGTCAGCCAGGCTCGAGAGATACAGACACCTGCAATGTTGGATCAGTAAATTTGAGCAACATCCTAATGAAACATCCATGAAGTGGATGAGACTCAGTTGTGTGTTTCTGTCTTCCAAATGAGTCAATAGCAAGTTTAACCCTAGTCAGGAGCCGGATGAGGCCGAAAGATTCCACGTTGATTTTGACATGACTAAAGAAGCAGATTTTTAAACTGGCTTGCAGTTCGCACCGTGTCAGCAGTCATCACTATCTCAGAGACACCTTAAAGTTACAATAACCCAAAACAGTGAGCTATGCTTCCGTTCTTGTTAAATCGTCGTCAGACTTCAATTCTACCGGCCTTTCAGAAACAGCTTATGACCTGTTCAGTGAGTTTTGAAATGCCAGATTACCAAGCAGTAACAAATAATTCACATGGAACTTGACACCGTCCATGAAACTTCACGTACACGTGCATTCGCTTTGTTGGACAAGTTTCAGTTTCTGAAGGCAACCAGGCACCAAACACACAAGTCTACCCTACATACAATTGCAAGTGCCAAGTTGTTGAAGAAATCCCAATCCTACAAGAAAACAGACTAGTTAAACAAGATCATGATTAAATCATGTGCCTATTATTTCTTCATTCATTACGCAATCTCAACAAAAGAAATAACAGATTTGACCAGCTTTCTTGCTATTTTACCATACGTGAGCTTCTATATGGTTTCTGTATCTTGTTTATGGACAAACATTTCTTGTTATATAAATCAATAAAACATTTTTATTATGTGAGCCTTAAAACAAAGTAGAACATGTCTGTCAATGTCAAACTGGGACAAGCATCAGTTAATGCCCAGACTCCACAATTCGAGGACTGAACTGCAAATCGAAAGTTTCTATTGTCAGTAAAGACGACGGGAAGATTGTTGAACTCTGGTCCAACAGTTCTTGCTGGAAACGTATCAGGTGAAATTATCTCTCTTGGGAAATCTTGGGCTAAACGGGCATGCACTTTGAGTAGAGTTCACAGATATGTCAATAATAAACATAATTACCAAATTTCTGTCATACTTTAACCAAGTTCTGCCACTCTTCAGATTCGACATTGGTAGTGGTCAAGAAAGTTTTTGACCCATCAAAATTGTCTCCATTTGGAACTGTTTCCATAGTGACGGTAACTATGGTCTCAATGCCTTTCACATCTTCCTCTGCCTTGTCGGTCTCTTTGGCACTTCCTTTTCTCTTTGCAGATGACGCAGATGAGGATGACGACGACGACGACGATGAAGATGATGATGATAATGACATCCCACTGCCGCGGCTAGGAAGTCGTTCCACCTTGTCTTCCTCCGACTTTGGCTGGGATGATTTCAATTCTGAAGACGTCTGCTCGGAAGGTTTTTGCTCGGACAAAGTCACCCCAGTGGACTTGACTTCAGATGACGTCGGCTCAGATGGTCTTCGCTCAAGTGACGTCAGCTCTGATTGAGAGGTCTCAGGCTTACTAAGAGAATCACCATTTTCACCCTCTGTGGGTTCTTTGGGAGTTGCAGAGCTGTCTTCAGGAATGCGTTCTGTGTATGGTGGAGTAGTTTTCGACACGTTTCGTTCACTGTCCAGCACGTCGGACTGTGGAGGCTCAGTGACAGGCGCAGTAGGCCGGCTCTGTTCCTTGTCCGTCACTTCCTGGCCAGGTTTCTTGTTATCCGTGGACGGACCTGTAGTCTGCTGTTCTTTTTCAACTGCGTGTGTTTCAGGATCTGTTTGTTCTCGTTGTGATTTTTGCGCTGTTACGTTTTCAGCAGCTGTTGTTTTCTGGACAGAGTCTTTCGTCATCTGTCCGTCCTTTTGTTTGCCGTCGATTTGATCAGATGCTACATCTTTTTCGGGGATAATACTGTTGACGCCTTGAAGACTTGATTTTCTTTCATTATTCACGGTTATTTTTCCCGGATCTTCGTGTTTTTTCGTCTCAATTTCATGCAGAGCAGTTCCTACTGGAAGCTGACTGGCTAGTTCCCGTGAGCTTTCAAGATTTCCACAAGACCGTGCACTGGAGTTGACTGACTGGAGTTCAAGGTCATGAGCACCGCCATTCTGACCCTTATCCTCAGTTGTGTCCTGTGCCATGTCACCGAGTGTGTCTCTTTCTGTAAGGTCCTTCAGACCACTACCCAACCTCACCACTGTGAAAGCTGCCTCCGAAGGGGCAGCTGACGGAGATTTCTGGTTTGTTGTGTCCATGAACGAACCTGACTCTGTGTTAGTTGTACGATTCATCACGTTTTTCACTTCATCGTCCTGTTTCAAAGCTTGCTTTTGCATTTGTTCTGTTTCAGCTTGTTCTGGTGTTTCATTATTCGACAGTAAATCGTCCGCTTTGCTTTTATTTTTCACATTATCGATGTCTGTGGTTTCAGCACCAGATTCTGTTTGTGTAAGTTTGGGAGTACCATTTGTGTTTACTACATCGTTAGAAGGTCCAATGTCAGTTACAAACCCTTCCTTGTGTTGTCTATGGGAAGTGGGTCCTCTATCCGATACCACTGACTCTAGATAAGAATCATCACGAGGCAAAAGACGAGCTCTGTTCTCAGCCGACAAAGGTGTTAGTTCATTCCTAATATGGACAGTTTCTGTAGCGGCAGTGTCACTGTGTGGACGTCGTTGTTCATCGGTTGAAACCTCCAGATCACCATCACGTTGACTTTGCTTCACCACCAAACTGTCTTTTGGTGCCCGCCTGCCCAGGGTGGAAACCTGCATCAGCTTGGCTGGAACTTGCGGTTCTTCATATTCGCCAGGGTGTTCTGGGATCGCATCTTCTCTTGGAAGCACTCCTGATCCAGGAGCTTGGTTCGCAGCTTGGACTGGTATGTCTCCGCCATCCCCTGGAGAACTCAAGATACCAGAGTCTCCTACTTCTGACCTAACTGAGCGAGGGCTGTTGTCCATAAATCGCCCGAACATAACACTGGACGTGCTCTGTCCGAAAGGAGGAAGCATACCATTTCTCTTATAGATCTTGCCCCCGTTTCGAAATTTGTTGGCTTCACGTGCCTTCATCAGAGTGACTTCGCCTGGTGTGGGCTGACTGTCATAGGCCACATAGTGAGCAGTAGACAGGACGTTGGTCTCACTCACACCTGCAAAGCTTCGCTCTCGTCGGCACCGTTCAAGTCGAACCTCCTGGTCAAAAGAAAGATTACGCTCTACTATAGTCGGTGCTCCCGCTCTGCTAAGCATCTGGAAGGAATCTTGTGCTGCTCCAAGCTTATTGTTGAAACTGTGAGGACTGTTGTTATGTCTCATCTTAAGCGGCTGCAGTGGGGCTCTCTCTGGGTAGTGAAAAGTACTGCCAGACAGAACCAGGTCATGCCGACCCAGATGACTGTCAGCAGATATAGCCAGTGCTCCATTCCCCCGTCCAAAGAAGCCGACTTTTTGCCTGGGACTGATTCCTCCTTGCATGTCTTCTGGCCTCAGCATGTTCCATGGCTGCCTCTGGCGGTAGGCAGAGAAGGGGTTGAGGTAGTTGAGCGGGCGTCGACCCAAGTTGGCCATGGACAGTTTGTCGCCCGTCAGACACACCTGCTGCTGCTGCAACGGCTTGTCCCTGATGTAGGCAGCCATCAGGTTGCTGACCTCGCGCCCCAGCATTGCTCCCGCTGCTGCCTGCCCCGCCGACCTGTCCGTTGTGTTACCACCAGTACCCACGCTGTTAGTGCCTGTGGCTGCTCCACTCCCCATCGCCCCGTCATCACCCAGCGTAGTCTTGGTCCTGTCGTGCCGCGAGATGAAGCTGGGGATGAGGTCCTGCTGGTGCTCTGCCACACTCCAGCTGTCAAAGCTGAAGTCGGTTTTGGGGTGCAGCTTAGAGCGATAGCGTTGCGTGGAATCTGCACTTTGCCGCGCGTCTACCGTCTTCTGCTGTTCACTCAGCTCGCGGATGTAGCGCACGATGTCCGGGGGAAGGTCGGTACCCGCAGGACGTGACGTCTCAGAGCCCGTGTCTTCTTTGACTGGAGGTCTGTCGTAGAAGTTGGGCAAGCTCTTCTCCCGTCGCCATACCTGTAACATCGCCACAGACCGTATGTTAGTTGCAGTAAGTCACGAAAACTGGTTTTATTCACATCGCTACCGTTCTCTGAGACAGGTTGATAAGTGTAAATATCTGGGAAAGGTCATCTCACCAGACGGCAGATGCACATCAGAAATAGCCAGCAGAATCGGCCGAGCCAAAACAGCATTCAAGAAGATGAAAAGCACTATTACCAACAAATGCCTATCAATTAACATCAGGAAGAGAGTTTTTGAATGTTATATAGAACCGATAATGTTATACGGTTGCGAGGCGCGGACAGTCAACACGCAAAGCCAGAACAAGATTGAAGCTGCCGAGATGTGGTTTCTAAGAAGAATGTTGAGAGTTCCATAGACAGCAAGGAAAACAAACGAGACAGTCTTGATGGAGCAGACACAAGAAGTTCATTGATAAGGAAGATCAGGAAAAGACAAGTGACATTTTATAGGCCATCTTATGAGGAAAAGGGAATTAGATCACGTGGTCACAACAGGAAAGGTGGAGGGAAAGAGAACACCAGGTAGACCCAGAGAGAAAATACTGGACGGACTTGCAGGGCGGCTGAGAACAGAGAGGGTGAAGATGTACTTGCAGCGACAAGGGATAGATTCATATGCAGGGCCATGATCGCCAACGCCATGCGGCAGAGTACTTGATGATGATGACCGTTCTCTATCAAACGCTCTAGCCTTTCTCCCTTAACCCCTCACCTTCCACTCTCTCTCTTTCTCTCTCTCTCTCTCTGTCTCTCTCTCTCTCTGTCTCTCTGTCTCTCTCTCTCTCTCTCTCTCTCTCTCTCCTTTCCTCTTATCTACTCATAAACACATAACGTACAGAGAGACACAGCCAGACACAGTACAGCCAAACAGACTGACTAAGACACAGTTATTCAGGTATAGAAACAGACGCAGAAAAGCTGTAGTGGGGTGAACAAAAGCAGAAAGAGCATTGATCATTCATTCAATAAATCAATCAGGAAAATCAATCAACAGATCAGTAAATCGATCCCCTTGATGGATCACTGTTGACTTAAAGATGATTTAGTGGCAAACGGTATTGGACAAGCAGATTAGCATTCTGTGGCCCAGAGAGAGGGGGGAAGCAGTTGTTAGCGCGTCGTCTGTTTTGCATAGCCAGGAGTGCAGAATGGACTTTTTATGCAAACATCTGTTTTCAGTGTCCATACAGGGAGTCTGGTTCAGAGAAATCCATAGCGGCTCTCTCTCTCTCTCTCTCTCTCTCTCTCTCTCTCTCCTCTCTCTCTCTCTTTCTCTCTCTCTCTCTCTTCTCTCTTCTCTTCTCTCTCCTCTCTGTCCTCTCTGTCTCTGTCTCTCTCTCTTTATCTCTCTCTCTCGCTTTCTCTCTGTGTCTCTGTCTGTCTGTCTGTCTCTCTCTCTCTCTCTCTCTTTCGCTCTTTCTCTCTCTGTTTCTGTCTGTCTCTCTCCTCTCTCTCTCTCTGTCTCTCTCTGTCTGTCTGTCTGTCCGTCTGTCTTTCTCT
>CM060311.1:44465191-44472691 GCA_030674185.1 Monoplex corrugatus
ATGCTGGTTTATGTGTTGCTACGATGCCTGTTAAAACAACCCGTAATCTTTAAACAAAGGATGTTTAACATCAAAGAAATGTCAACAAAGCACATCTCCTCTACACTCCATCACAGCTGACCTTTTACTGTGTTGTAACAAGGTCTTCGTTCATCCAACATCACGGTGAGACAACCATCGAGGTATTGTAGATTACAGGCAAATAATAAGACCACTTTGATAGCAAAGTCGCCAGTGCATACTTATATATGCTATGTGTCTCTCTGTCTTGAATGTCAATTTAATCTGTTGTAAGATTATATGAAGCATTGGGTTTGTCTTCTCCATTCTACATCTGTATACGAACATTATTTCAAAATATAGGAAAGAAATCAAAGAAACCATCTGTTTTAAAACCTCAGGAAGCTTGAAAATCTTTGCTAACAGACAGGAACACATACATACACACACGCACGCACGCATGAACGCACGCACGCACGCACACACATACACACACAGCACACACAGAGACAAACACACACACACATACACACACCAAACAAACAAACAAATAAAGAAGCACCTAAATAAACCGCCTAGGAATTCTTCATAGGCTTGAAATTCCCCTGTCTTTTGCTGGTGACCGATAGCCAAGTGGTTAAGACCGTCGCAAGGATGACTTTGCCTTGAAACACCTGACCACCTTGGATGCGCAGGTTCGATTCCAGGTGGAGGACACACAACAACAACAACAACAACAACAACAAAAGTGGCGACAGCAGAGGGGCATCCAGGAGTCATGACATGGATGTGGCCCGGCCCCCTTAGAATGTCAGCAGTTCAGGGTCGAAACACTTGCTTGACTAGGGTTCCTCCCCTGAGGACCTTCTGCTGTCTGGCTCTTACAAGAATTTCTTACTGCTACTTATGTTCCGGGAGAGAGGGGGTATGTGCGGAGGATCTACAGGTGTTTGCACATCCGGCTATGTGCCCAAAGCCGAGAATAATCAAATTTGTGTATTTGAAACTTTACATTAGCAAAGATCCATTCGTTAAGAAGCGACATGCTAAAACAATTTCGTGTACACAACACAACATAAGACGTTACAACACAAAGTAAGACAAGACAACGCAAACAAAACACACACATACCACACGCAAATACACTCACACACACACACACATCCCACACACACATACCACACGCACGCACGCACGCACGCACGCACCCACGTACACACACATGTCTGCTTGTAGGGGAAGTTGAAACAGTAAATGTACAATAAATGCAAATAAATGACAATCGCATCCTGATATAATACGTGGAATGGAGGTTAATCACACAAACCAAAAACAAAATCTCACCTTTCTGGTAAAGGGCTTTAATTCCACGACGGGTAGAGTTTCGGCCCCTTGTGCCAGGTGTTTGATGTTGGCTTTGGTGTTGTGCTGCAGATGGTGCGTGTTCTGTCGCTGCCAGGCAACGCTGCACACCTTCCCCTCCTCCCCCTTTCCCCCTCCGCCCCCGCCCCCAGCGCCTCCACTGCCACTGCCGACCCCACTGCGCTCCCGAGCCGCCCCGACTACCACCATGGTCACCACGACCGCCGAGCAGTTGTCTCACAAGATGGATGGTATTGTTGCTGTTGTTGAAGATGCTTCCTCCGCTGAAGTCTTCTCCATTGTTGGGGACCTCATCTTATGTCGTCCTGAAAGAGTCGAAAATAGTACAGGCTTGTTGAGTATTGTAAAAAAAAAGGTAAAACAGCACACTAAATGACAGCAACAAGAAAGCTTTCTATTTATTTATTTATTTGTTTATTTATTTCCTTATTTATTTTCTTATTTATTTATTTGCTGTCCCATCTTCTGTGCTACTTCAGTGGCATTGTCCCACGCAGTTCATGTCTTGTTCTTCAACACACCACCAAAACCAAGTTCATTCAGTCGAAGTCCCAGTCCAAAGAAGTCGAAGGGAGCTAATGATGCCAAGCTGTTCCCACTGCTGCTGGACCACTTTGATGGAGTGAATCACCCCGCATGGCACAAGCCTTTATGTCCGCTATTGACAACAGTCAACTGCAATCATTCAGTCCAAGAGCCAGACTGAATGAGGACCCTACACCCCTCTATATCTCTCCCATGACAACATCAAGAAACCATCGACTCCAAACACTCCGATGTCAATTGTAATAAAGTGTTTTTGTATCTTGAATGAATCAGATTGGTTTGGATTTGTATCGAATGAGAATTGTCGTGGAGCGCATATGGAATCGTCAGCTCGCTGTGTCGCCGTTTTGGGCAAACTAAAACCACGTGTGACGAGCCACTTGAAATAATTGCAGTGACGTTTTCATACAGTTCTTTTTTGCTCTCCTCTTGAACAAATCTAGCTGGAGCTCTTTTCAGCTGCCACTGCCATTGCCTTTAGGGCTCTAGTCCTCTCCCTCTTCAAAATCTATAGGTATTTTATGGGATTATAGCGAGATGTGCCTACCAACTTCCTTGCTCCGACCTACATGGCTGTGCACTCCCAGTCATTTGCTCCATCCAGAAGACCCTGCTTCCATATTACAGATGTCACAACTTTTCCAGGAGACAGATTGCTGCCTAAAATGTTTCCGGAGCTTCTGGTAATTAATTCAACATTTGTGGTTGTACAGCTTTCCGTATCATGCTACAATGCTATTGAGTCATATTTTTCAACTATTGTCGTTCATTCATCTGTTTCAAACAAACGTATCCCACACTGAGTAATATTCTTTGATAGTGTTTAGATTTTTGCTTTTGGAATTATTTCTACCTCCTCCAGAGAACATTTAAGAAGTGGCATTACCTCATGTAATGATGCACTGTGGGTTTTTTTTTCTGCATCACAAAAGTTACATCTATTATTATCAGCTATTGCCATTCTTGTCAGGAGACTGTTCGTGACTAATAGTAGTATACCATGACAATTTCCAAATTGAACAACTTACTTTTAATTGTTTGAATTTTCTATGCTTTTTTTCCTTATTAGTGCGGTCTCCCAACCTACCAAGGTCAATCTTATTCCCACACTTCATGAAAGCTTTTGTGTCAACTATTTCTACTTCATCTGGGGGCAAGTTGTTGTAGTAGATGTTTGAAAATTTTAGCGTGGCTTTAACAAGCCTGTGTATCAATAGGTCCGTTGGAATGCATCAATATTATTTTACTTTTCTCTTCTGGTCTATGTTAAATGTTATTCATGATATAGCAAACATATAGGAAAAGTGGCATTTTGATAGACGTTTTTTTAAAAAATTGAACAATAAAAGAATAGTGACATTTTGGAAGACATTTTTAATGGAATAAGCTTGTTCATTACACATTTTTGAAGTCTTCTTCGACTGAACCAAAGATCGTAACAGGTCAAGATTTATCCATGTATGGTGACAGTCTTTGATAAGCATTCAATAACTATACACAAACAGATGCACAGACGTACACATTTGAAGGCAATCACGCACTTAGATCAACGAAAACACAGCACACAAACTCTGGACACCGTTTCAACGGAATCATTAATGGTTAAAAAACGGAAAAAAGGTAAAGACCCTCAAATAAAACTATTAATCTTAAAAGAAACCGCACAAGACTATCAATAGTAATCATTTTTGTAAAAAAAAAAAGCCAAGAAAAAGTCGATTATACATTTCAACATCTTGGGACACTTTTTCTCAAACGCGCTCATTCTCGAACAGATCTGCTGAGTGACATCAATCTAAGCTAGACGCATACACACATCGCCGAGAAACACTTTCTGTTACGTTGTCAACAGACACTCGAAAGACGCTGTGAATCTTTCTGGTTTTGAAAGGGAGACTATCCTTCCCCCTAAAAAAAAAAAAAGGGGGGGGGGGAAATTAAGCCTACAGTCTCCGGACATCACTGTTCATTACACCAAAACATTCCCTACATAAATCCCGTAAAGCTTCAAACAATAATGTAGCCCCCATTCGTCCAGGGTACTTTGGACAATTTTACTGTGAAAAGATCATGTGACGTCACAGTGACGATAGGGGAAAAGCAGCCGACATTGACAGGTGCCGGGCGCGAAATGAAATCCTCTTGCGCTGCTTGGCTCCACTTAAGAATGACAGCTCTTCTTCTTCCAAGCTGCTTAGGAACCGGCTGAAGGCTAACACCAATATGGTGAGTGCACAGAAATAATGTTCCCTGCAGGTGGTATGAAACTGGTTTCAGTCGGGTCATGTCTACGGTTTGACGCAGTGGCCTACCAGTAACAATCGGCGCAGTAACTAGTAAAGTAGTAGGCTCATTTCCTTGTTGAATTTTGTTAGGGATAACTTTTGGTGACAGTAATTTGCTTTGTTATGCTATATTTGCATCATTACTCAAAAAAGTAACAGTAGGCCTAATATCATTAGCATCACAGATACTTAGATCTATGCTCTCATTATTTTTGCTGTTCTTGTTGATGCAGTTGTAATGCACTAACATCAACGAAAGGAAAACGCACCTAGGAATAAATATCCAGTAGAGCCCTTATCTAATTTGAAATTTTGTTAATCACATCTCTCTCTCTCTCTCTCTCTCTCTCTCTCTCTCTCTCTCCTCACTCCACACACACACACACACACACACACACACTTTGGACACCGTTTCAACTCTCTCTCTCTCTCTCTCTCTCTCAAAATCATACGGACCCGTGGTGATGTAGTTTGCTCCCTAGACTCTGAATCCTGCCATCCGAGTTCAAATCTCAATGGCTAGGTCATTTTCATGGTGTTACGATTGATCTGTGTTGGTGTAGACCCACAATGGTCGAGCACTGGATACAAAAAGACATTGTTTTGCTTATGCCACTACTTCGTAAATATTTTCTAAATATTTCTTCTCACGTTCTCTCTTTGATTTGTCACCATCACCATTCACCCAATCGCTGTGTCATACCATGGAATTAAATGTCAAACTTCATTTTCCAATGCTGATCAGGAAGCACGTATTACAAACACAAAATCGTATCTTGAAACAACAGGAAACATTAAAGCGTAGGCAATAGCAAGCACGAAACTGTGCCTTCAAACATAAGAAAAACATCGGCGCTGAAAATACGAAGACAGATTAGCCGATATTTCAGTGTGCATTGATTCGATCACGCTCCGTTGGTGGCACACTTAGTAAAACCTAAAACCCTGTAGAAAAACACCACTAACCATTCGTGTGTGTGTCAGCCAAGCCGATCCCGACTCATAGGCTTTCGTCAGAACAGTGCACAAACGACATCGCTCAACAGATCAGCTTTTTGGTCTTCGGTAATGGTATACCTTCTTGGTTTGCTTTGAAGGTGTTTTGTTTGGGGGTTAAAAGAGCCGGCAAACTGATTACAATCTGCCGTAGACCTCAGATCTCTTTTTCGGCAAGTTCTTTTTGGAAGCCAAGAGTAAATTTTAACTGACGTTAGTAGCACCTTTTTTTTGTCCATTCGGGTTAAGCAGTATTACACTGGGAACTCTGAATTGAAAGACAGGTATATGCCTACAGCAACAAAAATGGTTATTATTATTATTATTATTATTATTATTATTATTATTATTTTTATTATTATTATTATTATTATCATCATCATCATCGTCGTCGTCGTCAGCATCATCATCATCATTGTTGTTGGTGTTCTTCTCATAATTATTATTAGTAATAGTAGTATTGTTATATTATTATTATCATCATCATTATTATCATTATTACTATTATTGTTATTACTATTATCATTATTATTATATAAAAGGCACTGGCATTTCAAATCGAACTCAAGGTGCCATATCAAATTCTTATAACGCGCACGCTGTCGTAGCCAACTTGCATAGACATGCACACACACGCACACTTACATACACAGGCACACTCAGAGTTACACACACACATACATACATACATATATATATATACATACATACATACATACATACATAATACATACATACATACATCAATATATACATACATACATGCACACATACATACAGACGTACATATATACATACATACATGCATACACATACATACGAGCATACATACATACATGCATACACATACATACGTACATGCTACATACATACGTCTACATACATACATACATACACACACACGCATAGCGTGCATGTACTGAATAGCTATATGCAGTAAAAGTCTTGCTCATGGAGCTTTGTACAACGTCAGTTTCTGAAACTTAAATCATAGTTTTTATATTGCAGAACTTATTTTGTTGATTGCAAACTTTGAGGACAGGAACCCGAGTACGTGGAAACTGTGTCCACCAAATGGTACATTTATCAAAGACAGAAACTGGCCCCAAACAGGACCTGATTCATGTTTCTAAAAAGGTGAAATGTTTTACAATTTAGAGGTTACCAGAGGTTATAGTTTCACGATTCAGTGGTTATCACTGTCCACCGTCTGGACCACTCAGCCACTCGTCACCCTTTCTGCGCAGTATTGTGTGATATCATTAGCCCGTGCCTATGCTCCATCTACAGTTAAGTGTCGTTGAACTTTCACATATTAACTTGACATAGTAATGACCTTCAATCTAGACGGTAATTTGTTTTCGTTCAAAAAAGCATGGAGAGGGTGGTGGGAGAGATCAAACTTTTGAACCGTAGATCTGTCGATCAGAATATGAGCGCTGGAACGTTAACAGCATGTCTACAACAGCCAGTCGTTCGAGCTGTTGTATTTCTTAAACTGGACACAGGTAAGCATAATATGTCATTTTTTACGCTAGTTCGCCGCGCCGTTGGTTCTGATAGTTACCGTCATAATCTGTTGTTCAGCAAGCGCGAGGAACTTTCCCATATATAACAACAGCCCTTGCATCACCTTAGTAGGCCAGGCACCCCACAGAGCCACAGTCATTTCCCGCACGTGAACGGCCATTGCAGAGAGCAGACGATCATACAGGTTATAGTAGAACGCAGTAGGTTGTCATAGGGTTTGTGACAGAAAGGATTTATCACCTGTCGTGTGTGTGTTGGACTGAAGGTGATAACATTCCTTCGTGTCCTTGACGACACAAAACTTTCTTTTTTGTACTCCGCTATGCGCCAACAGTCGAAAGATTAGTTTGATAAACTGTCACATACTTGTCTTCTGCTCGTAGGCTATTTGCGTCTGTCATATAAAATGTGTCATAAATCTGGTTATCATTAACTTCATGGCTCCTCTTTTTTTTTCCAGTGATTCATTCAGTTGTCATTTTATCCTCTCTCTTCCGAAGTCATGTACTTTTGAAGTGGCCGTGGATGTTAAATCTGCAGAAAAAAAAATAGAACTCCAATTTGATTATGATTCACGTAAATATAAAAGGATAAAAGATTGATTACACTTTGTAATGAATCTTTCTCGCAGTTGATTTATGTATAACTTTGTGGTAGCCTTATTTTTTGTTTTTTGTTTTGTTTTGTTTTGTTTATTTTTTCACTGATATATATGGTATAAACCTCCAAAGAGAAAACTTTTTCCTCGTTCTTTTTCTTC
>CM060311.1:44480191-44542691 GCA_030674185.1 Monoplex corrugatus
CGTCTCAAGCTGACTGGTTACTCAGTATTACAGCTGTCAGTGGTTGTCAAGCTGGATTTGAAAGATGGCACACGAATGATTATTTGCTGTTGTTAGTCAGTGATTGGTTGTAAAGCAGAAGCTGCTATAAAAGATGGCTTACGAGTTTTGCTATTTGAAACAACCAGGTAATGATCAGTTGTAAAGCTGCTGTAAAGCAAGCTCACAATTGATCGTTCGTGCAACAGCCGACCAACTATCGGTTCTCTGCTGTAACAGATGGCTTCCGATTGGGTACAAACATATACTATAACAGCAGATTAACGATTGTTTAGCTGCTTTAACAAATGACTCAAGATACGATACTTAATGGTGATTGACAGATTGCACCAGTTTCTGCCAGCTGCAGTAGCTCAGTTGATTGAGCGCCAGGTTCACATACCAATGGCTACGAGTTTTAATTTAGGGTATGCTACATTAAACTGGCCTTTTATTGCCATTTGAAAGTACTGGCATTTGTTGATACCAGTGTAGACATGTTCTCCCTCTCTAGCCTCTTCCCACTCCCTGGGATAGGTATCCCCGTCAGCCACGTTATCTGAGGTAGGTCATCATCATCATCATCATCAGGTGCCCTGCCGCATGGCGTTGGCGATCATGGACTTCCATCTGTCTCTATCTTTTGCAGCTCCAAGCATCTCCTCCACCCTCCTTGTCTTCAGCCAGTCCGCAAGTCCGTCTAGCATTTTCTCCCTGCATTGGGTCTACCTGGTGCTCTCTTTCCCTCCAGCTTTCCCTTGTGACCAGGTGCTCGAAATCCCCCTTCCTCATAGAATGACTTATAAATGTTGCCTGTCTTTTCCTAACCCTCCTTATGAATGATCTACTTGTGTCTGCCTCCATCAGACTGTCTCGTTTGTTTTCTTTGCTATCCATGGAACTCTCAACATTTTTCTTAGAAACCACATCTCGGCTGCCTCAATCTTGTTCTGGCTTTGCTTGTTGACTGTCCACGCCTCACAACCATATAACATTATTGGTTCTATATAACATTCAAGAACTCTCTTCCT
This sequence comes from Monoplex corrugatus, assembly GCA_030674185.1. NCBI lineage: Eukaryota > Metazoa > Mollusca > Gastropoda > Littorinimorpha > Ranellidae > Monoplex > Monoplex corrugatus. The sequence continues at coordinate 44,481,241 of CM060311.1, forward strand.
GATGTTAATTGATAGGCATTTGTTGGTAAGAATGTTTGTCATCTTCTTGAATGCTGTTTTGGCTTTGCCGATTCTGCCGGCTATTTCCGATGTGCATCTGCCGTCTGATGAAATGACCGTTCCCAGGTATTTAAACTTATTAACCTGTTCAAGGTTGTGCCATTTGCTGTTATTTTGCATGAGGAGATTTCATGTTTTTTCTGATTACCATGACTTCAGTCTTCCTGCTGTTTAGTTCCAACCCCTTACCTTTGCTTTCTATTTCAAGTATATTCACAAGGTTTTGTAGGTCCCTTTCATTTTCTGCAATTAGCACGGTGTCATCTGCGTATCGAATGTTGTTTATCATTTTCCCTCCAATCTTTAATCCAGGGTCTTCTTCTTGGTTTCTCATGATGTTTTCGCTGTAAAGTGAAAACAGATCTGGTGAAAAAACACAACCCTGTCTGACTCCTCTTTTGATGTTTTGGAAAGAGCTTACATTGTTTTCTATTCTCATTGCAGCTGTTTGTTCCCAGTACATATTTCTGATTATTCGTAGATCTTTTCCATCAAAACTAAGTCTCTCCAGTTGGTTGATCAATTCTTCATGTCTTACCCGATCGAAAGCCTTGGTATAGTCAACAAAGCATAAATACAAATCCTTATTCATCTCAATTGACCTCTCTATTATAGTTCTTAGGATGTATATGGTATTAATAGTTCCTTTCCCTTCCACAAATCCACACTGTTCTTCTGCTATTTCTCTTTTGATTCTATTCCTTGTCCTCATCATGATTATTCTTAACAGGATTTTTGTTACATGACTCATCAAACTGATTGTGCGATGGAGTTCGCATTCTATAGCCCCTGTCTTTTTTGGAAGTGCAATGAAAATTGATTTTGACATATCTTTGGGGATATTTCCAGTGTTGTAAATTTCATTTAGGAGGACTGTTATTTTTTCTATGCCAAATTCCTCCATGGCTTCAATCATCTCTGTAGTAATGTTGTCTGGTCCTGGGGCTTTTCCTGGTTTCATCTTTTTCAGTGCTGCTCTAACTTCATCTTTCATTATGGGTGGTCCGTCAAAGTTCTTTTTTGTAATGTGTTCTTCGTTTCTGTCATCCTCAAAAAGGTCTTTAATGTACTGTCCCCATCTGTCTAATATTTTGTCTTTTTCCATGAAATTTTTGACGTATCATTTCATCTGTCTTCAAGAGTCCAAGGTTTAGTTTGATGTTGCTTTTGGTCTGTTTCCTTTTCCTTAATTTCAGCCTAAACCTTCCCACTACAGGATTGTGGTCACTGTTACAGTCTGCGCCTGGTAGTGTTTCTGCTGACAGTAAAGAATTTCTAAATCTTTTTTGGATCAGGATGTAGTCTATCTGATTTTTGGTATTATCTCCTGGACTCATCCAAGTCCATTTTCTTCTATTAGGCTGCTCAAACCAGATGTTTCCTACTATGAACTCATTCATCTGTGCCCATTCTACAAGTTTCCCTCCTCTTTTATTTTGTGTACCAAGGCCATGAGGTCCGACTATATCCTTCACCCTATCCTGTCCTACTTTAGCTCCACTGCCTTGTGGACATCTCGGGAGAGAATAAGGCTAAGGGAGTTAACCCTGAAAAAAAAACCCGATGGAAGACAAAGAGAAACCACCATCGTAGTTTCCCCAGGACAATTATGGACAGAAAAAAGATGGAAGATGAAGATAACGACGTGAATACCTACGTCCAGCAGGGACTGTCATGCGGCACAGGTGACACCAGACCGTCAGCCAGCTACTGCGACCAAGCCCACCAAACTCAAACTGAGGTAGGTGTTGACATAAACTGATTCAGTCAAGTTTTTTTCAGTTTGTTATCATGAAACAGATGCAATATAAAGACAAAGGCAAAATGCTTGTGCAGCCTCAGACATTCTGAATCACAAGTATTGATTTCCTATACCCATGACTGATTGCTGCTCTTTCCTGGTCAGGTATCGACCCCAGCGCTTCAAAGGGGTTGCCGAGTAACTGAAAAAGTGTTGCCATGTCGGCGGAAGAAAGACATGTTCTTGTTCTCTGTTACTGCTTTCATTTCGTTTATAGGTCAGTTCTGGGGTCGATTTCACCGAGTGCGAAACGCTGCAATTATTTCTTTTTGCGGTTTTCTCCCTTTAAAGGCACTGTATCATTCACAAAAGAATACAAATGTTAATAAATAAATATAATTATGGATGGATGAAGGGACAGATAATTGACTGGATAATCATTTGGTGATTATTTTAATAGGCAGACACCGCTAGTCTTTTGAATGTTTCTAGGAAGATGGAATAAGTAGTGGAAACTGTTATTGAAGATGGGGAGAAACTGATCGTATGAGTCCCCTATCCTCTCCCAAAACATACACACATACATACAGCGTGCACACATATTGAGACATGCACTTGAAACTTTTCAAACACAAGGTGTTACATGTTTTCACATATTTCAGTGTTGATGTAGGATAGGCATGTAGGTACAGTTCCACAATTTGTATACATACTTGATCAGGGTAAAACCAAGGATATGTAACCCAAACTGTAAAACAAGAACGAAAATCTGAATTTTCCGTATTATAGAATAAACCCAGTCACTATATGCTGAACATAAATGCGATTTTGTTATCTATTTTAAAAATGGACCAACGAAGAAGACCGTGTGATGCACTGATACAAAAAAAGAACAGAAAAGAAAAATGTTCAAAAGTTCAAGAGTTGTATGCAATGAAGTGTGAAAATTTCTAGTTATAGCAGAAAAAGGTCTATTGCACCCAATTTCAACCTGCAAGCTGGGGAAAAAGTTTCATTTTAACTGTAAACAAAAAATTTCATAGTATAGCTTGAATGAAAAATAAATCATTAAATACAGTCTGAAATGTTTGCTTTTCTGACTTTTGTTTGTTTTTTCGTTGTTGCTGCTATTGTATGGTGTATTCACTGCAAAAAGTTAATACCTTGCCTGACTATTGCAGGGTCGGACATCTGCGACGTTTTACATTGCAAGTAAAACTGGGCCCACTACTGAGACCAGCTGTGGCAATCAAGCAGCTCACGTCGACTGCTATTGGTGTTTTTCAACAGAACGCATTCACTCAAACCATTGAATTGTCACAGTGCGATCAGGAAATGTAATTTGATACAGTTATTGCTTTCCCAATGATTCATGAAAGTATTCATTGCCAAGAGAAATTTTTCTTTTCTGTATAGTAGATCCGTGCAACGTGGTTGTTGATGTTGTTTTGTTCACTGTTGGTATTGGGTCTATAGTTTCTTTACCATAAGTTAGTTTCAAAATGTGGAAACCAGGTGAAATAATCAAAATGTGAAAGTAATGTTTGTATCTGTGAATTTGGTATTTGGTCTGACTGTCTGTTATTACATTACAACATGTTGCTGTGTGTTTTATTGTGATTTTCATTTGTTTGCTTATTCAGTTGTCCTTACTGCTGCTGCTGTTTTCTATTCAGTAAGGAAGCTGAAATAGAAATATTACTTATCAGTAATTTTGGGTGGATGAAATGGTGAACATTTTCACGAATAATAGAATACGTCGGTAGTAGCAATGCCTCGTGTTTGTTGGAACCAGTAGTACACAATTTGCCTTGACAGTGGTTTGACCTCAGTTTTTACTTGAAATCTGGAAGAGTTCGAGTTTGATCATTGCCTTCTTAGCCCTGAAATCACATAAACGTTGCTTTACAAGGAGAAGTTGAATGTAGAGTGAGGTACAGACAAGCTAGCAAGAGCTATGGCCACTTGTCTTTTTGTTTAGCTTTTCTTGACCCTCAATAGAACCAGACAGGCTTTCCCATTCATAGTGCGAGTCTTACAAACCATTGACTGACCATAACCATGGTCAGATAGCACTATCTACTCACTGCTTGCTAGTCACGAGGTTTCCCATTCATAGTGCGAGTCTTACAAACCATTGACTGACCATAACCATGGTCAGATAGCACTATTTACTCACTGCTTGCTAGTCACGAGGTTTCCCATTCATAGTGCTAGTCTTACAAACCATGGACTGACCAGAAACATGGTCAGATAGCACTATCTACTCACTGCTTGGTAGTCACGAGGTTTCCCATTCATAGTGCTAGTCTTACAAACCATTGACTGACCAGAAACATGGTCAGATAGCACTATCTACTCACTGCTTGGTAGTCACGAGGTTTCCCATTCATAGTGCTAGTCTTACAAACCATTGACTGACCAGAAACATGGTCAGATAGCACAATCTACTCACTGCTTGGTAGTCACGAGGTTTCCCATTCATAGTGCTAGTCTTACAAACCATTGACTGACCAGAAACATGGTCAGATAGCACAATCTACTCACTGCTTGGTAGTCACGAGGTTTCCCATTCATAGTGCTAGTCTTACAAACCATTGACTGACCAGAAACATGGTCAGATAGCACTATCTACTCACTGCTTGGTAGTCACGAGGTTTCCCATTCATAGTGCTAGTCTTACAAACCATTGACTGACCAGAAACATGGTCAGATAGCACTATCTACTCACTGCTTGGTAGTCACGAGGTTTCCCATTCATAGTGCTAGTCTTACAAACCATTGACTGACCAGAAACATGGTCAGATAGCACTATCTACTCACTGATTGGTAGTCACGAATACATGCACAAGATCCCTTTTTCATGAAGCTGGCGTCTGGTGCGGTAGTCAAGTGGGTGAGACGGTCGAACGTCCGGTCGGAAGATCTACAAGGTCTGGGTTCGAGCTTGTCTGGGTAGTTACTCCCTTGATTTGGGTGAAAGGTTGAGATATTTCCGATCTCCCAGGTCAACATGTGTGCAGACCCTCTACTGTCTAAATACCTTCCTGTGTATACGCACGCAAAACATCAATACGCACACTACAGATCCTAGTAGGTTTGCTAGTGTTTGGTGGCATCCTCACCCTCACCGAAGACGGAGTACGCAGACTGTGCAGCAACATATCACATGCACAGAGTGTGCAAAACAGTGTTCATCTACGCATCCGAGAAAACTGGGAACGTAACGTATGCTTCACATAGCCTCCTTCTGCACTAAAAAGTTATATATACCCTTAATAGACGACAGTCTGATGGAATTTCCCGCCGATCGGAGCAGGCATACTGACCCTTTATCACCTGGTACTGGTCTTCATATGGGATACAAGGAGCAGTCCTCAAGGGGCATATGTTCTTCCGCAGGTGTTTCATGGGAAAGATTCTTGCAGCCTGGTGGCTTTGGGATTTGCTCCTGCCGGCCCCTTTTCTGCACAGAAAGAACCAAGCGAGATAAATCTTCTACTCGACAGAATAAACTGGTCTGAACTCAAAACGAAACAGAGATCTTTGAGGAAGATGATGCTGTAATGGGAGGGGTGGGGGGGGGGGGAGAGTGCGCGTTGCAGTCTGGGGAGCAATTTAAGTGACTGTCATAGAGCGTTCTGTTAGTGTTTAGGTCTTTCAAAGGAAGGCCCCTAGGGTCACTAGGCTGCTCCCCACCCCCTGGCAGTTTTTTCTCTATCTTTTTTTTTCTCATGGTAGTGTGGTCCCTGATTGTCTTTCATTTTTTTTATAAGTATTGAACCACACAAGATTGCATTCTTCGATTAAAAGAAAAAGTCACCTTCTGCTTTTCTTCCAAAGTCTTTCATTTACTTTTGCTGTGTTGATTGTTTTGATGATGTCTCTAGTTCTGCTACCCTAGCTTTAGGTGGCTTGCTCTGCATGTCGCTACAGTACACGTGTCAACGGCCCTCCTTTCTTGCTGTCCTAGTCAGCAGGTCCCACGGGTTCTACAAAGAACTAAACACTCACCTGCGTACCAGTCGCCGTGGTGTGGTGGTTAGCGCAACGGACTACCGACTGGAAGGTTGTGGGTTCGAATCTCCGTCAGTGCCTACAAAAATCGTTGTGGGATTTTTCGGCTCTAAACGGCTCATTGGGAAGACTGGGACCACACAGTCGAGTCTCATCCACTTCACGGATGCGCCTTTGAGGATTGCTCAAATCTTCAGACCAGCGTCGCAGGTGTCTATCTGTCAGGCCTGGTTGACACCAGGATATCTTATGACAGTAAACGTAGAGTACAACCCTGTCACACAGTCTCAATCCTAGATGGAACTCCATAGCATCATGATTATCATCCTCATCGACATCATCATCATCGTATTATAAAAACTGTTCTAGCTTCTGTGGCCATTAAGGTGGCGCAGAAAATGGGACGAAAAAAAAAAAGAAAGGTGAGCACAAAGGTAACCTCCCTGAGTGCGATGATCCTTTAGAAAAAAAAAACACCTGCTTTGGGAGCGTAGGACCTGCCTTTCGAAGGACCTAGATACTAACAAAACGCTCTAGGCTGCTTCTTAACCCTAGCATTCTTTTTCTATTACAGAATTGTCTTTATCAAAGATTCCTGTCTCGTTTTGTGTTTCAGACCAGGTTTTTTTTCTATTTTTGTTGAGGTACGGTTAATTTTGTTAGCTTGTTTTTGTTTTTATTTGTTCGTACCGTTGGTAAAGAGAGAGTGCGACTTTCCCTTTTTGGGGCCTTAACACAACGTACCTGCATTAACTTTGCAAGATTCTTAATTGATTCTACAGATATAATCCCTGTAATGATGATGATGATGACAACCTGTAACGTAAAAGCATTGACTGTAATGTCAGTTTATTACAGTTAGTTTGTGTCTTACATCCCTTTTTTAGGGTTCTGATGGCAAGTAAATGTGTTCTGAGTAGTGAGATCAGACAGGCACTCAAATACACATCTCTGTCTAATCGATACAAAACAGTCTCCTTTTAAAAAAAGATAAGAAAGAGGGAGAGGGGGGTTGAAGAAGGTAAAGTTGTCACATAACTATACAGAGTCGTTAGGGAATGAAGTGATAGAGAACTCACTACTCTTGGGTCAGACTTTTACGACGGGTACCATTCTTTTCTGATGATAACAGTACTAACTGACAGTACTAACTTTACTGATAAAGAGCTGATAAGGTAAACTTACCAAAGACCATTTTCGTGCTTTCGTACCATACAACGAATCGTTCAGATGCGCTAACTCGCATGATTATACAGGCTGTGCGTTTACACAGAATGATATAATGTAAAACACAACCCTGTGATGTGGAAGAACACATCAACATATATTTTTTAATTTAGAAGCAGCTGGGTTCTGTTTAGTGAGTGTCTTTCAAATTCAAAAGTCGGCAATCGGGAATGAATGTTCATGGTCAAGATTGTCTGTCTGTCTGTCTGTCTGTTCTCTGTTTGTCTGTCTGTCTCTCTTCTCTCTCTCCGTCTCTGTCTCTCTCTGTCTTGTCTCTATCTGTCTTGTCTATCTGTCTCTGTCTCTCTGTCTCTGTGTCTCCGTCCCTGTCTTTCTCTGTCTGTCTGTCTCTGTCTCCCTCTCCGCTCTCTCTCTCTCTCTGTCTCTCTCTCTCTCACACGCGCAACACACATCACTACACACACACACACACACACACACACACACACACACACACACACACACACACAGACCGAGACAGACAGACAGACAGGAATTTCCAACACAAGCGCTGTCGTTATTCAACAGGATGTAATGACATGCTGACAGAGTGCTCTGGCCTCCTACGAGCGTTGCAGGCCTATCTACACAAACACTCGGCCCTTTTATGTCTTGTACACTACAGACTCGAGAGTGCGTTCATAAAAGATCTTCAGGGTGTCACCGTAGCTTTAATGGATTAACAAGAGAGTGTGCGAACAGGTAGTCTACTGTGCCACGAGGTAATGAAGGACACCTAGACAACGAACACTCCGAGCTTGTGCTTTCTCTATATTGCTAGCTAGCCCTTCTTCAGTCTGAAAGTACAAAAGGTTTTCACCATAACCTGACTGGTCTTTGGAACAGGGGGAATGAGTTCGAAGTTTGTAGTTTGTTCAGAGGGATTAAGTGCATTCGGACAATTCCATATGCGCTCCACCCAAGTCTGCCAGCTGAATTATCCGGCAGACTTCCTGAGCCTGCTCATAACCCATGTGCTGGTAAGATGTTAAAGTGGGGGAGGGAGAGAGAAGGGACCTATGAAACACTACTAAGACGACACCACCAGAATGACAGAAACATTAAGATGTGCAGCGAACATGCCAGTTCTTAATGTTGCGTGCTGGGATTGAACTCGAGGTATCACTAATCTTGAGTCCACAGCTCTATCAGATAAATTAACCCACCCTCGTACAGAGGAATAAGGACCTCAACATCTCTCATTATGAGAGTGGCGCCTATCTCCTTCCGTCACTGCGACATCTTCCTTTGCCTCTGTAGGGATACGGGGGTCCTTTCAGTATAAAGAGTAGACTTACCTTCTGAGAAAAGTGTATTAATTCAAGTGCATTTTTGGCTCTATGGAAATGAGATGTGCGTAGGCGATTTTGGTTGGTTTAGGCCCGTTTTATATATGTTTTAGTGCCCTTACTTGTGTTTCAGTTTGTATTCAGGTGTCTTTTTTATATCCCCTGTGCGATGTTAGACGGAGTGGTCAACGCCAGGGGCATCTGCTTAGATTACATGTATGTGCGCAAATGCATTGATATGTGTACTTAATATTCTTTTCCTTTTTTTTTCCCCCTCCTATTGAAGTATTGTTTGTTTTGAAACGGTTATGGCCCTGATATGGCTCTACGCAGTCAGCTGGGCTTTAAACGAAAATAACAGTAACAGTGTGCTAGAAATTTCCTCTTTTCCGTCATTCTGTTTCTGCCTTGCTTTCTTTCGTCGTTCTACCGGTATGTGTTCTACAAAGCCTTACATTGTCTTAGGACTGATAAAAGAGAACGTTTTGATTTAATTTTTGGCTTTGAAATGTAATGTGCAGAAGCAACTTTACATATTTTGGCCAGTTTTAATATATTTTTAGTGTCCTTAGTTATGTTAGATTTGTAGTCAGTTTTTTTTTTAAAGACTGGTGATAAATTGGGCAGAATGGTCAACGCCAGAGGCATGTCCTTAGATAATGTGCGCAAATGCATTGATATGTGTGCTTCAATTTCTTTCCCAGGTTTTTTTTTTTTTCAACAAAAAAAGACGTGCATGTTTTGAAAAGGTTGTAGCCCTGTTATGCAGTCAGAATGGTAAGCTGATAGAAAAGGATGGTAAAGATTGTTGGCCGAGAGATGATTATTCAGCTGTTGCGGGCCATGCGTGCTATGTTGCATAGAAGGCTGAACGTTTGGTTGATGGGACAGTAAGACAAGGGTACCCTTTTCTTCACGTGTTATCCGTGTGTCACCTGATTTTTAGGTCTGCATACTTCTTGGTTTCCAGATGTTGCAGGTGATATATTTGACTGAGCTAAGTTCAGCTTTGGATGACTATTAACTTTTGCTGGCCATATTTATCGTCACTTGTTTGCAAGCCCCCTTAGTAGTTAGTCAGGCCTCAGGATTAGTTAGTTAATCAGGCTAACATTCATCAAATTTCCTGACAGCTAGATTATAATTGGATTTTTGTCCTAGAGCTTAGAAGAAGAAAAAAAAATCGATGTTTCTGTTTTGTGGCTTGTGGTGTCCGTGACCATGGAAGACTGATAGGCGTATTGTAGTGTCTTGATGGAAGACTGATAGGCGTATTGTAGTGTCTTGATGGAAGACTGATAGGCGTATTGTAGTGTCTTGATGGAAGACTGATAGGCGTATTGTAGTGTCTTGATGGAGATGATAGGGTATTGTAGTGTTGATGGAGACTGATAGGGTATTGTAGGTCTTGATGGAAGACTGTAGCTATTGTAGTGTTTGATGGAAGACTGATAGGCGTATTGTAGTGTTTTGATGGAAGATGACAGACTTGTAGTGTTTTGATGGAAGTGTAGGCGTATTGTAGTGTTTGATGGAAGACTGATAGGCGTATTGTAGTGTTTGATGGAAGACTGATAGGCGTATTGTAGTGTTTGATGGAAGACTGATAGGCGTATTGTAGTGTCTTGATGGAAGACTGATAGGCGTATTGTAGTGTCTTGATGGAAGACTGATAGGCGTAGTATTTGTGAGACTGAAGGCGTATTGTAGTGTTTGATGGAAGACTATGTATTGTATGTTGATGGAGACTGATAGCTATTGTAGTGTTTGATGGAAGACTGATAGGGTATTGTAGTGTTTTGATGGAAGACTGATAGGCGTATTGTAGTGTTTTGATGGAAGACTGATAGGTGTATTGTAGTGTCTTGTCTGGCGCCCCTCTTGGGCAGTGTACCAACATTGCATTGCTGAATGGTGTCTGGAATCGAGTTTTGCAGGAGTGTGCATGCCTGCCATAAAGGTCAGCCTGGGATGCCAGTGGATGCCTGAGCGCCATGCAGCATAAGTCCCAGACAAATGCTACCAGTGAACTCCTGACCGCTATGGTCAGTAGTATCTTGTATGAATGCTGGAAATTTTTCAATTGTGTGCAAAATTTAATCAGTCAACATCAAAATATCTACTGTGATTTATTAGCTGAGTTAAGTCAATTGCCATCAAACTGTCCACGGTGATTTAATTAAGATCACTGCACTGATCAGGTTCATGGACATTAGCACTGGAACTATGCAGCATGAACTCGAAAAATAAAACAGAGCTCCGAGTAACTTATCAGGAAATGTATTCGACAATCAAGATTTCCAACCTGTGGCTTTATGATTATGTGTTTATTGGTGTTTTGTTATATTCGTATATGCATGGAAAGGGGACGAAATTAATAAATGTCTTGTTTTGTTCACGATCATGTGTAGATTTGTTTGTTTTTGTGAGCAGCTGGATGGGGTTAGTCATGAGAGTTTTTTCCTTTCTTTCTTTCTCTTTTTCAATCTTAGTATGGTTTGACGAAGTATCTCTTAGTTTCTGGCTCAAGAACCTTCCTCTGAAACATTAGGGCATTTACGCAAGGCTGGGGTACTTCATGGATTTTGAAATAGAAGTTTTGCTTGGACTGCCTTGACAGGGCATATAGCTCCATTTACCCGGGTTAGACCCTTTCAGTAGACTTAGAGCAAACTTGGTGGTGCCTAACATCTTTTCAAGTATTATGAAATTTGCTCCAAGACCACTGCTGAGGGTCCCATGGAGCAGAAAGGGGGTGGGAGATAGAAATCAGAATTTTATAAAACCGGTTTTGAATACTTTTTGACCAGTAGGAATTAGAACCTCAGAGTTCTGATCTCATTTCCTAGGACGGGAGCTGTATCCAGAATGTCACCCCCACCCCGATATATTACTGCTAAAGATGTCAAAACAATTACAAAGTAAACAAACTTTGTCGGAGACATCAGCAAAACTCTTACAAATACATAGGTATGAAAGTGTCTCTTTAAGGATATCTGAAAATCCACTGGGTGCTAGTTGTGAACGGCCCTATACAAATGGAACTACCACCATGTTATCGTCTCCTGTTGTTGAATCTCTCCTCACAGTCCGCCAGTTACAATACTGCCGATAAATAATACCTCAAACAATCATGGTTCTGAATTTGTATACTTCTGCATTCGGTTTCAACAAATACTTGACCTACTTTTCCCCATGATGAGATTTTGAATTCCTTCGTGCTATTGTTTGCCTAGCCGCTGTTGTATACTCTCAATATCAGAGATCACTTTCCATTCTCAGTCACACAGTTTTAAGTCAGAACACTAAGTAGCCTGTTTGGTTTCCCCAGTTTACAATTCTTTTCCACTCTTCAGTTAGAATGATCGTTACCACTTTGATATCAGCCAACAAATATTTCTCAGTTTTGTGTGTTGGAGGGCACCCGTTTGCTTTCTACTTGTCATAAACTCTAATTGACAGATATGATATATAGCCTGTCAGCATTAAAGAGCAGCTACCCACACACAATTTAGGCTACAACGAATGACTCCAACTAAAGATGGCATTAAGACTTATGGGACACACCTGATCCCTTTTATGAACTTTCTCGCCGTATCTTCACACTTATTTGTCTGGTTTTAGACCCACAATTTTAGTGAATTATGCAACAGTGAATTTATGATGCCTGCCACACTACTCGGTATATGGATTTTTAATGCTTTTTACACGATTGAAATAACTGTTGTCCCATAACACGATTGAAATAACTGTTGTCCCATAACCCGTTTGAAATAACTGTTTTCCTATAACACGATTGAAATAACTGTTGTCCCATAACACGATTGAAATAACTGTTGTCCCATAACACGATTGAAATAAATGTTGTCCCATAACACATTTGAAATAACTGTTGTCCCATAACACGATTGAAATAACTGTTGTCCCATAACCCGTTTGAAATAACTGTTGTCCCATAACCCGTTTGAAATAACTGTTGTCCCATAACCCTATGGATGTAGAGGAGCAAAGTGGCAGAGACTTCATCTTTTCTCAGGGCCAGCATTATGAGGGCAGTGCCCATCTCATCTCCCATATTGCCGAAAATTGCTTTCCCCGCCCTTAATAAGTATAAAGTTGTTCACAAGCCTGTGCAATCAGATTGGAGGACGGGAATAATACTTCCACAGCCTACCAGGCCTTAAACCATTGATAATGGAACAGAACAAAATTAGCGATGAAACAGTTATGGGTCATTTGAACATGAGTGGGCTTTTTAATTCTGGTCAGGGCCTACTCCGAATTGAATGAATATAATATGCAATAGTATCAACTTGTATCACCATACAGATGTGAATTATGACACAAAGGTGTGTACCTGGCTGTCATGAAGTAGTGGCCAACATGTAGAATACAGCCAAGTCAAACAGATTGTAGTCGGTCACATCAGCTGCTACTACACTGCAGTATCATACATTACCACCCATCATTAGTAACGGCCACCATACAAAAGATATCATTTCTGATTTTTTGTGGTTCTTGTAGGACCATGGGGACTTTGGCAGGGATGTGGGAAGACTGGTTTTTCTGACATAAAGGTGCAGTGAATCCAATTTTTGGGCAATTTATTTCAAAAGACATACATGCATCATAAACTTGTTTCAGGCACACAGAAGCATCTCAATGTGCATTACCAACTTGGGGCCCGTCCACTTCGATTATTTTAAACTATTACTATTATTTTAAATCAAATGGGAACTGGAAATTAGTTTGGACGGTTCATTACTATTCTCTCTGTTCAAGCAGGGTGGGTGTGTTCCATCCAAGTCTGCCAATAATGTTGTCATTATTAAAAGGTTATCCCACAGCATCTGCTTTTGACTGCCAGTTTGTATCCAGCATAAATTCATAGATGGATTGAGTTTGCTTAACTTTAAGCCGTCTTTAATTTTCAGTTTGGAATTATTTTCCATTTTGGAATCGTTGCAAGATTGGCCTCTTTTTTGCATGATTTCAGAGGCATCCCTAGACTTAGTTTACAGCTGATGGACATTGAATACAGTGCATTCAATTCTTGGAGCCAAGAGGATGCACTGGTTGTCTCCCAGCTTATCATCTGTGGCCAGTTCAACATAATCCCCAACCCTGACCTGGCACTTAATGAAAATTGTAATGCCTCCCCGATGTGTGTGAGTGTGTGTGTGTGTGTGCATGTGTGTGAGTGTGTGTGTGTTTGCATCGTGTATGTTTTGACTGATGAAATATAGTATCTGAAGGCTGACTGACAAGGGTTATTATATTAGTTGCAAAAAGTAGCCTGTTCGTTGCCAGTTCTGGTGGAGTCAGTTTAATGTTTCATAGGTCCTGCCCCCCACCTCCTTTTTCAATTTCAAGACCATGTCAGCACATAAGCTTTTGTGCAAGCTCAAGGAGTCTGCCAGATCAGATGATTACAAGCAGATTTGGCTGGAGCACACATGGAATTGCTTGAGTGCGATGAATCCATCTGAACTCCTAACTCCACACTTAGCAGACTGCCTGTAAATCTATGGTAAATGAACAAATATGAAGAAAATTACTGAATACAAACACATCAATGTAAAAGTCTAGGACACAACAAATTAACAAATGTACTCTATTCACGCTGTCAGCAGCCAAATTTTATCGCAAGCACGCGCACACACACACACTGAGCAAGGTCCTCTCTTTTTATTTGCATTGTGGTGGCAAAGAAGAAGGGGGGCGTCAAAGAAAATGTCAAGACATGCATACCACTACCAAACACTGCACTGTCAGCACCAGACTTGGCTACCCCGCCTGCAACACAGCAGCATTACACAGGCTGCACTTTCAGCACTATGCGATGTGCCTGCTGTGTTATATCTCCAAAGTCAGCATCTATCAATAAAAAAAAAACAACAACAACAAAACAAAGAAAAACCAGATTTAAAACTAAAACAACAAAAATACAGAACCCTGCAACAGCGGTACCAACTTCCAACACACAAAAAGTGCACTGCGCTGAATCACTGTTTCAGTGTTTGATCTAAACTTACCATAAAACATCACCTAAACGTACCATCAAACATCACCTAAAGACAAAATTATCCAGCAGAGAAATAAATTGAACAAATTTAATCACTGATCTAACGCTTCCAAAAGAAAGATATGTTTCCCAAATTTACTGTACACACAAGATTTAATTACATTTATCAAGACAAATTCAGTATTTAATCTAACCATAAGATGGAGACATCATTTTGCTATGCCATTAGATGAAAACACTGTTATTTTAATCACAAAAAGGCTAAACATTATCATTTAGGCACAAGTCTGAGGAAATTTATCTACACAAAATTCAGCGCTTTTATCTAATCCAAAAAAGAAAGTTTCCTTTAACAGGTCATTCCCACCTTGTATGCCAGATCTAAGATTACCAGCCACATTTCAATCAACTGTTTTGAGGAATCACATTGTTCCAACTGTAGCATACAAAAGTTCAAAGCCAACGATACACCATACACGGCAACAGTGATCAAACTCTTAGAGATATAATTTCCACAGCACACATAGGATGATCAATGTCACTTATATCTGGCCCTTTGAAAAAAAAAAGATGACCAATGACATAGACGTCCTACCTTTAAAGTCACCAGGATGACTAATGGTAACTGACATGAAATCCTTTGATAAAATAGTAGTACTTGAATCAAACTGAAAAAATACAAGACTTTTCTACCCCCAAAACAAAACAAAAGCAAAACAAAAGCAAAAACAGCATGTACACTATATCAATATGACCATACACAGCAACCCTCTAAATAAAACGACACATCTTCATCAGATCTAAGATGATCCACATTAAAGACAGATGGTTATCTTTCTTTCTAAGAAGACAGCACGGTTACTTTGTGTTCATTGTACTTCCCACTATGCACCTAAGACCTAAGCCAAAGATGCATCCAATGTTCTTTTGATCAATACATTCAAACCCTATCAAACCCTGTTACAAGTCATTAGCATATTAATACCTTCTCACTAAAATATATAATTACCACAGAATCTTTGACCAACCTCAAAGCACCAAATATCTCACCAAACATAACTGAAGTGAACACAAGACCTGATGACCTAATATTCACCAAATTTGATCAAAATCCGACACAAAGCAGTCTCTTTGTTCATCAGTCAAATCTAAGATGACCCATGAACAATGATTATTTAATTAATCAAATGATCCTTAATAAGTCTGTATGGTGCATTCCCAGTGTGGTCCAACAAAATGCCACGCACACACAGGGCAACATTTTGATCAAAATCGTATATAGAATACACCCTCTTTCATACTGTGTACAGAATGCAAGATGACAACTACACTTAATTGTGATCAGTCAATAAACTACACACACAGCAACACAGTGTACTGGCTCTGAGTCTAAATCACTGACCAATGTCACTTTATGATCATTAAGTCACTTGTTTTGTCAATACAACACACAATCACAAGAATTCCTCACAGTACTGTCACTACACAACAAGTCACATGTCTTGACTATACACCATACAATAAAAAAAATAAGGAAACCATCACCAATCGATCTTTACTACCTAAGAGAGCAAATTAGTACATACATACAGTATGATACACAAAAGCAACTTAAGAAGTAGAAAAAGAAAACAAGGTAAGTGCAAAAAACAAAATATCTTAAGTAGACATAATGTGGCTTTTTTTCATAAATCAGATTAACCAGAATTGACTAAACATTTACAAAGAAGTAACTGTTTGTCTTCTGCTCTGAGCACTGGCTTGAAAAAAAGAGCAAAATCAAGTGATTTATTATATTGTTCCCAATCCATACTGAACAGCTTAACATCACAAAACCCACATTTGAGCAAAACTACTGTGTGTGTCTAATAACAACTGAATCGATGAGGGAACATCTTGACAGAACTTTAAATTATTAATATTTTGTCTCCCAACAAGTGTTCATCGTTCATCATGACTGAAGAGGATGAATATGGTTACAGGATATTCGATGATGGTATGGTGATCCATTTTGATATGGGTCTACTTGACAGGACTACAATCCATGTTGTGTACCGTCATATCTCTTAGTTCTGACATCTATTGCGTCCCAAGACATCTAATGTAAGAATGAACAGCATACTCAAATTTGCACCCATACCGCAAGTTACACTTCAATGTATGTAACTAGCGAGTTACACTTAGACGCATGTAACTAGCCTCGCTAGTGAGCACACATGCTCAATCTGGGTTGGAACTCATCTACTTGAAAACATTTGTAAATTTAATATGTCCTGATGGATGGCCCACAATACATACCATAACATCATGCCAGCTGGTTAAGATAGAATAACTTCTCTCTATGTGAGTTTTCATCTTATCTAACAGCACAAATCAAATTGAAGTCCTGAGGAAACATACATACACAACTTTCTGGGGACTGAATTCTATTCTTGACAGCACCTGACTGATGCGTCCATTTCTAAAACAAACCATTTTTACTGTTGCATTAAAGTAATGAACAGTCTTAAGAACAAATGTTGCTCAAATCTTCCCCCTCTCCCCTTCTTTGCCTGAATAGAAATAAGCATACAATTAGTATGCCCAGTCACTCCTGAAGTAACAAAATTGTAATGAAACAAAACTAAAATCAACATGCACACCAACCCCTTTCTAGCCCAGATGTGCTACCTACTGCTTCATAATGCTACGTGGTTCAATCTTTGTACCATCAGATTGATAGAATGATTACTTTTTTTGAGAAATCCCAGTCTTCTGTCCTACTACCTTCACCTGACCAGCCTGTCAAAAACTCGTACCATGTTTTAGCATCCTGTCTGTAGCTTCCCCTGAGTGATTCAGGTGTTTTTTCAGTCAACATAATCATGCCTTAACAATACAGGCTTTGCTTTATGCTCCGACTTATAGCAGCTTTGGGCTTTGTTAGCACTAAACAACATTTTCTGTATTTCACAGAATAAAATCTAAAAGCAAATTCACATGTGTACATATTTTCATGTATTCCATTATAAATTTCTTAAAGAAATAAATATCTCAAACCCTTATGAATGAACTTAAAAAACATATATGTTAACTGTATTACATTATTTTGAAATCTCAAAACTGTAACTGGTAACAGAGTAAATTCCACTATTCTAAACGTCACTCAAAGGGTACATTTTCAAGAAGTCAAAGAAACCCCAAACCCAGACACTACAAGTAAATTACATGAAATCAGCAGCAATCAATCAGTAATCTATACTGTTAAAACTAAAATGATTACAAACAAGGAAAAGATCTCAGTGAGGCAATGCAAGCACACTATGGCAATTAAGACATCCAAATCCACCGGTGCAACTTTTTCCGTTTGACGACGGAATCCGTTTTTTCAAGAGTCAGAAACAAAAAATCCGTTTGTTTGAAAAAGCCCCTGGACCCCGTTCAGTTTTTTGACTTTTTCTAAGTTGCACCCTTGCAAATCCAAATCCATTTGTACACCATGACCTCAAGCTTATAAACTCAACATCTTGTCTATTACAATAAGGCCCATTTTTCTATTATGATAAAATTTCATGTCCATCAGTTTCACTCTGTCTGTTAATATGTAAACATTAGTCTAAGTCCACCATGTAAATGATCACATTGACAAAACTGTACAGGGATTTGTGATGAATCATGGACCTTTACATAGCAACTCAACCTGTTTCATGCTTGAGACAGAATGTGGGGTAGCCCAACATCAGGTATTCAATAATCATCTACTTCAGTGTAAGACTAGATTTACTTGTTTGTCTTTTGTTTGCTTTGATTTCCTTCTTCACTAAATCTACTCATTTCCTTTTTCGTAATCGACTTTTGATGTCTGCACAAGCAATGTAGAGACTTGCAATGTCTCTCAAAAAAAAAAAAATTACAAAACGGTATACAACAAAACAAAAATACACACAGATTAAAAAGAAAGAAAAGAAAAGAATATACAAAAGATGACACAAATGTAAAACAGAACAAATGCCCCCCCCCCCCCTCCCCCATTAAGCATCAAATCAGGCATTCAGATTGTTTAAAGGCTACTATAATGTACTTATTGACTTAGCATTACTAAGGCTAACTATAACATACTTATCAACTTAAAGGCTAAATATAACATTATGCACTTCATATTACTAAGGCTAATTGTAACATCTATTGACTTAAAGGCCAATTGTAACATATTTACTAACAACATTACAAACACCAACTACACCACTTACTGACTTAACATTACTAAGGCTAATGACAAGATACTGGCCATGACACAGTCTCAATCCATCATGGAACTACATAGCATGATTCATCATCTCAATCATAAAAACAAAAACATATTTACTGACTTAACATTAATAAGGCTAACTGTGACACTTTGAATTCAACGACCCAATCAACAACAACAAAAGTTATCACTTGCTCTTTCTGAAAAAAAAGAGAGAAAAAAGTGCCTGGAGGGGGAGGAAGACTTCAATGAAAATAACAGAGACGTGTACCTTAACTAAAACAACGATCAACAAAGCAAACAAAGAAAGAGGAAAGGCAGATAACGCCTTGAATCTATACAAACAATACTCTGTTCAACTGCAAAGGTTAAAAAAAAAAACCATAACGGTGGGCTACTGCTGACAGGCACTGAATTATTTCATTCTGCCCCATTCTTTTCCAAAGTGACATTTAGGAAAATACCAACGGATCATTAGAATCTGGCTTTAAGTTTAATGAAATATTTTACACCAGTTAACCTCAGTATTGTTCTAATTCCTGACAGCACTCTGACAGCAAACAACAGCATGATTGCCTCTCTCTTTCTCTTAAAAAACAGCACAACAATGGGAATGGACAACAGGAGGAAAGAGCGGGTGTAATGGAAAAAGAAGCACATGATTGTATACGCCATTCAAATGAAATGTTCATAAACTTACAAACACTCTCTCTCTCTCACTCTCTCTCTCTCTCTGTTACGTTTGGAATCTAATTTTTTACTGGCCCTCTATCATTTGTCGCCTCTGCACTGATATTTCATATAATTTCAATGGTCAAATTATGAAGACTGTTCTAAAAAACTTCCCCGCTGAATAACATCAAGATGTAGTGAAAATGAATAGATCATGGTCTGTAGCAGCTCATGAGGTATGAGCCCTGTCCTCAATTATGGTAATTTGATATACATGCAAACCTGATCATTACTAATGGTAATTAGCTCAGCAAGTGGATCAAACTATCTTATCAGCTGTGAACTGATGACTGACAGCAGTCCAGACAGAACTCCCATGTGAAATTTACACTAATTCCCCAAGGTAAAACATCGCCAAAGCCAAGTTCCATCCTTTTCCTTAATACTCTGTGCGTGTATTTGCATTAAAAAAAAAAAGTGTTTACAACTGAAGTAGTCAGATTCGTTGCTGCCAAGGATTCTTTTAACTGTGATGACTACATGCTCCATACTGGACCTAAACTGAGTGTATTATTTAAAAGATTAGCACCCAGACCACTGTTTAAATGTAGTGAGGGCAACACACAGCCTTGTCAAATTTGGCAATGACAAAACCTGGAAATTCTCACATGCTAAGTGGACACACAAATGGAAGTGTAAACACAAAGACAGACACATGAGATTCTTGAACAAGCACACCTCCATCTGTCTTTTTTTTTCTTTAGCTCCTCCCACCTACCCACTCTTGCTTATTGAGCATATAAAACATTTGTTTCACAGTTACTGAATGAAACATGTTCTGAAATGTTCCATTAGCATCTGATATGAAAGAAATGATAAAAGATTGAATTCTGCAAGTGCTATATATATATATATATATATAAATCATTTCCAACACACTTCTAAATTTAAAACAGCCAGGGAAAAATACAAGATGGTCAAGCCATACCAATGTTTCTTTTTTCATGTCAAAATTTGTTTTGAGCAACTGTGATCCTAAAAACACACCTATCTTGATTATACTTGTACAATCATGACTCCTTGCCTAACCCAACAACTGAATGAAATTTGGTTAAAATCTGTTTGCACTAACCTGGATATTGTAACTGCAAATCTTAAAATCATCTTCATCCAATACCAAGCAAGTCCTCCCACTTCAGACTTAAGCAATCATGATTTCCCCCTGGGCCAGATCTCTGCTCAAAATTTGGGAAAAAAATCCATCCACACACAGCAAAAAAAAAAAAAAAAATTAAAATGGCCATTTTCATCTACATATACACAGATGCTATGCATCAATTTCCTCTTTCTAAAAAAGAGATTGGATGGAACAGAAAATACAACAAAAATTTTAGGGATGGAAGAGAAAATAAAATACAAGATAAAAGTATGAAAAAGATCAAATATATCAATTTAAAGAAGCAATTCAATTCAGTTCAATTCAACAACCATTCATTATCAGATTAACTAATGTTGTACAGGCGTTCAGAGAAACACAGGAACATAGTACAACTGAATTCGTTCGTTGTCATTTACCATTTTGTACTCCTTTGTCTATCTGTTGTCACTACTAAAAACTTCATGTTACCAGTCAGCAAATGTCTCATTACTCTCAAGTCAAAAGAAAGGCAAAATTCTGTCCGGGACATACCCAATTCGCATGTAAAGTATGATACACTATTTTCCACAAAACCAGTCCCAATTTGCATGTAAAGTATGATACACTATTTTCCACAAAACCAGTCTAATCAGTACACACTTACAACATACAGCTTAATGAAAAAGTTTTACCTGCCCTTGGTACCAAAAACATCAAATGCATATGGAGATAAAGGAAACAAATGAACAGTCTAATCTCATCAGCATCTCTCCTTGTCCAGCGCGCGCGCGCGAGCACACACACACACGCACACACGCACGCACGCACGCACGCACGCACACACACACACACACACTCTCTTATTCCCCATCATACACGCATGCATACATGTACAAACAATTTACACCAGCGAGGACACATTGATGCTATGCAAACACGTCATCACTTGTTCTGAAAGATGGCTCGCATGTCCGCAAATGACTGCTGGATCAGGCGCCCAAACTTGTGAGATCCCTGCAAACACAGAAATATGCTTGAAATCACATATTTTTTAATACAGGAAAATACATATTTTTCATATTACTGTGGAAAAAAAACCCATAGAGACAAAGCACATAAGATGATGAATCTATTCCAGCTCACAGAAATCGGAAATGTATGAAAATAGAATGTGTATTTAATTAACCACTAGACCGCCCCATCACGGCAATTCCCGTGAAGTTCCGCCTACCCCGAATATGGCCCCGTCACGGGATATTCCGTGTGCGTCATAGTAAGACTTTTGTAAGCTCTATTTTAAGACCAGGGGTTCCCAATTCACACCAATCACACAGTCTAGAGTGTCCCCTATAAATATTCATAAGTAGAAGGATCCAATGAGATTAGAAGTGGTCAGTCTGGGCTGTTTCCGAAACCACCCCCTGCCATTTGCGAACCGACTGATCATAATGGCGGACGACGAACCTCAACCTGGCCCAAGTGGCTTGAAATGTAAGCGAACTGCGAAGGATTACAGCGAATTTGTAACCACTGATGTGGAGAAGGTGCTCGAGTTGATCGAGGATGATGAGTTTACTGGCTACGACGAAACAGCAATATCAGATGACTCGCTGGACGAAGAAGACATCGAACCAACTGTCCAGAGGAGCGGGGGTGATGTCGATGTCAACATTGCCAGAATAGTACAGCAAGAGGCGAACACAGGAGAGAGAGCGGAGCTGGACGCGGAGTACGAAGGTACAAGTGACCCAGATTTTGTAGTGGGTGAAGGCCAGTCCACCAGCAATAGTTCTGACGGGGAGGGGGAAAGCGAAACTGGACACCTTGTACAAGCGTCGACTGCTACAGCGAGTACGAGCAGTGGCACGGTGGAGCAGCGTGCTCGGCGCCGAGCCAGTTCACGTCATCCTCGGAGGAGAGGCGTTGGCAGAAGTACAGGTATGACACATTGTTATTGTCTTATGCAAGTGTACTGACACACGGAATTTTATCACGGAGCAGTGACTGCTAAAGAGAAGACTGTGCTGAGTGGGCGTGTTGGGGGCGTGGCACTGATTGTGTTTGTGCCATCACTGTACTTGTGTGTGTGTGTGTGTTGTGTTGTGTCTGTTTGTGTGTGTGTGTATGTTGTGTGTGTGTGTGTAGTGTGTGTGTGTGTGTATGTATGTGTGTGTGTGTGTGTCTGTGTGTGTGTGTGTGTTTGAAATAAGACTGAGTGAGAACTAGTGTTGCAGTGGTGCATATGTCAGTGTAGTTGTGTGTGTGTGTGTGTGTGTGTGTGTGTGTGTGTGTGTGTGTTGTTTCCATCCACTAGGATACATGTGAATCTGATTTTTTTTCTATATCCACAGGTGGTACCAGAGGCCGTGGGACCAGAGGCAGGGGACAGGGTGCTACGCAACGGAGAGGGAGAGGTGCTGTGTTGGACCAGCCCCTTGTGCCACCCAACAACACCCAGCCAGATATTCCAGAATTCACAGGGGAGCCTGGCCTGAAGATTCAGCCTGATGGGGACAGGCCTCTGGATTACTACAAGCTGTTCCTGAACAATGAGATTGTAGACAAACTGGTCCTTGAAACGAATAGGTACGCAGATCAGGTGATTTCAGTTTCCCGTCCCCAGAAAAGGTTTGCGCGTCTAGCTGACTGGAAAGCAACAGACCGGGCTGAGATGTTCAAGTTTTTTGGTCTTTTGTTGTTGACAGGCATTGTCAGCAAGCCAACAATAGAGACCTACTGGTCAACACTGCCAATTCTCTACACCCCAGTGTTTTCCCAGCTGATGTCACGCAACCGCTTTCAGGTTTTGTTGCGATTTTGGCATTGCAACGACAACAGCCAGGAACCATCCCGCAATGCCCCAGACAGAGACAGGCTGTACAAGATCAGGCCCCTTGTCACACACCTGCAGGAGAAATTTCGTTCAGTGTACATACCAGACAAGTTTGTTGCCATTGACGAGTCCCTGCTGCTCTGGAAAGGAAAACTCCTTTTCAAGCAGTACATCCCGTTGAAGCGGGCCAGATTTGGCATAAAATTGTTCAATGTGTGCGAGGACAGTGGGTACACATTTGAATTTCACATCTACACTGGAAAAGAAGATCCTGCTTTCCAGATACAACAGTACCTACCACCTGATGCTGCCCATCTCTCCACCACAGAGAAGATTGTAGTCTTCATGACTAGGAATCTCCTGAGCAAGGGCTACCGTTTATTTATGGACAACTGGTACACAGGATCAGCCTTGTACCAGTACATGAAAAACAAAAACACCCCGTTTGCTGTGGTACCATGCGGGAGAACAGGGCACCAGTTGAGATGAGGCAGCTTCAAGTCAGCCAGCAGGAGCCAGTGAAATCGCTGCGGTCTGGGAGTCTGCTTTTCATGAAGTGGCAGTCCAGCAAAGTTGTGTACATGCTGACTACCATGCATGATGAAAGCATGCAAGAGGTGGTGAGAAAGTCGGGGCAAAAAGTCAACAAGCCCAGCTGTGTGGTGTCTTACAACGCCAAGATGGGGGCTGTGGACAGGGCTGACCAGATGTTGCAGCCTTACGACGCCAGCCGCAAGACCACCAGGTGGTACAAGAAGGTGATGACCCACCTCCTCCAGGTCTCCCTCTTGAATGCCTACCTGGTGTTCAAGAAACACACAGACAGCAGGCTTGATTTCCTGACATTCCAGCTTCAGGTGATCAGTGACCTGCTGTATGGCGACAACCCACCACCTCAGGCAGCTCTTCCCCGCAGTGAAGACGTCGCTCGGCTGACGGAGAGGCACTTCCCCACTACCCTAGAGAAGGCTATTGGAAAGCGTTCCTCTGGCAGGAGGTGCAAGGTCTGCAGCAAGAGGGGAGTTAGAAAGGAAACTAGCTTTGTGTGTGCACAGTGTCCTTCTAACCCATCGCTCTGCATACAGCCTTGTTTCGAGGTGTACCACACCAAGAAAAACTATTAGTTGCTGTGATACACTGTATATAGACCTATGTAGACTCTGTGTGTGTATGTATTTTTCATCTGTGTGTGTGTTGTGTGATGTGCTATTGTGAAATTTGTGAAAAAAGGGAAGGAAAAAACCCAGTGACACGGAAAATTCTTTCGAGTCCCAAAGTGTGTGTAGATATGGACATGTATCTGGTGATTGTAAAAACTTTTTTTTGGACATAACGTAAGGAAATACATTTTTCATTACAATTCTTTTGCTTTTTGACAATAATTCAGTTTTATTTTTCACTGTTTTTCACTTTTCTAAAAGAATATTTATATGATATCATGTCTAAAATAGTGTAAAAAAGAATATATCCTGTTTCATTGGACATAAACTTTCAGCTGTCCTGTTGAATGGATGTGTAATTGTGATCAGTGTATAGAGGATTCAATTACCTTTCAGAAAAGTATAGGTTTTATGGACTTTGATTGAGTAGTTTTTGTGTCAGAATTTTTTTTTAATTATTACCCTCCGTGATGTAAAATGGCCTGGCAAATAGGGTTTTCGGAGCTAAAAAAGGGCATAGCAGCGAAAGGGTTAATGAAACAACACAGATGAAAATTTTTGGCCAACAGGTTTTTGTCAAGGGAACAGAAAAGACAAGGACAAAAATTCACTCAGTATAGGACAAAACCAACTAATCAGCAACTTCACTGATGCTTTCTTGAACGCTGAACAGGGGAAAACAACTCCAATATGAAATCAGAGCCAGTTAGTTATCATAATTAGGAGGGGAGATTTTTCTTAATACTAATTTTAAAAAAAGATATAGCCACTCAAATGTATTATTACAAATGTAGAATGAAATAATAATACCATACATGAAAATAATACTAATAGAACAAAATAAATGTCAACAAGCAAATACATAAAAAGGGATACTGAGAAAGAAAGGGGTGGGACATATGGAACAGACAGACTCAGAAGCAAAGAAACAAAACAAAAAAGTTAAAAACATAACAAACCAACAAACAAAAAGAACTAATAACAATTAACCCCTTAACTGCTCAGTATAATAGCACTTTCGAATAACTGCTTGCCAGGGTAAAATTTAGCTTTTTAGGGTAGGTTCAATAAAATGGTTACTGCTTATTTATTTCTTGACAGATCTCTCAGATTTTTTGCATGTTTTGTTGTTATGCATTGGTCTACAATGTCCTGTCAAAATAACTTGATTATGTTGATAATTAGTATAGCAGAAACTGACATAACTACAAAAAATTACCAAAAAATAACAGCTTTCGAGTATACACAAATACACTGTGCCACACAAAATGAGTCAGAACATTGGAAAAGTGGTTTTACTATTTATTCAACATCAGCACTAACACATGACAGTCATATAAATCCCAAGGAATGTTGCTCTTGATCATAATCTGCTCATAATTGGGAGTACTATTTTTTAGGAAAAAAGGGGCATAATCATGCTTTTTGCAGTATGTTCACTAACATGTACATTACTCATCCACTTATTGAGTTATTTGTTAGATTTTTTGTGGACTTCTTCCTTATACCCTTGTTTACAATTTCACATCATTCTAATTTGATTTTGTTGGTAATGATGATGGTTCACACTAATAACATGTGATAAATCAGTTTTTGTTTTGTTTTCAATTTGAGAGTTTTAGAACAATTCAGCACATAAAAGCCCACTGAACAAAGCAAAATACCTTTTGGTGTTTGCTCAGCAATATTACAAACACCTGGGATTCAAACTGATGTCAATAAATGTCCCTCTGTGTAACAATCTGTATGTTACTGGGGGTACCCCAATTCTACTGGAAAGGGGCATAATTTTACTATTTGGGGTAGGTTCAGTACCGCAATCACTGCTTATTCATTTGTTGACATATGACTTAGATTTTATGGCTTCTCTTTCATTTTACCCCAAGTTATAATGCTATATAACAATAGTGTAATTTTGTTAGCCATTGGGAAGATGGCCAGGGATATAACGGATGGTGGTTTTACAGAAAATAAAAGTTTCTAAAAACATACACATGTTACAACACATAAAACCTGTAAAACACTGACAAAAACTTCTGTTAGTGTTTACTCAACATCACTGTAAGTACACAGTATGGTCCAAATTGTTATAGTATAATATTATACATATTGGTAAATGTTCAAAATGACAACTATGGGAAAAAAAAGTCTGAAGAAAAAAATAAACAATTGTCTGTTCAAAAAGAAAGACCCTCCCCCCACATACACACACACTTGGTATCCATTTGTTATCACATAAAACACTGTGGGAACTGTGTTAGTGTTTCTGAACATATTGTACTCACATTACTGCCATACTGTTCTATAGGAATCCAGCACTTGCGCTTGGACATAATCCTCAGGTTGTCTACATTCGTTACTTCATAACTTTGGGGGATGGTGTTCATTTTTTTGTCTGTCCAAATTGTGGTTCAAAGAAACACACAAGGGGATTCATTCTATACTCCACTTGGTCTTCTTTCACTGATGGCACTCAGTCTTGTCACAGCGTTCACAAAACGGTGAACACACACACAGGTGAGGAAAAAAAAATGCACTGTAGAATGGAAAACTAAGAACACAAAAACAAAAGCACAAAAAAGCAGAAGAAAATGAAATATATATAACTGAGGGGAAAAAAAAAACTAACACAGAACACCCTACTGCCAATACACAAACTTGGTGTGGTAGTCCTTGAAACATTGGCCTAAGCACAATCCAGGCTTGGATGGGCAGGAGGGGCAGTAGTAGCGGGATTCCTTCCGCACTTTTATTTTCTTCGTGCAGACCCGACACGGCTTGGTGGGGTTAGACTTGTTTGGTGTCGGTGGCAGTGGAAATAAAAAGTGGTGTGCACCCACCCTCACCTCGTCATCTGTTTTTCCCTCTTCCACAGCTGGCACCTGATCTGGCCAAATCCAAGAGGTGATGACACTCTCCAAAAAACTTAGGAAAGTGTTACAGGAGTCATCACCTCTTGACTTTTGCAAGATGAATGCATTGCAGGCTGCAACCTGCAGAAAATGGAAAAACAGTTTTTTTGTCCATTTCATCGACTTACGTGAGCAGTCATATGGGTGAAGCAGCTGATCTTGTTTGTCAACTCCACCCATATTCCTGTTGTAATTCGATGAAACAGACGGACGCATGTTGACACCCCGTCGTCCCCGGTGTGGAATGGGTGCCTCAGTGTGGCCATGCACAGAGGACAGCAGGTGCACCACTTTTGTGCTGTGGTACTTTGTGGCGACGATCTTGTTGTCACCACAAAGAGCAGCTGATGATCCGGGGTCCAGCTTCACTCCACGTAGCTCCTCTGGAATACCCCGGTTCTCCCGGACGGTGCCGCAGGCCAAGGTGTTCCTTTCCAGGAGGTAGAGGTACAGCCGCAGACTACTGTACCAGTTGTCCGTGTAGACATGGTAGCCCTTTTCCAGGAGAGGGGCTACCAAGTACAGCACCATCTTCTCGCTGGCCGAGAGAGTTGGGTTGTCTGCATTTACGGACTCTAGGACAGGCTGCACCTCATTGACGGGGTCCTCCTTTCCAGCATACACCTTGAAGCGGTAGCAGTAGCCACCACTTCCCTTGACACCGCCGTCAGACTCACAGCACAGGTATATTTTGATGCCAAACCGGGCACGTTTCAACGGTATGTATTGACGAAATATCAGTCTACCCTTCCAAAGAAGTAGACTTTCATCAACACATACCGCTTGCCGGGGCTCATACACCTCCTGGAACCTCTCATGCAGATGATCCAGAATAGGACGGATCTTGTAGAGCCGGTCGTACGCTGGATCACCTGGCACTGGCATGGCTGCATTGTTGTTGAAGTGCAGAAACTGAAGAAGAATCTGAAATACAGAGTAAACTTTCAAGATAAGTAAGCAGACCCACAACTGGGCACACACACACACACACACACACACACACACACACACACACACACACACACACACACACACACAGCCTACACACACACACACACACACACATACACACACACACACACACAGCCTACACACACACAGCCTACACACACACCCACTACACAAGCACACACTGACAGTATCACACACACTTGAATATATAAAAACACCACACTGGTATAAAAAAGTGCTTTTGTCTTTTACAAAATGAATAAACTTGCATGGAAAACTTACACACAGAAAATAAATAATGCTTATGCACACACGCGCGCGCGCACACACACACACACACACACACACACACACACACACACACACACACACACACACACACACACACACACACACAACATACACACACACACACATTCACACAAGCACACACTGACAGTATCACACACACATGAATATAAAAACACCACACTGGTGTACCAAAAAAGTGCTTTTGTGTTTTACAAAATCAGCAAACTTGTATGGAAAACTTGCAAACAGAAATAAATAATGCGTATGTACACATGTGCACTCACACACACACACACGCACATGCAACCACACACACACACACACACCACACACACACACACGCACACACACACACAGCCTACACATACACACACACACACACACACACACACACACATTTACACAAGCACACACTGACAGTATCACACACACTTGAATATATAAAACCACACACACACACACACACACACACACACACACACACACACACACACACACACACACACACACAAAATGAATAGTGGAGGGATGAAGAATCAAGTAGTGAAAAAAAGAAAAGAAAAAAAATAGAGCTACTTGCCTGGAACCGGTTTCTTGTCATGATGGAGCTGAAGACTGGAATTCTGTACAGCACCTTCTTAGACCAGTACAGTTCAATTGAAGGTAGCCGCACAATGCCCATCAGCAGAACCAGGCCCAGAAACTTCCTCATTTCTGCACAGTCGACTTTCTCCCACTTGTTGGCCCTGGAAAACTGTGGAAGATTGGGGTGTGCCTCGAGAAACTGGTCAGCATACAGGTTTGTCTGAATGACGAGATGGTTGACTAGGTCAGAAAAAAATAATTCCAAATAGTCAACCGGCCTAAAATTAGCACAGCTGACCTTCAACCCCGGATTTCCAGTGAAAACTACACCAGGGTTGGGGTGCTGTGCATCAGCTTCTCGCCATTCTCTCACTAGCTGTTGCTGACCACGCCTCACGCCACGCCCCCTGCCGCTTCCACGGGGCCCTCGCCGTCGTCCAGACCCCCTACCACGTCCACGACCCCGTCCCCTCCTGACAGGAGGGGGTGCAGTGCTTGTTGATGGTAGAGGATCCCCCATTTCCTCTTCTTCACCCTCGCTAGCACTGGTTTCCCCACTGCTTTCACTGGGAGCGAACGAAGGATCCACGTCATCACCAGCACCTATCTCCGATAAAAGTGGATGGTGCTGGTTCCCATCCGTCTCCTCCTCATCACTGATGTCAGGATCCGATCCTCCCATGTCTTCTTCTCCACTGTCTTGATCGTTGAATATCTCGTCCAACACATCAAGCGCAGTGTACCGCTTGAAAACAGGTCGAGCCGACGACGTACTAGGTCTCGCTGCCATCTTGAATTCGCTAATCACTGTAACCTCTCAACTCGCGATTTGCATATCCTGTGGTCAGTTACTGGTGACGTGAAGGATATGGGGCTCTTCGCTGATATCAGCAACAGAGTTGGAAACATTTTGCGCAGTCATTTCTTGTGTAGATTTGCTCGCTTTCCGTGACGAGTTTACTACGAGTGGCACTCGTATACGGGCGTGGTGAATTTCGATTTTACTACGAGCGTTACTCGTACCAAGCAGAGAAGAGGTTAAGCATTAATGAACAGAAATAAAAAAAAAATGAAATCACGACATCAATTAAAATATCAGTTTCAAGATCAGGTTTTGCAGTTTAGAAATTTTGTCTATGTAACATTAAAAAATACGAACACCAACAAAATTATCTGCAACAAGGAAACGCAAAATACTGGAAGTGAAGAGGTTGCTTACTGTAGTGGGGCAAGAATTCTTGCAGGATATGTGGAAGAAAATGGTGTCCTCTCCAGCAATGATGTAAGATACACCATATCCATCATCTGCCACCTGCAGCAGTACCATCAAACATAACATTTGTAATTACCAGTCAGAGACTATTTCACACACTGGTTCACATGATACTTAACAGAGTCGACATCTTCAAAGGCTCAATGTTAACATTTCTGGAAGTATCAGCAACAGAAAGTTCCTCCTCAACATTCTCATTACTACTAGAGTAATAATCAATTCCTGATTTTTCATCTAATCATTCCACTTGCCCAAGTTCTACAATCTGAGCTGTTTTGAAATTCTGTTGTCTCACCATTCTGTCTGTGAATATACAATGCTCTTTTAACCAATAAAACCAACCCTTACAAGTTTGCTTGTCATGTTATATGATGCAGGAAGGATGGAATGTGTATTTGGAACACACTGTAGGAAAATCCTGTGGGGAAATATTCCAGTTATTTTTGCAATCGAACTAACAGCGCATGCTTGGCCAACAGACTGTCTGTTGCAATCCTCTCACAGCGTAAGCTTAACAATATGTTGCTTGCTATAAGTACTCTCACAGAGTGTTGTAAAAACGATAAAAAATATACAGATGTTTATGCTTGTCTTTCTTCAGTTCCTCCATTTGACACATGCTGTTTCCCTCACTTCTGCCAATGATGGTGTCATCCACACTTACAGCTATATGCGATTGCTGCAATATATACAAGCGTGTATGCATGCACACACACACATACAAACAGTGCACACACACACATACCCACACAGAAACACACAACAATGCCCATGCGCGCACATATACACATGCACACATCATGTATATGTGCACGCACATGCACAAACACACACATATATGAAAGGCAACTCACAGGACCAAATCCACCGCCACCACAAATCCTGTCAGGGTGTTTCCTTAGGTCCAACTTGTCTGTCTGCTGATGAGGAGTCTGTAAACCAAATAAGCATGAAGAGAACTTACAAACAAATAATAATGATTTCACTTCCACAGTGCAAACAGTCCATCTCAAAAACATGCTTGTTGCCTTTACATGAACAGAGCAAATCATGTGTCACACACACACGCACAGAGGATACTGTGCTAGGGTACACTCCACCTGCTCACTGCTGTTCCAACCCTTCCCTTTAGTTGCTGAGCCGAGCGCGCTGACCTATGCGTGACCCGATCATGATGCCTGCCTTCCCTGGGCAGATTGTTTATATCTCGCCTGTCAGCAGCCATAGCTGACATCTGGCGTTTAACTGGGGAAATGGGTATGACTTCAAATGCTACATTTTTTTTAAAGCGCTTTGGCCAAACTAGAGTGTATTGTAGATAGCTGGATGGCCAGAACCACGAGCTTTAAAATGACACCAAACACGAATACGTTTGACTGGCAAAGCAGACTGCAGTGTTAGTTCAAATACATGCACAATCACAAGTACGGAGACGGATAATTTCCGATTTCACAAAATTTTGCTGTTTTAAACCACCGTTATTGCAGTCCTGAAGTTTCTATGCACACAGAACAACATGCCACACAAACTACAGCATGCCAGCGTGCACCTCCACTTACTTGGAAGTTTTCGACCTGAACCTGAGAGGAGAGGTGCGCGTTTTAATTACTCCACTGAATTGGGGTCAAGAGGTTGGTCATCACACACTGCCGGGTGTGTGTTGAATGCAGGTTGAAGTTTTAATACAGTAAGGAATAGTGTACACTCAACTGCACATGTCAGTCAATTTGTTGTGAGGTTCTCTTTCTCTTGGCTGGCCTTCCTCCCTTTGTTTGACAGACAAACACGGAACAAACGGAACACTGGTGAACAGACAAGGCTGCATCAAAGTTAACCCACATCGGTGCCGCCTTCTCCACATCAGACAGACTGGTTTTCATTATTGTTTTCGATGAAACAGACGACATCTTCAGTTTTCTCAGCCGTGCATAGCACTATGAGCACATACTGACAGAGAATGGGAGCCCTGGGCTTTGTTGTTGTTGTTTTTTGCTGGAACGCCCACCACATGCTCGACACAAAGACTGAAGTCTCTCATTGTGCAAAAATGCAGTGTGTTCATAAACAACAGCCATTGTTCAATTATACTCACAACACTTAATACTAATACGTAAGGAAAGAACTAAAATCAAAACAACAAAACTGTTCAGTTCTCTCACAACAGTGCTCTGAGTACAAGACTGAATGATGTGATGTTCAAAGCAGATTATAGTGAGTAACTTATCCTTAAACTTTCACTTAACTTCATACACCTCAACACTTCAGCATCACATATATATTTGGAAACCAGTCTCCAAGTCAACGCCAAAAAAAAAAAAAAAAAAATGAAATAAAACGAGAACAAAAGGATCTGAAAACGATAAAAAAAAAGGGGGGGGGGTGGACAAAAAATCAGCATCAGTGGAATAAGAAGTTTTAACACGTGAAGAATACACGTTTTAACAAAAAAGCACAGCAGCTGAACACATAGTCACTGCAAAAGTTTGTAGATTGCAAACTTCAGTCAACGGTACAAATTCTAATTCTTAGACGTAACGCAGGCACTTAGAACAAACTTGTAAATCACAAAAAATCAACATCCAGATATCTTAGGTTCCGTGTCTACAGACAGGAGAAGATCGGGTAAAATGATCAAGTTTTAATACAGACAAAGAAGGGATTCATCCGCAGCTACTGCCGTGACCCTATCTCGACCCCGCATCCCACCCCTTCCCCCACTCTGGAATGCCAGGCTTTGCAGGCCTACAGCTGTCGTCCGCAGGTAAACTAAAGAGAACGATTTGGCCAGTTTTGCACAGCCATGTGCTAGGTGTGTAACCTTTGACCCAAGTTGTCATCCTGTATCCACACACACACACACACACACACACACACACACACACACACACACACACACACACACACAGAGGATGCAGAACCAGCATATACTCAGCCTGTGACTCCTAACTAAAGTTGTCATCCTCTTTGGCGCGTGCACACACACACACACACACACACACACACACACACACACACACACACACACACACACACACACACACACACTCTCTCTCTCTCTCTATCTTTCAATTAATACCCTTTATAAACCCCAAACTTATTCAACCGTATATCTATTAAAACATACAGCCAATAACACACAAGAAAAACGTGCCTGATAAACTATTTTTCACTGATGTTGTGCTCCAGTATATTGTCTATTTCTATGTTGAGCTCATGAAGATACTATGCTATCCAGTCAAATTATTATGTTGGGATGACCCATCTCACATGCCAAGATTACACATCGAGGAAAAACATCCTCACAGTCCAACAATCATTGTTACTAAAAACAGCATGGTTGATTTTTTAAGGAAACATTTATCAAATTACAGTTACGACCACATTCTTAATAAATTTTTGTAAAATCAAGAAAGGTTTTCTTTGTCCAATCATGCCATTTTGAATTGATTTCCAGTCTCATGACAGCCCAATCCTGTATGCAGTTTTACTTTTCTTGAACAGATACAAAAACACTTGTTCAACACAAACAAGGTCTTCTACCTGACTGGTGGAAAGGCGCCAGGGCTCTCCCAAAACCTCGGCCAGGAAGGGTGAATCCTCACCCACATATTTGGACACCACGTACAGGCAGAAAAGATGTCTGTCAATGCCCAGACCAGTCATGGCATTGCGGTACATCTTCTGGTGGGTGTCGGCCGCTTTCCTCAGCAGACAGATCAGCTCCTGGTTCTGTCAAGTAAGCAAAGCAATAAGTTTATACTGAATTTGGCAGTCTTTGTTGTATCCAACTTCTTCACTGCCCCAGCCCTGGTATCTGCAAAATGTGCACCCAGGGAAAAAACCAACAAATATGCTTCCTCTGTTAGTTCATTCAACCTCATCAACTATAGCCAGAACAGCTGCAATGTCACAGCTATTTACCAGATGTTATGTTATTTCAGTTAAGTATCAAAAGATTTTTTTGTAAAACAATATTTCAAAAAATAAATAAAGAGAGACTGAAAAATAAAAGTGGGAGGAAAGATTGGATAGGCAGTAACATGTAAAAGATGCCAACACTAGACACAGTACAGATACAATGACAAACAACTCTGAAACAAAAAGAACCAGGTCAAAACAAAGTGTGAAAAAAAAAAGATGACTTACATCAGCTTTGGCCTCCATGGCCTTTACGAAGGCACAAGTATCTATGGTGCAAGACCTCACAGTCTCTGTGCGACCTTCACGGAAAAGACGTGTCATAGATGACTCGTATGTAAGGCAGAACTTGCCCGCAGACTGAAAAACACAAGTATGCAATGTAATACACTGAAAAAGTTCCTGATGCTACCCCACACAGAACAGCCTATTAAAACTGGCATGACATACTGAATAGACGATAAAACAACTCTGGCTCTGCACCTTGTATTCATCTGTCTTTGAGGACTGACAGCAGATCATTTACATTACAATTTTTTGGCCAACAGACACCATACCACTGGCTCTACAACAATTCATATATTACAGACACACAATTAAATTTTACTGGCATATCTTACTCACGTTCCCCAGCCCCACCCCACACCCAACACACACACACACACTCCTTGTCCCCTATGCCCGCCTTTTCCACATATATACACTGTTCATGTTCTACACAACTGGTACATTCTCAGTAATTCAATTTGCATAAGGCCAAGCCAAAACAGCATTCAAGAAGATGACAAGCATTCTTACCAACAAATGCCTATCAATTAACATCAGAAAGAGGTCCTTGAATGTTATATACAACCAATACTGTTGT
This sequence comes from Monoplex corrugatus, assembly GCA_030674185.1. NCBI lineage: Eukaryota > Metazoa > Mollusca > Gastropoda > Littorinimorpha > Ranellidae > Monoplex > Monoplex corrugatus. The sequence continues at coordinate 44,516,426 of CM060311.1, forward strand.
ACGGATGCGAGGCATGGACAGTCAGCAAGCGGAGCCAGAGCAAGATTGAGGCAGCCGAGATGTGGTTTCTAAGAAGAATGTTGAGAGTTCCATGGACAGCAAAGAAAACAAACCAGACAGTCATGATGGAGGCAGACACAAGTAGATCACTCACAAGGAAGATTAGGAAAAGACAGGCAACATTTATAGGCCATTTTATGAGGAAGGGGGATTTGGAGCACCTGGTCACAACAGGAAAGCTGGAGGGAAAGAGAGCACCAGGTAGACCCAGGGAGAGAATGCTGGACGGACTTGCAGAGTGGCTGGGGATGGGGAGGGTGGGGGAGATGCTAGGGGCAACGAGAGATAGAGATGGTTGGAAGTCCATGGTCGCCAACGCCATGTGGCAGGGCACCTGATGATGATGATGAAGGTCTAGATAACACATGTCTTAACTCCTTCACCACCAGTGATTCTAGATTGTTAGTCCTCAGCGCCGGCTGTTTTACAGTAAAAACAAAATGCACCTACCGATTTCAAATGACTGTAACTTTCTTATTTCTCAACCAAATTGCTTTCTGTTGTTTTTAAAAGAAAGAAGAATGATTGGAGTTTGGGATTATGAAAACAAAAAAGTTACATTTATGCAACGGACTGATTTAAGAGCACAATTAAGAGCAGCAAGTCAGAGAGTAACGGATCCTATTGTCGCATTTTGGCGACATCGGCAGTATGCCGTACTGTCGCCAAAAGGCGACATCGGTGGTGAAAGCGTTAAGCCTCTCTTCAAATCTGGCAAGTATGGCTTGTTACAGAAAAAAAATATCTCGTGTCTGCCCTCCAGCTCATTCAATTCTAATTACATACCTGCTCTGTGAGGGATGGGAAAGTGGAGGCAGTGACAGAAAACACTAGCTGTTGAGTAATAAGGTATAAACACGGCAACACACCTTAACGGTCTTAACCCTTTGACTCCTGCACCCTGTCCGCCAGCATCTTACACTGTCAATCGTTCCAGCAAAGCAGAAACTTAGCCCTTTGATTCCCTCACCCTATCCGCCAGACTTCTTCAGGAAGCTGGTGGATAGAGTGAGGGAATCAAAGAGTTACGTTTTTGCAGTTGGCGGACAGGGTGCGGGAGTCAAAGGGTTAAGAAATGAGCTACATATGAACAAAGGCACAAATGAAACATTCTACTCGGCCTCAATAAAAACATTACAATAGAAATGAGAGGAAGACCACATACCCTGTAGTAGGCGAGCTGCAGTGCCAGCTGGATGAAGGCATCAGGGGAGACCTTGCAGGTCTTAATGAAGCCCTTGCCATAAGCACTGTGCATCATGATATGCAGGTCCACATCTTCACACAACTGGCTGGCCATCAGACAACTGGACTCAATCAGGTCTAGGCACTGAAACCAGTCCATTTTTAACTGTCATGTCCTGCTTTTGAAATCATTTCAGAAATATAAAGCGTATGCAAAAGCAACATGCGGATAAAGGTTGGCACATGTACACACATACAATTTTTTACACCTCAATATGAACAACACTCACTCTTTTCATAAATGCGGCAAATGGACAGAAAGCCACTTGGCTCCTACCCAACAAAAAGTACAATTTTAATTTTTTTAGAGGGGACATCAAACAACAAAATGGAATTTGAGTCTGGAAAAGCGTCATGCTGTCATACTGATTTGGATGACTCACCAGTTCAGACAACTCCTATACCAAGTTAGTGATATACTGGACTGGACAATCATACTGATTTGGGAAATTCCTATAACAACATACCGGTTTGGGAAAGTCCCACTCGAGTCGGATTGGGTTGAGAGGAAGGTGTGTCAAGCTGCCATTGCATCGCCCATCCTCACGGTATCTGCGGAAACAAATAAATGCTACAGAAATATGTGGATTATATGTGTAAATAAAACTCACTGCTGTATATCAAGGAATTAAAAAAAACCCAGCCAACTTAGCTATAGCATGATTATCTGGACTACCTGAGAGCAGCTGTATGCAAACACTTAGGTTCAAATATTAGCCATAATTTACTGACCTGTAAACTTTTGTCAGCTTCACATGAATGACTTAAATACCAAATATATTCCTTTTGTCAATTTGCTATTTTCAATTCAACTAAAGCATTATCACACAAGAAAAAAACAACAACAACAGAACAATCATTTGCTATAAACACTGGATACATAATTTTCAGAAAGAAAATGTGGTTTGAAGAAAAAAGTATAAATACTGACAACTAAATAAAACATCTGAGTGTACATATTAAAACAATTCATGTATAAGTGTCTTGAGCACAAGTAAAAGCATGTGTGTAGTGCATGAATATATGAGTATACAAAAGAGGGTACGTTATACGTACATACATTGGCTGGCTCTTTGATAGAGTCATGAACTTGAGATCTCATGTGCTAAGTTCAATCTCACCCAACAACATTAAAGTTGACATCTTCACTGCCTACCTTAATACTCATATCATTCCAATGATGTCAATGTTTCATAGGTCCCATTCCCCTCCCCATTTCGAGACTTTGCCAGCACACAGTGTTTAGCACAGACTCGAGGAGTCTTGCTGGATAACTGCTGGCATGTTTGGGTGGAGCATGTACAGAACTATCTGTGTGCAACAAACCCCTCTCAGACAAAATCTATACTCTATGCACATACACATGTAATGATGTATGCATGTGTTTGTTTCAGACTGCAAGAGCTTCAAATAATGAGTTAGAGACTGGTTGATTATGAGTTATTGACACACACACTTCATGTTTTACAAGAATCATCAGTCTGTGCCTGTTTCTTTATGAATGCTGCTTTCTGAAATTCTCCAAATCTGTCTAGCAGCAACCAACTCAGAACCGACTCAGCTGAAACTATGCATATAACATTCAAAATTTAATATCATTCCTAAACATGTGGGAAACTGCATGCTATGGCTGTCTTTATCTCTTCTCTTTCTCATGCATGCAAACATGAACAAAAACAAAACCAAACCCACATAGGACCATGTTATACAGAAAACAACAGCGACTCTGACAGAGTAGATCCACTGAAAGAAAAGACGACGAAAAGACAGAGACAGTTACCCAATCAGTCGGTCCTCCTCCAGGGCAATTTCCCAACAGTGGCTAAAAATGGGAGCATCCGCCCTGCATGCGTACAGCACGATACAAACACCGCACAAAGGACACAGGGGTAACACAAAATGGCCATGAACAAATGCCACAGGACATATCACAAAACAAAACATTCACAAACAGGTGGAGGCACAAGACAATTTAACGCCACACATGCCATGGAACACATGAAACATCACAAGGTCCAAGACAGAACACTCACAAACAGGTCATAACACCAGACCATATCATAAGACGGAAGACACAACACAATAAAAATTGAAAAGATTACACAGCACTGCCAACATGTCACAACTCAACATAATACAAACATACTTGCCCAAAACAATTAGTAAATATTATCAATTAAATAATCAAAATGAAACAATAAAAGATTATGTAAAGTATTACCAGAAAGTTAAAAGAAGAAACGTTCATTAGTTTGTACAGTTTTGTTTTGTTTTGTTTTTTTTGTTTTTTAATATACATATAAAAACATGCAATGAAAAAAGGAAATTCATGTTATGAAAAAACAAGAATTGGATGACAAATATTGGAAAATAAATTTGTTTTTGGAAAAAGACAAAAGGAGAATTTATTATTAATAAAAAAGAAAAAGAAAAGAAAATGCCATGGCATTATTAGACAACAAAAGATATGCCATAAAACGAATAAACAAAACCAAGACATACACAGGAAAACAAAGGAAATGTAAATCAAAGCACAAACCAAAGCGACAAAACAAGAAAAAGACAAAACAAGCAACATACTAAAATGTTAGTAGGGTGAAAAAACTTCTGACACCAGTACAAGAACAAAAATGCAGCAAAACATCATGTATTTCCAATGTATTCCTTGTCTTGTCCTTTGCTGCATGGTAGAATACTTTGCCTGTTGAACAGCCTCAGAGAGGAGACTACAAAGAGGAAGGGAATGAAATGGACCACTACCAGCTTAATGAAGTGTAAAAAGTGGGCAAGCACCACAACCACAAGCAGCAAAGCTCAACTACAACATAAATCAAAGGAAAATGAGGTGAAACAGTGCTAATTTCTTGCAAAGCCTGAGACCACTTAAGCTGAAAAGAAAAAATAATCTGTCCTACACTACTACAAAACAAATGACTAAGACTCAACAAACTCTGATCAATTTAGAATCAACCACTTTTATATCCTGTGCATAAGCTGAAAATGCATGTATGTGGGTTCTACAATAAATAATGAGAATGTCCCAATAACTTAAATAGTAACTGTCCCAGCACTTTAAACCTTTGCAGACACAACTGGCCCAATTGTTCCGTGATCTAACCCGGAAATTATATGAAAATATTGTTATGCAGTGAAGTGGGTCTCACTATTCCTTACTAAACATCAAAAAACAGGCTTGTGTCATTTTTGTTGAGTCCCCGTTACAAAGAATACGAAAATAAGGGTGAGAGCTTTTTAAATTGGATTGTTGTCATAAGCAAAACCTGGCTTAGAAGCTTTTAGCCAGAATCAAAGAGACAATCATCTAGGTGGCATACTCCTACCTCTCCATGGCCTATCACATTCAGAAGAAAGCAAAGAAGTTTAAAAATGATGAAGATATGTGCCTATGATAACCAGAGTGTATTGATGGCACATTATGTTCCAATGGGACAAACTGTTAATCAAGACTACTGCATGATTCTGATGAAAATACCAAGACCTGCAATCCAAAGGCAATGAAAACACTGTCAAATGATCTGCCCTTGATATAAAGAACAATACACCTTGCCATAAAGTAGAGAGGGAACATCACCTATGATGTTATATCAGTGGGACACTTTGCCACACCTTGCTTATCCTTCAAATGTGAGCACCCCAAACTTTGATTTATTCCCCAAGCTGAAAGCGACCCCCACCCACCCCACCCCCCTACACCTTAGATGACTTGGAAGTGGAAATGGCAGGAGGTACAATGTATTGACCCTAGTTGCTAAGCAACAGGCATTTCAGACTTTCCCAGTCACTCAGAAGAAGGGATGTTATTATCGAAGGAATAGAGAAATGTACTGATTTTCTATCAAAATGTACTGATTATTTACCTTTTTTTCCCCCTACATTTTTAGAGGCATGTTTTATTACATTTTTATAGGCATACTCACAATCTACGAGATGACATTTATAAAAAAAAAAAGATTTATGTATAATGGACATATTTAAAATACACCATAATTATAGTATTCAGTATGTTCCAAACATCACAACAGAGTTGAAATACTACCAGTTGTCAGAATACAATGTTTAAGTCATCTGTCTAATGCTTTTTACACCCTAAAATGGCTCCAAGTGGCTGTCTGTCTACAATCAATCAAAATGAAAAAAAAATTACAATCAAAACTTCTATTTTCTTCTTAACACTTAATCAAGTGACAAGATTAAGTGGAGTGAAAGATCCAACCAACCACTGAAAAAAAAACAACAAAAGAGTGCTATGTGCTGTGCTTTGGTACATAAAACAATATTTACAACAAAATGACTATAACAGAATAACTTACAATTCCCTGATCAGGCATGATGTGCATGCAAACACATTATGAATTATTACAAGATTTCTATTCACAGAGTAAAATCCATTTAATGGACCCAATCAAATATAAACTAGAACACAAAAATATTTAACTACGTTTCTTCTTTAAATTACTAGAACACAAAAATATTCAACTATGTTTCTTCTTTAAATTAAACTGACAAAGAATATATCAACAATCTGATCATACTAGTAATGTGCACTTGTAAATACTGAGACCAGTGTAAATGTACTGAAAATTCCCTGCTAAAAAACACATCTGCCCTCTTTATTCCTTTGTGATATACTAAAACCATTGACATCCCAGTAAACAGAGAAAAGTTTCCAACCTTCTCAATATCCATGTCTTTTTAGTTTTTATCAAACAAATGATAACCCCTGCTGTTCACATCTGTGCCCAAATCCTGACATACACCTGAATCCTAAGCACCCATCTAAAAGTACAGCTTGTAATGTTTATTTTCCAGTTACTTGTAAGATGTCACACACATTATGTCATTAAAATTAAGACAACATGCAGAATAAACACAACTGTAAAACAAACAATCCAACCCTTCCTTAGCAATGCAAGGAAATAGCATATTTCAGCTAAGGCAAACAAAAGATGCAAACTAAATAGCAGCACACAGCATGGGATCACATACAGGATTAACTGAACAAAGGAAAGTTTCACATACAATCTGAGATTTCACACATCTATGGTAAAATAATTCTGGAGAATGGAGAAAAACAGAAAAAAAAAATAAAAGGATGGATAGGCTTGAGGGAAGAGGGAGAAAGATTGTCTTCACATGTTTGCAAGTGCACTTGTCTCAAGTATACATGAACTGGTCCTGTTGCTGAAACTGTCACGCATCATTCCTCTCTTGTCATGATGAAATATTACAGCTTTGGCAGAGAAAACAGCACTTTTTATAAAAAAAAATCATGCCAGCTGGTCTACATGAACAATGTAGACACAACACAAAGTATCTGAAAACCTACTCCATCCCTGACAATAAACTATCACTATTTTCACTACAGACTTATACAGCTGTCTGACCTGGGCGTGTACCTCACTCCACCAAACTGTATAAAATGACTTGATCCCTACCTGTCACCAGCATTTTACCAGAAAAGGTGACTATTAGGGACCAAGAGGATAAATGAACACATGCACAGAGTCTTAACTGCAATACTTTCGACATCTAAGACATGTATGGGTTTCAATGAATATTTAAACAACACAAGCACAGGGTTTTAACTGCACTACTTTCAACATCTAAAACATGTATGGGTTTCAATGAATATTTAAACAACACAAGCATAGGGTTTTTACTGCAATATTTCATACGTCTAAAATATCCATGGATTTCGATGAATAGACTTTTATCATTTTACGGAACTGTCACATTTTGATTCAAAAGTGCTGGATACTATAAAATCCCCTGACAGATGTGTCTGAAAAGTCGACAGGTTTCAATAATTGATATTCTGAATGTGTTGCTGGTTTCAATGTTAGTGATACTCCCATCTTCTTATTATTTGGTTTCATTCTTGTATTTATATTCACCATTCTCTGTTAAAACTCAAGTCAATGTTTATTAATTCAGAAGACCAAAAATGTGAGAAAGAACATGAATTGAAATGTCTAACAAAAGTCAAGGTCCTCAGAATGTGGTCATCAGGATGGGCTTCCCAATGATTTCCTGAAGACATGCATGCACTGAAAGATTACTGAAGTAAGGGCACAAACTACTAGTACATTATTGACACTATCTACCATGCTTGCAACTGGAATCAAGCTGAATAATCGTATGAAAAAATACAGACGAAGTGGAATTAGTAAAAACACAGTAAATACTGAAATATGCAAAAGCAATCTGAAATCGTCAATAGACAAATACACATCTGACATAAAACACAAACAAAAACTAACAACAAAAAACTTTTTAAAAACATACAAACAAAAAAGTACAACAAAACGCAAAAAAAACATACACACTCAGTACTGACAACTGCAAACCATACAATAAAAATAAACAACAGAACACATATACAAAGGACTATCAGTACTAATTCACAACAAATGCACTGTGAGTGTGACCAACACACAAACAAGATAAAAAAAAAGCTTTACCCATATTCGAAGACCTCATCAGTGATGGAATATTCCCACATGTGGGCCATTATGGGTGCATCAGCCCTGTGAGTGCAAGTTGGACAGTTTAGTATTGATGCGACTAGACGGGAAGACTACACATATTTAACACAAGAAATGAAAATCAAACAGTATTTATTATCCACTGGATAATCACAGTGACTAAAGATAATTAACTTTTAATCAAGAAGTATTTAGGATCAATTCTACCCAACAGTCATAGTGACTAAAGATAGGTAACAATCAAATAAAAAGTTTTTACTCTAACTTTATACAGTGACTAAAGATAGTTAACAATTAAGTAAAAGGTGTTTATTATAAATCTTACTCAACAGTCATAGTTTTCTGTATAGATACAGACAGTAGACAGATGAAAGAGAGGGAAGAACAGGATTAAGAAAACAGAAGAAAAAAATGTTGAGAAAGTGAGTTTGTGTGAGACGGAGGAAGAGGGACAGAATCTTACACATGGTTCGAGAAATGAGGAGTCAGAAAGAGAAGGAGAGAGTGTGAAAGATAGCAGATGAGACACAGATAGATTGAAAGAAATAGGATAAAGATACATGAAAGAAAAGCATTCATCAAACCAAGACAAAATAAAGCACTAAGTCATTAGCAAGTAAAAATAAGAAAATAATGCAATGAAAGCCTAAGCACAAACATGGATAAAATGAAAATCTATGGATAAATACTATGCAGCAAACATCATAGACAATACATTTTTTAGTTTCATTTTGAAAACTACACGCACTGTTACCTAAAACTACAAAGCCCCCAACATTCAAGCCTGAACATGAAGGTTCAGTAATCAAATCGTGATAAAACAATGCAAACAACAAAAACAAATGGCAGGAGAAACAGCATACACAAATCCACAGTACACTCTGATCCTGCATCATTTCAGTGCTGAAAGGAATGAAAGCAAGCCATGCCATTGCAGTTAAGTGCTTGGTAAAATGTAGTAAAGTGCATGAAGCAATACCCAGCATGAAATAAAATAGTAATGAACTAAGATTTTGTTACATAAGGTTTGTTATGTAACAATCTGAACTAAGATTTTGTTACATAAGGCTTGTTATGGCTGTAACAAAAATATTTCATCCAGACTGTAACAAAATATTCCTGAAGTACCTGCTCCATTTACTCTCTCTCTCTCTCTCTCTCACACACACACACACACACACACACACACACACACACACACACACACACACACACACACACACACACACACACACACACAGTGGGAGAGAATGTAGAAAAAAAATAAACTTGCCATATTCAGGAAACAAAGAGCTGTGAGGGGAGTTAAATTTTGTAACTTAGCAGTTGACATTTTTGAAATGCTGAACAAAACACTATAACTATTTTATCTGACATAAGATGTGTCAACAATACACTGGGGATCATGAAGCCATGATCTTACATTGTACATCAACTGTGCGGTCAAGACATTGAATATGACCATGCTACACTATCTAAATAAATATCAATTAATTTTTTCCTGACATACATTGTTCCTTCAAAAATCAAGCTCATGAAATAAGCGCAAGTGGTTACATAAGGTGCATAGAAAGTAGCCGCCACTGTCAAACGTGCGAGGATAAGGAAGTGGGAACAGATATGGGATCAGACAATTTACAAGGAAAGATAACTGCTGTGATAATGGTCCATTACAATTGTTACCTTCCTACAATGTCCATAACCTCTGTGAGGCGTTAAGGGATCAGGGAAAAGCAACCCTGCTTCAAATGGAAAACACTGTAACACTTCTCAGTCACTGGTATAACATTCTCATTGGCCAAGACATAGGAATTCCAACAGCAAAACAAAAACAAAAGCATTCATGAAGTTACTGTCAAACCTGTTTCCATGGACTAGTTTCCCTAAGCCATAAGAAAATTAATACTCACAAAACATTGAATAAAAACAGAATTAAATGCTGTTCAGTAACGTACCAATAACTTGAATAAGACAGCCAGTAAATTTCAGCAATATTTTTCTGCAATGTTATTCTTCAGCAATGTTTACCTTAATTAATGACACAATTTTGACAGAAAGTTACAAGTTGATCCTTAAAATTTTTCTTCATAAAAAAATCTGAAATCTTATATTACTTTTGTTTTCTTGAAGTGTATTAAAAAAAAAAAAGCGTTTGTCTTCCAATTTTGTATTGTTTAGGTAAAGTTTCTATACAACTCATGATAACAAAAACAGGTTTGACTGTCCAACAATGTCATCACACTAGTTGAGTCAAATAAAAGTACAGGGTTTCAACGAGCTACGTTAATGCTACAAAACACAATACATTTGATTAGAATGACATATAAACCAACTTCAGACGATAAACCACATAAAACTCACTTCAAACAAACTTCTCCTGCAGAAAATTTCTAAATCTTATGCTCTGGTCTGAACTTGCCCTGTGGCCTTTTGCCCCCCTTTTTCAGTATCAAAATACTGTAGTGGAAATGCCAAGCCAAGTCAAAAAATAAACAAATAAAACTATGTAAGTAAACATAGTTGTACTGTTTGATATCAAGTTCATACATGGTGATCTACATGAAACTAAACCTAGAGTGCTTTGATTTTTCAGTATATCAGTACACAGAAATTGTTTGAAATGAGTTCAACAACAGTTAGTTGTTTGAAAAAATCTCTCATCTATTAGTAGTAAAGACACTGTTGGAAACAAAACACATACAAAAACAACTGGCAAACCAAACCATTTCAGACCAAGTCAAAAAACGAAATAGTACTGAAACTATGATGACCAAAATAAATTTGCTTTAAAAGGCAGAATAAATGAATAACTAAAGATCATTTAACCCTTTGACTCCCGCACCCTGTCCACCAGTATCCTGCATTGTCAACCATGCTAGCAAAGCAAAAACTGAACCCTTCGACTTCCTCACGCTATCCACCAGCTTCCTCAGGAAGCTGATGAATAGGGTGAGGGAGTCGAAGTGTTAAATTTTTGTAGTTGGTGAATAGGGTGCGGGAGTCAAAGGGTTAAAAAAAAAAAAGTAAAAAGAACAATTACAAAATACAACACACATTGAAGATCTAAGCGTGTCACAAAATTGTTTTTAAAAAGCACCAAAGCAAAACAAATAAATAACAGATCAATAAAATAAAAACAATACAACAACAAAAAACCACAAACACACTGTAAATCTAAGTGCGTCTCAAGCAATCATGGCAAAATCCTTGCTACCATGCCCTTGTTCCCCCACTCATTCCCTTTCCCACACTATCAGTGTTACTTCAAGCAGTGATCTGTACACATGTATCACACAAGTTAGTCAGGCAGGTGGTAATGCCCAACTTGCTCTCAAACACATTCTGAGTATATCTCAAACCAACTGGTTCAAGCGATCATGCGATTCATGCAAAAACATTGCTGCCATGCCCCCTTTCCCTTAGTCATCCTTTTCCCATTCTGCAGGTGTCAATTCAAGAAGAAGTTAGCCAAGCAGGAGGCAATGTTTTACTTGTTCTCAAACAAACAGCACCTGTGTTAATCAAATGTCCTTTTTGTGAAAATCAATGATTTTTTTTCATTGTTTTACCTGTTTTAAGCAGCTTGTCTGTATTGTCTGTTGATTTACTGTGAGCATGGATTCAGTCAATTTGTTTTTCAAAGTTGCTGATCATCTCATGCAGTTATGCAAATATTCAAAGAAACAGTTTTCTAGGAAATAAAACTAGATTACTGGTAAGGCAGAATCAGAGTCAAATGACCTAGTCAAATGACCTTGTCAAGCTTGTTTTTAAATCGGAACTTGGGCTGTCAACTGCATTCCATTCAGAAAGTTTAAGAACACAAATGCCACTTGTGAAATAACACAAATGTCACTTGTGAAATAACACAAACGTAACTTGTGAAATAACACAAATGTCACTAGTGAAATATCACAAATGTCACTTGTGAAATAACACAAATGTCACTTGTGAAATATCACAAATGTCACTTGTGAAATAACACAAATGTCACTTGTGAAATAACACAAATGTCACTTGTGAAATAACACAAATGTCACTTGTGAAATAACACACATGTCACTTGTGAAATAACACACATGTCACTTGTGAAATAACACAAATGCACTTGTGAAATAACACAAATGTCACATTGAAATAACACAAACGTAACTTGTGAAATAACACAAATGTCACTATGAATAACACGTCACTTGAATAACACAAATGTCACTATGTGAAATAACACACATGTCACTTGTGAAATAACACACATGTCACTAGTGAAATAACACAAATGCTGTCAGTCTGGTGACCGTTAGCTTCTGCTCATCTTTTGTTAGTTCAGAATATGTGGGAGGGAAGGAGGAAAAGGACATAAATATAAAACAACAACAAAAGTAAATACATCACTGTTTCCAAATAATATGACTAACTATTATTAAAATCACACCAACTGATCATAAAATATTTTTCTTTCATTGATCTATTGTGTTCTCTCATCATTACTTACCAAGAATGCTCTGCATTGAATCCAACCTGAAAATGAAGATACACACAAACTGTTAGTCACTTCCTTTCAAAGCATGTAATAAAAGCTGACAGAATACCAAAACAAACACATCAAAAATAAGAGAAAATTGAAAAAGATGATGCAAGCAAAATATCACACACACACAAAAAAAACCCAACATGCAAATAATTTTTTAATAATACTAACTACATGCTAAAGAAAATTGTCTCATACGGTCTTTATTTCTGTCATAAGCTTTGGTTTTGCCACAGAGCACTCTGCATGTGAGTTTCATCTCATCACAGTCTTCTACACTTGAGTTTGGTCTCTGTCACCGTCTTCTACACATAAGTTTGGTCTCTGTCAGTCTTCTACACGTGAAATTGTCTCACTAACAATCTTCTACATGTGAATTAGGGCTCTGTCATGGTCTTCTACACATGAGTTTGGAGCCTGTTACAGTCTTCTACACATGAGTTGGTCTCTGTCACAGTCTTCTACACATGAGTTTGGACTTTGTCATAGTCTTCTACATGTGAGTTTGGTCTCTGTCACAGTCTTCTACACATGAGTTTGGACTTTGTAGCTTCCATAGTCTCTGTCATCTTCTACATGAGTTTGGACTTTGTCATAGTCTTCTACACATGAGTTTGGTCTCTGTCACAGTCTTCTACACATGAGTTTGGACTTTGTCATAGTCTTCTACACATGAGTTTGGTCTCTGTCACAGTCTTCTACACATGAGTTGGACTTGTCATAGTCTTCTACACATGAGTTTGGTCTCTGTCACAGTCTTCTACACATGAGTCTGGTCTCTGTCACAGTCTTCTACACATGAGTTTGGTCTCTGTCACAGTCTTCTACACATGAGTTTGGTCTCTGTCACAGTCTTCTACCATGAGTCTGGTCTCTGTCACAGTCTTCTACACATGAGTTTGGTTCTGTCACAGTCTTCTACACATGAGTTCGGGTCTCTGTCACAGTCTTTACACATGAGTTTGGTCTGTCACAGTACTTCTACATGAGTTTGGTCTCTGTCTCTTACACAGAGTCTTCCTATTCTACATAAGTTTGGTCTCTGTCACAGTCTTCTGCATGTGAGTTTGGTCTCTGTCATGGTCTTCTGCTGTGTGAGTTTGGTCTCTGTCACAGTCTTCTAAATGTGAGTTTGGTCTCTGTCACAGTCTTCACATTTGGTCTCTGTCACACTCTTCTACATGTGAGTTTGGTCTCTGTCACAGTCTTCTACATGTGAGTTTGGTCTGTCACAGTCTTCTGCATGTGAGTTTGGTCTCTGTCACAATCTTCTAAATGTGAGTTCGGCTCTCTTGTCTCACTTGTCCTCTCTACACATAAGTTTGGTCTCTGTCACAGTCTTCTACACATGAGTTTGGTCTGTCACAGTCTTCTACACATAGTTTGGTCTATGTCACAGTATTCTACACATAGTTTGGTCTCTGTCACAGTATTCTACACATGAGTTTGGTCTCTGTCACAGTCTTCTACACATGAGTTTGGTCTATGTCACAGTCTTCTACACATGAGTTTGGTTTGTCACAGTCTTCTACACATGAGTTTGGTCTCTGTCACAGTCTTCTTGACATGAGTTTGGTCTCTGTCACAGTCTTCTTCACATGAGTTTGGTCTCTGTCACAGTCTTCTACACATGAGTTTGGTCTCTGCACAGTCTTCTACACATGAGTTTGGTCTCTGTCACAGTCTTCTTCACATGAGTTTGGATCTGTCACAGTCTTCTACACATGAGTTTGGTCTGTCACAGTCTTCTACACATGAGTTTGGTCTGTCACAATCTTCTACATGTGAGTTTGGCCTCTGTCACAATCTTCCACATGTGAGTTTGGTCTCTGTCACAGTCTTCTACATGTGAGTTTGGTCTGTCACAATCTTCTATATGTCAGTTTGGTCTCTGTAATAGTCTTCTACATATGAGTTTGGTCTCTGTCACAGTTTTCTACATGAGTTTGGGTTATTTTCTGTCTACTATCCTGTACCAATATAAAAACCTCTCTGATTAATCTTCTAGCATGTTTGTTTCTGAAGTATCAGAATTCTGTTATTTTCCTCCTGTCAGTCTATGATCTATACAGAGCTTCCTCATTAAGCTGAAAGTTCTTTGAGACTGTACTGATGCAGTGGTTATAAACATAACATTTCTCAAAAAGGATGTTTTAAACTGTCAGCAAATTCTATCCTAGCGTTCCTACCAATTAACAAATGAAGATCTGAACTAGTTTATTCCAAATACAAACACACACGGTATGCACATTTATATCTCCAATTACAAGCATCTACCCCTTTAATACATGTTCACTTTCAACCACAAAACACAAACATCCAACTGTGCACATACCCGTCCATTGGGGCCGACGATCAGAGTGAAGGATTTGTCAAACCAGCGATCATATCCCTTCCCATGAAGCATGGCATGTCCAAAGCGATCCAGAGCAGTTGGATCATTCTGCACAATAGATCCAAACCTTCTGGGCTGTTTTCAGAACAGATTTTCATATTTTCAACATCTACAGCAAACTATTTCATAAACTGAATAGTGTGTGCTTGAATAAAATTATTTTTTCTCTATGTAAAGCAAAGTATTTCATAAACTGAATAGTGTGTTTTTGAATGAGATTTTTTTTTACTCTGTACGTGTACAGCAAAGTATATCATAAACCGAGTATTGTGTTTTCAAATGAGATTTTTATATTTTCTACATATACAGCAAAGCATTTTAAAAAATTGTATATCCACCATTTAAGGCAGCAACCAACAATGAAGGTTTACAAGTAACATCCTTCTTTACAAGTAACATCCTTCACTTATTGTCCAAAGTACTCTACAACAGGTGATAAATGGTAGATTAAGAACAATGTATTTTTTTTCAAGTCTCAAAGTGTCATCAAGAAGTTGACCCAAAGTGACTGCTGTAAAATTTACTGATGCCTGCAACCTAATCACCCTCCAAACCCCTTGTGATCATACTGAAGCCACCAAAGTATAATACAACAAAATTATCTTTGTGGATTAAATTAAAAACAAGAGGAAAAAATGTGATAACATCCATTTTATATTCCATCCCTGCTGAAATATTTGAACAAAATAAGTTTATCGCAAACAATGCACAAAGCAGCAAGCTGTGCCAATCTGCAAACAATTTTCAAAATTAATTCTGCAACTGAATGAGATTTTAAAGATGCTTTTAAACACTCAAACCAAAAAGTATCAACAATAACAAGAATACTTCTGGACACAAATCTAAAAATAAATGAATAGTAATTCAATACATGTATGTGTTTTTAACAGACAAACGTCACAGGCTCAACAGCACAAGAAATGATGTGTAGAATTTCAACAAAATGAAAACATGCAAAATGTAAGGTTGCAGAGAAGTTAAACAAAAAATATGCCAACCACGGAGAAATAAAACACTTATGGTTGGTTCTATTGTGTTGTGTGGTTGTAGTATGCCATTAAATAGCCTTACCTCAACGTAAGAGAGCGTCTTGAAAAAAAGAAAGAAATCAGAGCAATATGTATAAGCACACATATTACTGAACTACCATCAACAATCTGAAGTTTTCTGTAAGAGCTATTCATCGCACTCGGACAATTCCATTTGAGCTCTGCCTAAATCTGCCAGCAGTTATCTGCCAAACTCCTTGATCCTGTCCAAAACAGCACAGGCAGATAAGGTTTGAAGTGGGGGGGGAGGGGGAGGGGGGAGAGGGACCTAGACATAACTGACACCATCAGAATGACTGAAGCACTAAGATGGGCTGCAAACATGTCAACTTTTACGTTGCAAGGATCAGACTTGATAAACTGAGATCCCAAGTCTACAGGTCTGTCAGGAGAGCCATCCCACCTACATAAAACTGGGTTCATAGGAACAAAATAAACCAACACACATTCCACTGAAATCACAGTATACAACTGTACAGTAAAGACAATCTAAGCCACACAAATCATCCCAACATACATTTATACATCACTTGAGCATCAAGGACAACCAAATATGCAGCAAAACATGTAATTAAAAAGAACAAAATGAAGTATGTTCTATGTATCTATTTTCCACAACCAAAATCTACAGTACATCTAAAGAAAGTTATTTTAAAAAGGGATTCACTAAAACCATGCATTAAGCTTTAACATGCTTCTAACCAAACATTCAGTCAAAGAAAACACACCCTTCCAGTGCCACAGACTGAATCTTTGGTCGATGAATTTTTCCTACTTTTAGTAAGAAAACCCAAACGATTTCAAAAATGTTTGAGATATGAGTGAAAACTTCAGGATTCTCTCTGTAAATAGATAAAAGGTATGTGCGACCTTTTATGGTCTTTTCTCCCTGCATGATGGAAAATGTGAGTCCCTACATCTAGCTCCCATAAGTCACTTGAAACATGGCATATGGCACACTTCCTAGCACAAGTGTACATCAATACTCACTCTGGCAACCAACATGCCAGAAAGCACTGCTGCTAGTCTAGTCCACTCAGTACGAGTGAAACAAGCAAGGAAGAAGCTGAAACTCAAAGTCTAAGTGAAGCTTTCAAAAGAAAGCATGGACTGAAAAGGGATTCTGCAGCAAGAGGGGAAGATGGTGGAGTATCAAGGTGGCATGCCAGAGGGAGATGTCCAGGTGTATACTGGCCTACTATATTCTTGCACTGCGATGGAGTGTTTGTTTAGAGAGTTTGGAGTTTGTATGGACCATTCCATATGCGCTCCACCCAAATCTGCCAGCAATTTTCTGGCACATTCTGTGTCAACAAACCACTGTTGTGACTACCCAAGCAAAGCTGGATTGTGTGCTGCACCTCACTTTAGGCCATAACAACTACTGGAACCAATGTATCAAATGACTGTATGCTTTCCTTTTGATTCCCTCAGAAAACTGTCCTTCATCCAGACCACACAACTGGCCATTTGAAATCTTGAGGGGTGGGGGGGTAAAAAGAAGAAAAGAAATGTCTGAAACATACAGTGATATGACGGTAGTGTGTATAGGGTGTTAACATGCATAGGTACATGCATATTTGATAACTGACAACATTACTAATTTTAAAAACCTGATGTTCAAAATATACACAAAATTATTTGTGATTTTTTATAATATTTAATTTGTGGCAAAATGATACTTTCAAAATAGCATGAATTCTAACAGATTCTGATTTCACATGAACAATTAAAGTATACTGAACAAAACCGTACAATTTTACAGGGTTTTCTTGGCTGGATGATGAAATGCAACCCCTTTAAAGTCTAAACATTCAAAACTCCCCCTTTTTATGTGCATGTTGGCACTGAACGGGTTAAGAATGACATCAACAAATGATAAACCAGACATCCATCTGGGATACATAAGAATTAGTACACAGTCTGTTAATGAATACAAATAACACAAATACAGAATTGTAAGCTAAAAAAAATCCATCTCAAAATTCATACAACTAACCAACCAATGACATGCCATGTCTGGTTAATCAGCCTTACAGCAGGCTGACGAGACAAAACTGGACGTTCTTGAAAAAGAAACATGTGCAAATTATATATTCACATCTAAACTGACAAATGATGTGTTAGAAAGTGAACTTAAATCATACCAAATTCAAAGGAATCTTCAAAAAACTGAAAAAAGCGCTGATTTTACACACTTTTTGCTAGTCCATGTGATTTGATGTACAATATTTAAATTAAAATTCAAAGTATGCAACACAAACTCAATCCCATATGTTAAAATAAAATGATACAAAAGTAAACACCCACCTTCCACCACCACTACCAAATACCATTCAATCACTGAAAAAAATTAATCAACAAACACACAAATACTAAATAAAAAAGCATCTAACAAATTTGAATGCATTCGTACACATGCACATGCAAACAAATGTGTGTGTACACACATACACAAACACACAATCATGTGTACACATGTACACAAACACACAAACAGTACATATTTTCATAGACCTATCATGAATGCATGCTTCAGACTATGTCTTGATTCAGACCATGATTTGATTTGTGCAGGTAACTTTGTGTACATCTGACTGGTCTATATTTGAACGGATAGGTAGGACTTCAGACTGGTTTGAAGGGTCATGACAATGGCGACATTCAATCATCCTAGCCTTATACAGCACACAGCATCTGTACAACTAACTAACACTCATTTGCTTTTCACCCACAATCTTTCCACCAGCACTGATCAATCTGTCCTTACCATTCTTACATTTTACACTCAATTCACCACATAGCATACATATGAATGCGCATATCTTAAAAAAAATGTGTACTGTCATTGTCAGACATGCCTCCTCATGTTTGGGAAGAATTTCTGAAAGAAAACTGGTGGTTTCTGTTGAACTACAAAATGTACAGTAAGGTGGCCAATATACTAGTTTTATTACAACTTTATTTTTCTCCCTTAACTCCAGTGCCATGGGTGCTGTATTACTTCCGTTAAATTTTTTTCTCATTATAGCAAGTATCTTTAAATGGCAGTAATAACAATCCTGAACCAATCCCTCTCTATCTAATAACCAAGCTAAAGGTAGACTACATTTTTCTTCCATGAACACACATACATGTACATAATACCTTCTTACAAAACGTCACCAAACTAAACTGCAAGACTGTGTCTCAGTCTTTGAAATGGAAAGGGGGAAAAAAAGACACAACACTGAAAACATAAAAAAAATCTTTTACAAATAAATATCCATCCCCATTCACATGCATTTCAGAAGGGACAAAACATCATTGATACTACTATAATAAATATAAAAGACAACTACACCATCAAAACACCTTTTTAAAAAAAGGAGAGAGGGTAACAATTCAATAAATAATGAGGCTCACCTTCAACGTTTCCTTCAGAAGAAAACACACAGTATAAAATTAATGATTAAATAAACTCATTGTTTTTGCAAGGTAAGAGACTGCTACAATACACTCACCTCAAAAAACTAGAAAACACACAGCTCCAACAGAACAACTCCAATGCAACTGTTGCATAAATTCCTACTTAATATACAGTCATCTGTTAGATATCTAAAAAGAGAAAGCTGAGATCACAAAGACCAGTATTATTCACCACTGGAGCTACATTTTAGAACTAATTTTCATTCAGAAACCCATAACACAACTTTTAGTCATACTTTTATATAAACAATTAAGCACTGAAAGTGTATTTTTTTAACCAAGCCGTTTTCTGACTTTGGTACCTTCAGATAACGTTATACTGACAATGATATTCAAATCATACCAATCTCAAACCTGATCTGTCCCAATTCCTCTTTTACCCAAACATTTTACCCAAGTTTGTTTAACATCTGCCAATAACATAACCACTGAGAAATCCTCATAAACATTTTCACATTTTCAATCAATGTGATTCAACTGAATGTTTACAAGTTATTCAAATTCAAATGCTGTGATGTGGCTTTCCACCAGGCCTTTTCTATAGTCCAAAGTTGGTAAAGATGAATCCACAAACAGGTTTAAAAAATCTTTGAATGCATTTCCACACACACACACACACACACACACACACACACACACACACACACACACACACACACACACACACACGTTTTCGCCTCACACTGAAACTTTTTTCCCCCTTAATGAACATATCTAAAACCAAACAAGATGGTCAAGCCATGCTAACAATCTTATATTTAAAAGTTCTTGTTTCCATCAGAAGATCAAGACTTTGTACTTCAGAAGGTGACTGTGATCTTGAAGAAGTTATCAAAGAAATTTAACTTGATGTGAAGCAGGAACAATGACAGACTGCCACAACAGTGAACACAGGCTTTACATATTGTCAGAAATTCCTGACAAAGTGCTGATCTTAGGCACCTTCTGGACCCTGGAACCTTGATCTTGCTGCAAAGACTTTCCAAACTTATACATACATTCATGATTCCTCAACTGTCCACATCTTTGATTCACAATTCATGTTATCATTATCATTATCATTAATACTGTTTAAAGCCCCATCTGCACAGAGCCATATCCAGGCTTAACTGTCTCGAAACAAACAAAAAATATTTGTTGATCCTACAAAAAAAACAAAAAAAACCACCTGGAAAAGAAAACTAACTACACATAACAGTACATCTGTGCACATAATCTACAAATGTGCCCCTGGTGTTGACCATTCCACCCAATTCATCACCAGGAAAGTTAAAAAAAATCCTGAATACAAATCTAAAAACATAGTTAACTAAGTACACTAAAACAAATATAAACACCAGCCTAAATTTCCAAAAATTGCTCTTGCACATCGGGTTTCCTTAGAGCCAAAAATGCAATTAATAATGTATCTAAATATCAATCCTAATAGAATGTCAATGTATGTAAGGTTTTCTAGAACACATACAGGTGAATGCACCAACATGGCAGAAAATGATACCAAGAAATGCCAGAAAGCAAAGAAGCAAAGCAAAAACAAAGGAGAGTGACAGAAAAGAGGACATTTCTTGCATAGAATTTACAGAAGTGAGATACTATTTATACTGAACACAAATTTGATCCAAAAAAATATATATACATATATATATATAATAATAATAAGAAGAAGAACAACAACAACAATAACAATAACAATAATAATGAAATAAAAGAAATCTACAAACACTGACAAAATCTTGCCAACACATTTTTGTTACACACACACACACACACACACACACACACACACACACACACACACACACACACACACACACACACACACACACACACACACACACTTCTCCAAGATCAATGTGGAACAACTTCTATATTTGTTTGTTTTGTTTTTAAACAGGAGGCGGGAAAACACCCACAGAATGCACAGCACCATATGAATTCAAGATGCAGTAAGAAACAGCAGAGCCAAAAGCAAACAAAGGAGTGACGTAGCAGTTAGTCTGAAACATGATTATGTGAGGGAACTGTTCTTCTCTTTCAAACAACAGCATTCAATTCAATGATCTCCAAAGATACTCACTTCATCATAGTCAATACTCTCGGTGTCCAGAGCCAGCACAAAGGCAGCCTGCAAAAAGAAAATGCCAAATGCATCAATACTCTCAGCACATTCCGTTCCGCATCACGAGATCTTCATGACTCAGCTTTCTCTCTCCGTGGACCCCGTCACGAGGATTTCATGCCCTGAACCATAGTTTCAGTTTCAAGTATATGAACAGAAAATGACCGCATTGCTGACGTGAATCCTTTTCCGGCAAAGGGAGTATACTCTTGTCATTTCCTTTCTGCATTTATGTGACGTTTGAAGCGACAAAAATGGCAAAAAAACAGGCGTAATTCGAGTGTTTCTGAAGTCTCTCTTCTAACATTACTTGGTCAATAGTTAGTACAGTGACCTATTTTCTTGGTAGGAAAAGGATTAATTCACTCACTACATACAATTATACCCCTTGCCGTTCCCCTGATACGCACCATTTGTGACTGGTTCTTGCGAACGGGGTCACAAGTCGCAACGTGTGAACTGAGATACGGGCCTGAAAAGGTGGTGAGGGTCGATCTGGGTGATTTGAGATTTTTGTTCCTACACATTGTCTGACCATTAATCTATTAATTACGGCAAAGATTAAAGTGAAATTTGGGCTGAAAGAGTGTTAAAATAACATTTTAAAGTGATAACCCATCGAGAATGTACAGATTTTTTCTGTGAAAATGCGTGTGTTTGAGCTATAATTTAGGCCATGAAATCGTACAGGGCCTCAGCATATCGCATACCGTTGGAATCAGCTCGCGAAATAGCTAGTATGTAGTGCAGAACCACTTTATCTATCACTTCACTAAGTTTGATGAAGATAGAATACTGGTTGCTAAGGAAAAAGCAGAGAATTTTGTTGTCCTTCTTTAACTCTGCTTTTCTCAAAATGGCCGTCCCATCACCCACTCCCTTTAAATTACTGTAACTCGCTCGATTTTCCAGTTAAACAGTTGAATTATACATCATTGGAAAGAGCATTTTTTCTGCTTTCCGGTGATATAAATATCTCTATACCCCCCAAAATTAAGTTGTGACCCCATTCGTGAGAACAGGTCACATTTGTATAGGCCATGAGAAAAATTCTCATACAAACAAATGAAAACAGAGAGCTTTGAAATTTGGCAGGTCATACATTAAAAGATTGGTGTAAACATACTGAAATTTCAACTGTCTAACCTTCATGGTTGCTGAGTAATGGTACAAGTAAAATTAGAAAAATTTTCAGATGAAAAATGTCTTAAAAACACACTTTCAGGTCAATGCATCAGTTCCTAGAGTCACATTTTGACTGAAATTTCATAAAAACCCAACTTGCACACACTCCAAGTGTACTGAAGGAAGAGATCATCTTGAAGAGCGCTGAGATGTTAAGTATTGTTCAGCCATTTGCTTTTCCATCGTCTGCTTCGTGCAGAGCTAGTGGGTCATGAACTTTGCACTGTCTATACACTAACTGCAGAGTACAGTGACCTAATGGCCTGAAACGAGGCTAAGAATGACCGAAGAATCTATTCCTGGCCGTTAGTTTCAGTTAACGGAAATACTGAAAGCCCCGCGAATTTTCAAAACACAAGTCGGATTTCTCCGACACTCGAACACAAGCGTTGTTGAGACATGATCGGGAAATCCACACGCTCATAGCGAGTGAGTTAATCTTTTGATGGTGGTGTCTTTTACCTGGTAGAATACGCACTCAGACCAGAGAAGGAAGAGAGAGAAGAACACAGCATTTACAATACACAGGGCAAAAGACAGAGATAACAACAAATACACAGGCAAAAAGACAGAATTAACAACAAATACACAGGGCAAAAGACAGAAATAACTACAAATACACAGGGCAAAAGACAGAGATAACAACAAATACACAGGGCAAAAGACAGAATTAACAACAAATACACAGGGCAAAAGACAGAATTAACAACAAATACACAGAGCAAAAGACAGAATTAACAACAAATACACAGGGCAAAAGACAGAGATAACAACAAATACACAGAGCAAAAGACAGAATTAACAACAAATACACAGGGCAAAAGACAGAGATAACAACAAATACACAGAGCAAAAGACAGAGATAACAACAAATACACAAGGCAAAAGACAGAGATAACAACAAATAACAGGCAAAAGACAGAATAACACAAATACACAGAGCAAAAGACAGAGATAACAACAAATACCAACAGAGGCAACAAAAACAGAGATAAGCAGAATCAACAATACACAGAGCAAAAGACAGAATAACAACAATACACAGAGCAAAAGACAGAGATAACAACAGTTAAAAAAAAGAGCAAAAGCGAGATAAACAAATCCAGGCAAAGCAAGATTAAAACAAATACACAGGCAAAGGAGAAACAACAAAACACAGGGAAAGCGAGATAACAACAATACGGCAAAGCAATTAACAACAAATCACAGAGCAAAAGCGATTAACAACAAATACAGGCAAAGACAGATAACTAACTGAAGCGTAACAAAAATACACAGGCAAAAGACAGAATAACAAAAATACACAGGCAAAAGACAGAATAACAACAAATACACAGGCAAAAGACAGAATAACAACAAATACACAGGCAAAAGACAGAGATAACAACAAATACAAGGGCAAAAGACAGATAACAACAAATACACAGGCAAAAGACAGAATAACACAATACACAGGCAAAAGAAGATTAACAACAAATACACAGGCAAAAGACAGAATAACAACAAATACACGGCAAAAGACAGATAACAACAAATACACAGGCAAAAGACAGAGATAACAACAAATACACAGGCAAAAGACAGAGATAACAACAAATACACAGGCAAAAACAGAGATAACAACAAATACACAGGCAAAAGACAGAATAACAACAAATACACGGCAAAAGACAGAGATAACAACAAATACACGGGCAAAAGACAGAGATAACAAAAATACACAGGGCAAAAGACAGAATAACAACAAATAACAGGCAAAAGACAGAGATAACACAATACACAGGCAAAAGACAGAGATAACAAAAATACACAGGCAAAAGACAGAATAACAACAAATACACAGGGCAAAAGACAGAATAAAACAAATACACAGGGCAAAAGACGAGATAACAACAAATACACAGGCAAAAGACAGAATAACAACAAATACACGGGCAAAAGACAGAGATAACAACAAATACACAGGCAAAAGACAGAGATAACAACAAATACACAGGGCAAAAGACAAATACAACAAATACACAGAGCAAAAGACAGAATAACAACAATACACAGGCAAAAGACAGAATAACAACAAATAACAGGCAAAAGACAGAATAACAACAAATACACGAGCAAAGAGAGTAAACAAATCACAGGGCAAAACAGAGATTACACAAATACACAGGCAAAAGCATGAATACACCAATACACAGAGCAGCAGGAAACAATAACGAGCAAAAGACAATAACAATACCGAGCAAAGACAGAAGATTAAAAAACAATACACAGCAAAAGCGGTTAACAAAAATCACAGCAAAGCAGATAACAAAATCAGGCAAAGAAGAATAACAAAAAACAGGGAAGGACAGAGAAACAACAATACACAGGCAAAAGACAGAGATAACAACAAATACACAGGCAAAAGACAGAATAACAACAATACACAAGCAAAACAGAGATAACAACAAATACACAGGCAAAAGACAGAATAACAACAAATACACAGGCAAAAGACAGAATAACAACAATACACAGGCAAAGACAGAATTAACAACAATACACAGGCAAAAGACAGAGATAACAACAAATACACAGGGCAAAAGACAGAATTAACAACAAATACACAGGGCAAAAGACAGAATTAACAACAAATACACAGGGCAAAAGACAGAGATAACAACAAATACACAGGGCAAAAGACAGAGATAACAACAAATACACAAAGCAAAAGACAGAATTAACAACAAATACACAGGGCAAAAGACAGAGATAACAACAAATACACAGGGCAAAAGACAGAGATAACAACAAATACACAAGGCAAAAGACAGAATTAACAACAAATACACAGGGCAAAAGACAGAGATAACAACAAATACACAGGGCAAAAGACAGAATTAACAACAAATACACAGGGCAAAAGACAGAGATAACAACAAATACACAGGGCAAAAGACAGAATTAACAACAAATACACAAGGCAAAAGACAGAGATAACAACAAATACACAGGGCAAAAGACAGAGATAACAACAAATACACAGAGCAAAAGACAGAGATAACAACAAATACACAGGGCAAAAGACAGAATTAACAACAAATACACAGGGCAAAAGACAGAGATAACAACAAATACACAGGGCAAAAGACAGAATTAACAACAAATACACAGGGCAAAAGACAGAATTAACAACAAATACACAAGGCAAAAGACAGAATTAACAACAAATACACAGGGCAAAAGACAGAGATAACAACAAATACACAGAGCAAAAGACAGAGATAACAACAAATACACAGGGCAAAAAGACAGAATTAACAACAAATACACAGGGCAAAAGACAGAGATAACAACAAATACACAGGGCAAAAGACAGAATTAACAACAAATACACAGAGCAAAAGACAGAGATAACAACAAATACACAGAGAAAAAGACAGAATTAACAACAAATACACAGGGCAAAAGACAGAGATAACAACAAATACACAGAGCAAAAGACAGAATTAACAACAAATACACAAGGCAAAAGACAGAGATAACAACAAATACACAGGGCAAAAGACAGAATTAACAACAAATACACAGGGCAAAAGACGGAGACAACAACAAATACACAGAGAAAAAGACAGAATTAACAACAAATACAGAGCAAAAGACAGAATTAACAACAAATACACAGAGGAAAAGACATGAGTTTACAACAAATTACAGAGCAAAAGACAAAAG
>CM060311.1:44545191-44585191 GCA_030674185.1 Monoplex corrugatus
TGATACAAATCCCCCAAACCTCAAATGACCAATAAACCTCATCACCCACCTTCTCGATGGCATCCAAAGAGGCTTTGTTCTTGCCCTTGGAGAAGAACTCCCCCCTAGCTTTGGCCAAGGTGCACGCTCAATAGCTGTCAGTGCTGCCAGGTGCTCTTCTCCCTCCACAGGCTCTGATTCATCATCCAGGATACGCTGAAGCATGCTGCAATGCCAAAACTACCACACATCAAGTTACTATTTCAGGCCCAGGACACTTCTGGTTATCTGATTTGAAAAAAAAAAAGAATCAACTTTTGATATACTGAATTAATGTTTAGACGATTTTAAATCAATTTATCTGATGATGTGCAGTACTATGTTGTAAATTACATACTTGTTTATTTTATTTAATGCGTATTTCATTTCAGCTCATTTCAATTAGTATATACTTCATTCCTGAATTACCTGTATACTTATTTACAGAACAGCTTAAGGCCAATATATCTGTGGATCATCTGATAAACAGTGAAAATGTCCTATTAACTTCAACAAGAATAATTTGCCAGATGTTCTGAAACTTTTCGTGCATCTGGTCAAATTAATCTGTGATCAAATTGTGAAATTTCATGCAGATATTGTGACGTCAATGGTTATGCTGTCATGCTGGGTAGTCATTCCAACTACCATGGCCACATTTAATGCTGAAGAACAACATGTTAAACTTGAAACTGAAATTTATAAAGGAAGTTCAGGTACATTACATATCAAAAATACTATAAAGTGTATGTGGGACACATGGTCTTTTGCAAGCTGCAGCTTATAGATGGCTGTCATCATTCAAGATGGACAGGAAGAATCTCAAGGTAAGCACAGTCTAGAAAGGCCACCTGAAGCTATTGACAGGGAAAATGTTCAGAAGGTACACACATTCTGAATGAAGACAGACATACTCTGTATGAAGAGATCATTCAAGATAATGTATTAGTTGTGGATCAGTTCATGCAGTTTTAACAATAAAATTTGGACTGACATAGTACAGGAAGGTGAGTCCCCCACTGCCTCACGAAGATTAAAAACAGGTGCCTGTCAAAGTTGCAGCAACTCTGTTATACACTATGTATAAAAATGACGGTGACAATTTATCAAATTGGACTGTTGCCGTCAACAAACACTAGATTAGAAGCTATAAGGAAATTTAAAGATGGTAACATTATCTGCTTATGATAACAAAAAGGACGGATGGTACATCACATTCCAATGGGACAAACTTATAATCAAGACTATCACAGGATATTTCTGATACAATCCCAAAGAACCATAAAACATTGTGATTTTATATACCACTGATATTACATGACAACAAATCTTGCCACAAAGAAGTAGAGGTACTATCACCTATGATGTCATATCAGTGGGACACTACCACACTCCAAGATATGTACCCCAACTGTGATCTATTCCACAAGACAAAAGAACCCCTCTGTGGCACATGTTTCTATGACTTAACCCTTTGACTCCTGCACCATATACACCAATTGCAAAAACTTAACCCTTGACTTCCTCACCCTATCCACCAGTTTCTTGCAGGAAGCTGGTGGATAGTGTGGGAGTCAAAGGGTTAAGTTTCTGCTTTGCTAGCCTGGTTGACAATGCAGAATGCTGGTAGACAGTGTGTGAGAGTCAAAGGGTTAAGACAACTTGGCAGTGGAGGAGGCCAAGCAAGGTACAACATAACTTTGGTTGCCTTGCAATGCACATTTTGGATCTTCCCAACACATGGGAATCAGTCATTCAGGAGAATAAATACTAGGAACAAAGAAAAATACTGATTATTATCTTGGTTTTTGACAATTTTATTGACACGCTGTCACTATTTATCTTATCTGTTTTCTTTGAACAAAAATTATCATTTCATATATTTTCTAATCTGAATATAAACTATGACAAGCACAGGCACTTGATATGAGCAAATGTGATTAGGTGTCCTGGAGAGGACTTGCACATTTATATGTAATAATGTATCCCTTGACCAGCATCAAGCTACAGTTAGACAGCTTGGAGAAAACAGAAATGCCGGACACAACCATGTTTCCTGGAGTACTGAAACTATTCGAAAACAGGTAGTAAACACACACACACAAACTATTCAAAATTATTCAAAAGTAAACACACACACAAACTATTCAAAAGTACCTGAAAGTAAACATCAAAATTATTCAAAAGTAAACACACACAAAATATTCGAAAGTATCTGAAAGTAAACACACACATGCACAAACACAAAACTCACGCCTCGATTTCAACAGGCTCCAAAAAGCGTCGTTTGTGTCTGATGTACACTTTGAAGTAACGCCCTTTGTGGTACACAGCAATGTGGTTCGATTCCTTGAAGTGGACCAGCGTGTCTATAACAATGACCAACACACATAAATATAACAACACATTTTCAAGACCTTATACAATGACAACATAAATCACTGTCTGGTTTCCCTTAAACTGGAACCACCCTTATTCTCAGAGTGGAAAAATACATGTTTTACAAACATTCATCAGTTATTAAGCCAGAAACATATGTTTTTAAACTTTCATCAGTTATCAAGGAAACAAAAGTGTTCCAATTCCATATTTACATCAGCATGTTTGCACAAGTTCATGTCATTTCATATTTACATCATATGTTGGTATATGTTCATGGGTTAATTCAATGGAAAACTCCTTGTAATATGAATGTAACAGAACAGAGCTACTGTAGAGTCCTGTATGAATCTGAGACCTATCATGACTACCTGCTCCAGCAATACTGACCTGTCTCAATTCCAGGAATACGAGTGGTGTTAAACTGACGTTCGTATTGAGCAGAGCACAGGGGAACAGTCTTGTTCAGCACAATCTGTAAAATAGTGTTGCAAATACTGGTGAGGGATAGATTACAAAATCATTTCAAAACTACATAGAATGACTTTCTCAACTTATGAAATACTTTCATCTGTACAGCAAATAATGTTACGAAACACAATCTGTTTAACCAAGCTGACCATGCATACTGCACAGGGTTTTTTTTTAAAAAGTAGGTCAAACCATTCTACCTTCATTTTTATACAAACATTATTATAGATCTATATTTTGTACTTGTCACTGTGAGCTTTAAGAAGCATCAGATAAAACAAAACTTGACCTGAAGTTAGGACAATAGTAGACTGTCATAATACTGAAAACACACTCTCCTTGAAAAGTAGATTTTTATTGTTGTTTTTTTTTATCCAAGTGACCTAGATCTTGGTGCAATGACTACCAAATTAAACCATTTGTGACTCCACACTGGTCTACAACTTTAAACCCAAATTTGATACAGACGCATCCAGAAACAGCTGAGAAAAGCTTACAAACATGTTTTTCACACACACACACACGCACGCACGCACCCACCCACCCCCACACACACTTACTTCTAGTCAATACCAAATAATGTCCCATTTTTTCCTTCTTTTTTTTTCATTGAATACAAAGAGTGAAGAAAAGAAATAAATGTATGATCTTTCTTGTAATCACTCTGGAATTTCTCTAGACTGAAAGTGAAAGTGAATTTACAATTCTTTTTACTGCCTATCCGCTTGTGTGTGTATTATCATGTTTCTGGGATGTAGGTCTCATTGTCTGTCCTATTTGTCAATTTATCATTGTCTGTCCTCTTGTGTGTTGTCATGCTGCTGGGTGTACTTATCATTGTCTGTTCTCTTGTGTGTTGATTGTCATGCTGCTGAGGTGTACTTATTGTTCTCTTGGGTGTTGTCATGCTGCTGGGGTGTACTTATCATTGTCACACTTGTGTGTTGTCATGCTGCTGGGTGTGTACTCTTCATTGTCTGTCCTCTTGTGTGTTGTCATGCTGCTGGGTGTGTACTCTTCATTGTCTGTCCTCTTGTGTGTTGTCATGCTGCTGGGTGTTGTACTCTTCATTGTCTGTCCTTGTGTGTTGTCATGCTGCTGGGGTGTACTTATCATTGTCCTCTTGTGTGTTGTCATGCTGCTGGGTGTGTACTCTTCATTGTCTGTCCTCTTGTGTGTTGTCATGCTGCTGGGTGTGTACTCTTCATTGTCTGTCCTCTTGTGTGTTGTCATGCTGCTGGGGTGTACTCTTCATTGTCTGTTCTCTTGTGTGTTGTCATGCTGCTGGGTGTGTACTCTTCATTGTCTGTCCTCTTGTGTGTTGTCATGCTGCTGGGGTGTACTTATCATTGTCCTCTTGTGTGTTGTCATGCTGCTGGGTGTGTACTCTTCATTGTCTGTCCTCTTGTGTGTTGTCATGCTGCTGGGTGTGTACTCTTCATTGTCTGTCCTCTTGTGTGTTGTCATGCTGCTGGGGTGTACTTATCATTGTCTGTTCTCTTGTGTGTTGATTGTCATGCTGCTGAGGTGTACTTATTGTTCTCTTGGGTGTTGTCATGCTGCTGGGGTGTACTTATCATTGTCCTCTTGTGTGTTGTCATGCTGCTGGGTGTGTACTCTTCATTGTCTGTCTCTCTGTGTGTTGTCATGCTGCTGGGTGTGTACTCTTCATTGTCTGTTCTCTTGTGTGTTGTCATGCTGCTGGGTGTGTACTCTTCATTGTCTGTCCTCTTGTGTGTTGTCATGCTGCTGGGTGTGTACTCTTCATTGTCTGTCCTCTTGTGTGTTGTCATGCTGCTGGGGTGTACTCTTCATTGTCTGTTCTCTTGTGTGATTGTATGCTTGCTGGGTGTACTTATCATTGTCTGTTCTCTCATGTGTTGTCATGCTGCTGGGGTGTACTTATTGTCTGTCCTCTTGGGTGTTGATTGTCATGCTGCTGGGGTGTACTTATCATTGTTCTCTTGGGTGTTGTTATGCTGCAGGGGTGTACTTATTGTCCATCCTCTTGGGTGTTGATTGTCATGCTGCTGGGGTGTACTTATTCTCTGTTCTCTTGGGTGTTGATTGTCATGCTGCTGGGGTGTACTTATCATTGTCTGTTCTCTTGTGTGTTGTCATGCTGCTGGGGTGTGCTTATCATTGTTCTCTTGTGTGTTGTCATGCTGCTGAGGTATACTTATTGTCTATTCTCTTGTGTGTTGATTGTCATGCTGCTGGGTGTGTACTTATTGTTCTCTTGTGTGTTGATTGTCATGCTGCTGTGGTGTACTTATCACTGTCTGTTCTCTTGTGTGTTGATTGTCATGCTGCTGAGGTGTACTTATCATTGTCCTCTTGTGTGTTGTCATGCTGCTGGGTGTGTACTCTTCATTG
The DNA here is from genome assembly GCA_030674185.1 of Monoplex corrugatus. Classification (NCBI taxonomy): domain Eukaryota; kingdom Metazoa; phylum Mollusca; class Gastropoda; order Littorinimorpha; family Ranellidae; genus Monoplex; species Monoplex corrugatus. The sequence goes on from CM060311.1 coordinate 44,550,436, forward strand.
TCTGTCCTCTTGTGTGTTGTCATGCTGCTGGGTGTGTACTCTTCATTGTCTGTCCTCTTGTGTGTTGTCATGCTGCTGGGGTGTACTCTTCATTGTCTGTTCTCTTGTGTGTTGTCATGCTGCTGGGTGTGTACTCTTCATTGTCTGTCCTCTTGTGTGTTGTCATGCTGCTGGGTGTACTTATCATTGTCCTCTTGTGTGTTGTCATGCTGCTGGGTGTGTACTCTTCATTGTCTGTCCTCTTGTGTGTTGTCATGCTGCTGGGTGTGTACTCTTCATTGTCTGTCCTCTTGTGTGTTGTCATGCTGCTGGGGTGTACTTATCATTGTCTGTTCTCTTGTGTGTTGATTGTCATGCTGCTGAGGTGTACTTATTGTTCTCTTGGGTGTTGTCATGCTGCTGGGGTGTACTTATCATTGTCCTCTTGTGTGTTGTCATGCTGCTGGGTGTGTACTCTTCATTGTCTGTCCTCTTGTGTGTTGTCATGCTGCTGGGTGTGTACTCTTCATTGTCTGTTCTCTTGTGTGTTGTCATGCTGCTGGGTGTGTACTCTTCATTGTCTGTCCTCTTGTGTGTTGTCATGCTGCTGGGTGTGTACTCTTCATTGTCTGTCCTCTTGTGTGTTGTCATGCTGCTGGGGTGTACTCTTCATTGTCTGTTCTCTTGTGTGATTGTCATGCTGCTGGGGTGTACTTATCATTGTCTGTTCTCTCATGTGTTGTCATGCTGCTGGGGTGTACTTATTGTCTGTCCTCTTGGGTGTTGATTGTCATGCTGCTGGGGTGTACTTATCATTGTTCTCTTGGGTGTTGTTATGCTGCAGGGGTGTACTTATTGTCCATCCTCTTGGGTGTTGATTGTCATGCTGCTGGGGTGTACTTATTCTCTGTTCTCTTGGGTGTTGATTGTCATTGCTGCTGGGGTGTATCTTATTCATTGTCTGTTCTCTTGTGTGTTGTCATGCTGCTGGGGTGTGCTTATCATTGTTCTCTTGTGTGTTGTCATGCTGCTGAGGTATACTTATTGTCTATTCTCTTGTGTGTTGATTGTCATGCTGCTGGGGTGTACTTATTGTTCTCTTGTGTGTTGATTGTCATGCTGCTGTGGTGTACTTATCACTGTCTGTTCTCTTGTGTGTTGATTGTCATGCTGCTGAGGTGTACTTATCATTGTTCTCTTGTGTGTTGATTGTCATGCTGCTGGGGTGTACTTATCATTGTCTGTTCTCTTGCGTGTTGTCATGCTGCTGGGGTGTACTTATCATTGTCTGTTCTCTTGTGTGTTGTCATGCTGCTGGGGTGTACTTATTGTTCTCTTGGGTGTTGATTGTCATGCTGCTGGGGTGTACTTATCATTGTCTGTCCTCTTGTGTGTTGTCATGCTGCTGGGGTGTACTTATTGTCTGTCCTCTTGTGTGTTGTCATGCTGCTGGGGTGTACTTATTGTCTGTCCTCTTGTGTGTTGTCATGCTGCTGGGGTGTACTTATCATTGTTCTCTTGTGTGTTGTCATGCTGCTGAGGTGTACTTATCATTGTCTGTTCTCTTGTGTGCTGATTGTCATGCTGCTGGGGTGTACTTATTGTCTGTCCTCTTATGTGCTGATTGTCATGCTGCTGGGGTGTACTTATCATTGTCTGTTCTCTTGGGTGTTGATTATTACGGTTCTGGGCTGTTTTTGTCAATTTATCATCTTTTGTCCTGTTTTGTTCTGATTCTGATTTCAGGGTGTATTTATCACTGTCTGTCCTGTGTGTTGAATTATGACTTTGGAGTGTATTTATCAATTTACCAGTCTGTCCTCTTGTGTTTATCATCATAGTTGTGGAGTGTATTTAACAATTTATCAGTCTGTCCTCTTGTGTTTATCATCATAGTTGTGGAGTGTATTTATCAATTTACCAGTCTGTCCTCTTGTGTTTATCATCATAGTTGTGGAGTGTATTTAACAATTTATCAGTCTGTCCTCTTGTGAATTGATTACCACAGTTCCGGGAAACACTTACCAATTTATCATTATTTGTCCTCTTGTGTATTTACTGCCAGGCTGATAAAAGAAACAACCACCTTAGGCACACTGTGTCACCACTAACTCTACTCTAATTTCATACACCTTCTCCTTGTTTAGCATAGATGTTGACCCAACAGGGCAAAAGATAACCACCAAACATAACCACCACACATGACAATATCTGCAGCACTCACAGGGTTAAGTTCCTCACGGTCCACTTCCCGGCGGTATCGCAGCATGATGCAGATGAGATTGGCTGCTCGCGAGGCCTGCTGGTCTGTAGGTTTCACCAGTAGTGCGTCCTGCCCACAACAGTTTTATAACTGAACCATGATAATGACAAAAACAATCAAGTAATTTGTGACAGCTTTTATTTTTGTGACCAGCATTGTTGGTGGGGCCCAATGGTAGAAGGGAAAAAACTATTTTTCTTTCTGACATTTTGTGTTTCACTTTAGTTTGAGGCCATTCTTTTTCTGGTGGAGCGTCTCCCCCAACTTCATCCCTCAACCAACCCATAAACCCTTTGACTCCCAAGCCTTGTCCACCAGCATTCTGCATTGTCAACCATGCTAGCAAAGCAAAAACTTAACCCTTTGACTCTCTCACCTTGTCCACCAGCTTCCTGCATAGGGTGGATAGGGTGCAGGAGTCAAAGGGTTAATGTATGTTTGGCAGAAGGCCCTTTTTTTCCAGTAGTGTGTCTCACTCACCCTCACCCCTCCCATCCTCCTGGTCTTCTATAAATCTGCTACCAGAACTAATGATCAGAAAAAAAATTCTTTAACCCTTTGACTCCCACACCCTATCCACCAACTGCAAAAAACTTAATCCTTTGACTCCCTAACCCTATCCACCAGCTTCCTGCAGGAAGCTGGTGGATAGGGTGAAGGAGTCAAAGGGTTAAGTCTTTGCTTTGCTAGCATGGCTGACAATGCAAGAGGTTGGCAGACAGGGTGCAGTAGTCAAAGGGTTAAGCGCCTGGCCGGTTAAGGTATAATGCAATCAACTCTTTGATATTTCAAAAAATAATAAAAATCATTGTACATATGTAATGCATCTATCAGTCTTCAAAGCCCCCCTTTTTGTGATTTTTACAGTACTGTATCTGCATGAATGACAGATTCCAGTCTTATGTATCTGTTTACAGTACAGTGAGTGCTGTGATTGACACAAGGGTGACAGTCTCTGAAGTTTGCATCAAAGCATGTTAATATAATAAGAAGACATAAGCAGACATGTTCATTCTTTTTCTTTATGTTATGTCACTACTGATGTCTTCCATCAAAGTTATAAATAAGCAATACATAGACACATTCCTTCAGTTTCTCCCTGTTGCGCCAATGCTGATGTCTGCAATCACTGTTATGAATAGGCATTCAGCAGACACATTCATTCATTTTTTCTGTTGCACCACTGCTGGTGTCAGCCACCACTATTATAGATATGCAATACGTAGATACATTCTTTCACTTTCTTTCTATGATACCACTGCTTATCTTTGCAATAATTCTTATAACAACAGTTGTAAACCCTGAACCATGCTGCTGTTCTATAATTATGTTCACCAGAACGTATCAGATCATTTCATAAACAAATTCCAGACAAAAGCAGAATCCTTACAATTCCGTAGTAGTTGCTGTTGATCATGATGGGGGCTCGGCCACGCAGGTACACATACTGTTCCCACCAGTCAGTCACCTGTGAACACAGAAAACATCCTTCAGGTTGTGAAGACAAGGGCATTATCTGTAGTTTCCCTTTTGATCTCTTTCAGAACTATACCAGAACATCGTTACAAACTGGAAATTAAAGAGGAGCTGACTGCACCCAGTTAATTTCACATGCAATATGTTGCTATCTGCCAAAAACTATACAAGATTCTTTATAAAACAACCCATGAAATGGCATGCACTTCTATACTACTGTGCAGTCCCATCAAATATTTTGTATTGTGTGCTGTGTTCACGATACTGACTTATTTCTATTTCTAGAGATAGTAAAGTGCAGTTATATAGTGTGTGTTAAGGATTAGATTTCTATGTTAGGATTCATAGTTTCAAGTTGCTTTGTTGCTGTTTTAATTTCCATCTTGTACTTTTTTAGCACTGTAATACAGACTGTTTTTTCACCACAAAAAATCCAAAGAGCAATTGATCTCTCTCTCTCTCGCTCTCTCTGTCTCTGTCAGTCCATCTGTCCGTCCGTCCGTCTGTCTGTCTGTCTGTCTCTCTTTCTCTCTCACATTCACATACTAAAACCACATTTTTATGGACACCAAAGAAATGCATTCACACATGCAAGAACCTATGCACATAAAATGTACACATTCAAAACATTCTCTCATTTACACACACATTCTCTCTCTCTCTCTCTCTCTCTCTCTCTCTCTCTCTCTCTCTCTCTCTCTCTCTCTCTCCTCCTCTCTCTCTCTCTCTCAGGTACAAATTACAGGTGAAAAAGTTTAGTCTTAAGAGCATATCTCAAGTGGGGAAGAGGACATATTCCACTCACATAGTTGGTGGCCCACCAGGATTTGAGAAGAAGATATCTCTGCAGCTTATTGCCAAGACCGTCTCCGAACTCTTGGGCCAGTTTTTCCATGCGGTGAAATTGTTCATCATCCATCAAAGGACGCACAGATTCCAGGTACTGCACATACACAATCCACGACAAACAGTAAGGTGATGCTTACAGGAACTTTTACGTAAGTTTTTATCTAAATAGAAAAAGCGGAAAAGTGACACTACTGGAAGTGCAGAAACTGGTATGGAATCCTGAAATGCAAAGCTGTTTCGCCATTTTTTCTTGTTTTCAAGAGTTAATAGTCATAATCACAGTCCACGTCTTTGCGCAAAACTGCACAACAGTTGTAATTCCTTCCTTCCTCTCTTTTCCATTCTTTTGTTTGTTTGCTGGTTGTGGCAGCTGTGGTTGAAAACTGAAACATCTCCACGACAAGACAACATTCCCAGAGAACCACTGATGCACCACCTAAGCTGTAACATATAGACAGCAAGTGAATGGTCAACTGACAGGAAACAACAAGAGTTTACCATGCTGTAAAAGAGCAGAAACATCAAAGACTGCAATAAGTACAGAACTATCACTCTCATACGTCACACCAGCAAAATTCTGCTCATCATAATATGAGATTAAAAGTGGAAAAGGAGCTGTCAGTAGACCAAGCAGGCTACAGGGAAAACAGGTACCACTGACATGTTATTCGTTTTACAACTCATGATCGAGAATATCAGTAAAAGCAAACAGGCCTTTATTATCTGCAAAAAAGCAGATGAAAATAGGATTGAAGCAACAGAGATGTGGTTCTACAGGCAGCTTCTTAGAGTAAAATGGACCGATAAAAAAGAACAGATGAAAGCATTGTGAATGAACTCACAATGCAACACCAATTGCTGGAAAAAATCAATAAAAGAAAAGCAAGATACATCAGCTATGCAACCTACATCATCAACACAACTCTGATGACGATTATTTTGCAAACAAAAAGTTGAGGCCAAATGAAATCTAGGAAGACCACCCACCTCCTATATGAACAACATCACTACATCACCAACATCAGCAGTTTGGAGTTAATGGAGGAGAATTGTTGAGGCATCTGCTGCTGCGGCTACCATCAAACTCAATGATGCTGATGGGTAACAGGGATTGCTGTAGAGGTTATGGATTAATGTGAGGAATTTGTTGTTGCTGATGGTTTTATTCAAGTATGCTTACCTGAGCCACTCATGTAGAGTTGTTTCCCTTGGCTCATTCTTGCAAGCAGAAATCTAAATGGCTGCTGAAGCACATATCACTGTGAAAAACATTTCTTTGTTTCACTGCAATTTCCAACCCAGTAATTTTAAGACAGTTATTACATCTTTCTCTCTCTCTCTCTCTCTCTCTCTCTCTCTCACACAGCAGGATTCTGCAGAGAAAGAACAGGACAGTGGTTCATGTTCACCGAAGCAGCAGCGGCCAAAACGTACTGCCCCTCCTAAAAAGAGAAGCAGACAGATGCGCAGTACAACAGGCAGGTCAGGCAGTCAGACCAGTATTCTGGACTCTATGAAAAGAACAGCTGCTGATAGTTCAAAAGGCGATAAAAGTATGAAATGTAAGTCCAAAGCTAGCTCTAGTGGTGCCTCGGGCACTGATAAATAGGACATCGGCCGGGCCACTACAGCAAGTAGTAAAAACAAAAGAATAAGTTCTTTACCAGGAGCCCAAAATGTGGACGAATCCCAAATGAGATCGTGTCCATCAGTGGTGAATTTACATGTTCATAATGTTAATAATCCACAGATTAAATTTCTCACTTATAATGTGAATGGATTATTACCGAAACTGGATGATGAGGATTTCATTAATTTCATTTCGCAGCATGATTTCATTTGTCTCACTGAGACCTTTATAGCGAATGATTTTGATTCATCTTTGTTTCAAGAGTTTGTTGTATTTACACTAAAAGCAAAGAAACTGTCTCATCAAGGAAGGTATTCCGGTGGAATAATAGTTATGGTAAGAAAGACTTTAAAATCGTTTGTTAAACGAATTGAGGTTGGAAACGAAAATGCTATTATTGTTGAAATCAACAAAGATTTGTTTTCAACAAATAAACCTATAATGTTTGTATGTACATATATTCCCCCTCATGATTCCACATACTGGAAAAATCAGCATGATGGGTTTGGTATGGAAGTGTTGGAACAATGTTTGTTAGATTTACAAGTTTCGCACGACGACTTTTATGTTTTGCTGACTGGTGATTTAAATGCAAGAACAGCTGATGGTAACTACTGTTCATTTGGATATGACAGTGGCAGTGTTTTAACTGACCTTTCGGTATACAGTGATTTTTTGAGACAGTCTCATGATTGCCGCACAAATGTTTTTGGAAACCAACTGCTCGAGCTATGCAGTATGTTTGACTGTATCATTTTAAATGGTCTGTGTAAACTGGACTTTGATGGTAGTTATACATACATTGGGGTTTCAGGGTCGAGTGTAGTTGACTATTTCATCGTATCATGTGATCTGTTTTCATCAATTAAAATTGCTGCATTAGATGTTGACAGTCTCACAGAATCAGATCATTTACCGGTTATAATGAAAGTGGAGCGAAAGCTTGAAACAGGAATAAAAGCGGAGGGAAAAGTATCAAAAAATAACATCACACAAAAGTTCATATGGCAAGAAAATAAGAAAGACGATTATACAAACAAATTACAAAGTGAGCACATTCAGAGAAGACTTACATTGGCTTCGAATACTCTAGACACTAATGTAGATAAGGCTTTAACCATATTTGTTGAATGTCTCAAAGAAGCTGGTGCTTGTATGTACCGTAAGAAATGTACAGAGAAGAGAAAAAGATCTGATTGGTTTGATGGTGAATGTGAGAAAGCAAAAGCAGAAAGCAGAAAAACTCTCAAACACTACAGAAAAACAAAAGATGAGGATGATAGAGTTGTGTTTTGTGAAGCACGGAAGAAGTATAAAAAATTATTAAAGAATAAAAAACAGCAGTATAATAAACAAAAAGCAGAATGCTTAGCCAGAAATATTTCAAATTCATCGCAGTTTTGGACTGAGTTAAAAATATAGGGTATGGTACCAAAAACAAACTCACTAACAATATAAGTATTGATGAATGGTTCAGTCATTTTAAAAACGTATTTCAAGATAACAGATCAACAAATGATGAGCGCTGCATTGTCGAAGTAGATTTAAATGAATCATCAGAACACCCATTAAATTCTAAGATAACTATAGAAGAAGTCAGAGAATCCATCAGAAAATTGAGGATAGGTAAAGCCAGTGGAATGGACGGTGTTACAGCCGAGATGTTAAAAAATGGTAACACAAATATCCATAATTTTCTTTGGAAGCTGTTTAACACTTTATTCGACCGAGGAATTTATCCTCAAGACTGGTCAAAAGCTATTATCATACCAATATTTAAGAAAGGAGATCCTGATAAAGTGGACAATTACAGGGGTGTGTCGTTATTAAGCATTGTTTCAAAATGTTACACATCAATACTGAATACTAGATTGTATGCTTGGTTAGAAAACAATAATTTAATATCAGAAAGTCAGGCAGGTTTTAGGAAAAAATATTCTACAGTGGATCAAATTTTCAGTCTGTACGCTATGGTTCAGAAAACTATGTGCAAGAAAGGTAGAAAACTATATGTTGCTTTTGTAGACTTTAAGAAAGCCTTTGATTCGGTTCAGCATGACAAACTCTTAAAGTGTATTCAAAATCAAGGAGTAAAAGGGAAGTTTTTGGTTTCGCTAAAAGCAATGTATGAATCATTATGCTCATGTATTCGGGCAAACCGGGAATTATCTGAAATATTCGATAACTCCATAGGCGTGAGACAAGGATGTGTCTTAAGCCCTACTTTATTTTCGGTATTAATAAATCAATTAGCCAATTGTATGGATGAAAAGGGGCGACATGGCATCCAGCTGATGCCAGGTTCAATGGAAATATTCATTCTTCTTTTTGCAGATGATGTAGCCCTTCTGTCAACAACACCAAATGGTTTGCAAAACCAGTTAAGAGTCTTGCAGACATACTGTGCCAGCATGAAACTGGAAGTTAATCTTGAAAAAACTAAGGTTATGGTTTTCAGAAGAGGGGGCTTCTTAGGACGACATGAACAATGGTTTTACAAAGGGACAAAATTGGAAGTAGTTAGTAAATATTGTTATCTGGGGTTCAGTTTCACGACAATGATTAGCACCAAGGCCGGCACAGAACATTTGGTGACAAAAGGTAAAAAAGCAACTTTGCTATTAAACAGGACTTTTCAAAAATATAAAGACATGACTATAGAAACTTTCTTCAAGTTGTTTGATGCAAAAATTCAACCTATTTTGTTGTATTCTTCTGAGATATGGGGACTTAACAGACTCGAGCATATAGAGAAAGTACATTTGGTATCGTGCAAAAGACTGTTGGGTGTTCCAGTCAGGACACCTAACAAGATGGTATATGGGGATTTGGGAAGATATCCTCTTTATGTCAACTCCTCAACTACCTGTCTTAGATATTGGTTTAAATTACTGGAAATGAATCCAAATAGGTTACCTTATAAGGCTTACCAAATGTTAGTGGAACTTGACAGGGCTGGGAAAGAATGCTGGGCTTCAAAAATAAGGGAAATTTTGTGTGAAACGGGATTTAATATCGTGTGGCTGCAACAAGGTGTTGGTGATGTAAAAGCCTTTTTGCGTGTATTTAAACGGAGACTTGTAGACTTATATATTCAAGAATGGTCTGGGTCACTCAGAGACAGAGATAGGTATGAAAGCTACAGATCATTTAAGACTATCTTTGAAAAAGAGAAGTACATTGACTCTATTGATATATACTGTTTCAGAGTTGCCCTTTCACAAACAAGGTTGAACGTTTTACCACTAAACAATAATATAAATAGATACAGTGAATCTGATCAAGAAAAGGTGTGTCCATTTTGCAGGACAGAATCTGAAAACGAAGAACACTTATTATTTAGATGTTCCACTTACGCTGATCTCAGGGCGAAATTTTTAAAGGATTTAGTCAGCATGCCTATGTGCATACTGCTCCAATCAACAAATAGCCACCGAAGCCACAGCGTATCCAGATACGTTTTCCACGCCATGAATAGGAGAAAAAAATTGTTAAAAGGAGAAGAAAAGTAAATAGTTATGTAGATACTAGCACTAGAATTTCAGACAATAATTAATTTCAATTGTAAAGAAAAAAAAAATGTTTATTTGAATATGAAAGGGGTGCTCATATAGAGACACATGTGCATAGGTGCCTGTGTATTCACATTGACGTTGGTGTACTTATGTGCATATATAGGTGATAGTATCTACATTATGTATATGTGTGGGTACATATGTATATATATCTATGTATGTATATATGTATGAGTGATTATGTATGTGTGCGTGTATATAGATGTGTATGTGTGTATGTGCGTTTATACATAACCTTCAATTCAGTCTATGGCCTGAACCATTGCTGACCGCCGAAGATTGAGTTATCTCTGAACTAAAAGATGCACGAAATGCTAAATATGCGTTGAATGATCATTTGGTATTGTCTCAATGTCAATTGTTTTGGTAAATGAGTGACTGATCTGCGATTAGTCTGATTAATGGATTGGCATTATGAATGTCTGTTTTTGCCAATTAACCGACTGTTTTGGGGTCGAATTGCTCTTATGTCATATATTTCTTGTTTCACTTCATTGTACATTAATTCCATTGATTGGTTTAGATTCACTGGTGAATAAATTGATAAACTGAACGCATGATTAGCTGACAACGGAATGATTATATGATTTGTTAATTGATGGCGATGGGTGGCTCACCGACCGATCGATTTATAGATTGATGGTTTTAGCTATTGATCGATCAGTGATTGAATTATGGAATGTATGGATGATTGATTCGCGTTATTTGAAGTAACGATTGCAAATTGATATATTGAACTCAGTTAAATTCTAGGTTATCTGGTCGATTAAGTCACTGGATGACTGATTAACTGGTTAAATGATTGATCGATTGATTGATTGAGAGAGGGACTGATTACGTTAAGTGATTGTTACTGAAGTGATATCGATTGTACAGTTGGATGATGCATCTGACCCAGTCAATTGAAAGCTGATTTGTCAGTTGAATCACGGGCTGAATGGCGGATTCTTTGATTGATCAACTGGTAAATCAGTTGATTGATTGGTTAATTGATTGGTTGACTGTTTGATTGATTGGTTGTTTGGTTGATCGATTGATGGATTGAGTGTTTATGTCAAGTACCTGTGGTTGAATATATTGATCAACTGTATGATCTCCGAAGGGTACAAGAAATGTCAGATCTGTGCACTAATTGAATGGTTTGTTTGTCTGATAGCCAGTTATTGTAAAATTGACAGTTGGATGAATGATATAGATGCGGTTAATGACAAATATTCTTAGCTGGCCAGTTAAGGAATATGGACTAGAATACAAATGAAAAGACCACTGTAAATGCAAAGATGAATGTATCCCAGCTTATGTGACGGTAAACGATAGAAGGGGACAATGTGACAGAATTCACTGCAGTTTGAAAGTATAACTTGTATGAATGTATAAGAAAACCTGATCTCCTCCCCTCCCCTTCCCCATGCATGTATTGTGGCCTAAGGCCGATGTACAATAAACATTTTCTGAGTTTCTGAGTTTTCTCTCTCTCACACACACACACACACACACACACACACACACACACACACACACACACACACACACACACACAAAGACTGTGAATCACAAGTGCTAAGCTACATAATATAGATCAGATGACTTGGTAAGAATGAAAAATGTCTTCCCCCAGATCAAAATAATAAATTACAAAAAGACCACTGACCCGTGCTAGTGTCCCTTTCAATGCAGGCACTGGTAACTTGGGTAGAGAAGCCTGGTAACTGTTCAGCATGGGTTTACGGCCACCAAACACTCGGATCAGCCCCTGTAACATAGAGGTGGGAAGTGGTCTGGTTAATTTGTACCTTCCTCCTGCACCAACACTGAACTGTACTTCCTAGTTCTCCAAATGTTCAAACAGTTTGTATTTTTATGATGTCAACAAACAAAACAAGAGAAAATTCACAGATTTTACTGTAAATTTCTGAACAAGCCTTCCTGTCAACATAAAATATATCAACAAAATTTTTTGTAATATCTGTATGTATGAATTAGTATAGAAATGCTTTTGAGTGCATTTGGAAAAGGAAAGAGTAAGACAGACACACAGCGATAAATACTGCACACACGAGCAAAACAAACTGCATGGACAGCCTGAAAGGACCAGTGCAAACGCACTATGAAAAATAACTGGTCCGAGCATCTTGCTATAATACTACTACGAGCATATCTGGCTAGACCGCATGCAATTCAGACTGACTATGGCAAGTTCAAACTTATTCATGATTAAACAAATTTCAGCAAAACACTGCTAGAGAGCATTAATTATACAAAATCAAAACAAAACAATAAAAGAGAACAGCAATCAGTAATTTTAAGAGTTATTACATCTCTCTCTCTCTCTCACACACACACACACACACACACATTCTGAATTAAGTATTTTTAAATTCATGTGTGACACATTAACTTTCCTTTATCTAAAATGCAGTTAACAGAAACTGGCACATGTTTAACCCTTTCACTGCTGCACCCTATCCACCAGCTGCAAACACATAACTCTTTCACTCCTTCCCCCTATCCACCAGCTTCCTGCAGGAAGCTGGTGGATATGGGGAAGGAGTGAAAGGGTTAAGTTTTTGCAATGCTGTCCTGGCTGATAATGCAGAAACTGGTGGATAGGGTGAGGAAGTCGAAGGGTTAAGTACAGTCCACGCATATACTTGAGGGATGTGCCGCTGCTATTTTCACAAAGCTTGACAAATGTGCAGTATGTGATGATCCAAACTCTATAATGCAATCTTGTTTTAAAATGACATCATACTGAACAGGAGGGAAGGAAATGTACAGTATGTAATGATCCAAACTCTATAATGCAATCTTGTTTTAAAACAAAGTTATAACTCTATAATGCAATCTTGTTTTAAAACAAAGTCATACTAAACTGGGAGGGAAGGAAATGTGCAGTATGTAATGATCCAAACTCTATAATGCAATCTTGTTCTAAAACAAAAGTCATATTGTCCAGGGAGAGAAGTGGGTGGTGTGTTTGAATTAGATCAAACTGTAACAGTCATCCCAACACTTACCAGCCACAACTTGGTACGAAGGGAGATTTTGCCATGCATCTCATACATCCAGCCATGGTAAGTCAACAGCAGTTTGAGAAAGTAGCGGATTAGCGTGATACCAGCAAACCACAAAAATGTACCAAACAGCAGGGTGCTTAGGTATTGGCCAAAAGAGAATGAGTAGCCACTGATGCTGCAACATAATATCAAGCTTAGATATACATGAGACTAGATATACAGTCACACACACACACACACACACACACACACACTTGATAACCTTGTTCATGACTGTTTAGAAAATGTAATACTTATGTCGCAAATACAGATTCAGCTTACAATGCATCAAAACAGCAGAATGCAAGGGCGTAATAAGTAATAGCAAAATGATAATAAGGTCCATGAATAAAAAATATTATGCACTATCAATCAAAATACTGCCCGCTGTTGTATTATCATTGAAAATTGTTTTGCTGTAGCGCTGTTCCCCAAACTCCATTTGGATCCACTGTGCATTACACATGATCACTTTCATTTCAAAATGTGTGTAAAAAATTGCAGTATTCTTCCATATATCATTCGAGATCGATTGTTGCTGTTCATTTTCGTATTCAGCTAAATGCGTTGAAAACAAAATATTGTAAAAATATCAAGTGTATTTGTGGAGAACAATTCACACTGTTTCACTGTTTATTTTACTGCAAAATGCTACGTTCTTTTTTACCAAAAATATTTACACAAGAAAACTATTCTGAAACTCATTTTAAAGAAGTAACTTCAGATCAGTCTTTATCAGTTAAAATTTCAGAATCATTGGTTCACAGTCCTGTTAATGTAATACTTTAAGTTTATGAAGTTAGTATTTTAGCGTTAAATTTTTCCTTCACATCGTTAATGTTAATTGTTAGTGTTAAGATCTTGTTCCATTTTTCTATTTACCCACTTACTTATGTCTTTTACTCTGTCTCCCCTCTCCCCACAATGCAACTCACCCACCTCTCATCTCCATTTCCCCCCCCCCCCCCCCCCCCCCGTCTAATATCACTCATAGTGAACAGACGTTAAATTAAAGAATGAACGAACATGATCACACTATAAGTGGAACACAGAAAACTCAAGTACTTAAGTGAAGTGACCAAATTCCACTCTACTGTTGCACAGTCTGCATATTTGGTGGGCATGCCTGCTGGGTGTTTTTGTTTCTATAAGCCAGCCAGTGACATGAAAGGGGTTTTTAAGCACTAGCAGATCTGCTCACACCAGAAATCTCTGTCCTTTACTAAACCCTAGACATTCTGAATGAAAGTCCAACATTTTCCCATTCGACTACCACCACCACCAGCTCCCTTCCTTTTTCCATCACACACACACACACACACACACACACACACACACACACATCTGAATCATCCAATTTTCATAGGACAGGCTGCAATTTCTATGGCTTTCAATCATATGCTTGACATGCTGATTTCTGTCTTTAGATTTCAATGTGCTCTGATTCCACACAAACTAAACCAGAGCTATAGGCTAAATATTAAGTACTTCAAATAAGAAAAAGGCAAGTTGTAAAAGAAATATATAATTCAATTATCTCCTGATACTGAAAGGAATAAACATTATTTTGGTTGGGTACTTTCATATCTTGAATTCTTTTCTAATGAATCAGCTGAGACAGCAGCTGAAAAAGGCACATGGCACGTAGACCATTCAGTAGAATCAAACATCCCCTGTCATTACAAGAACAAACCATTAATAAGCAAAAGTACCTTGTCATTAACTGAAAAAAGGCCACAAAACACACATTTACATATTGTAACATATACTCCTAATCATAATTTAAGGGCCACTTCTTCCTTCCTCTCTAATTTTAAGTTGAAATAATTGACAATGTTTAGAATTGATTCTATGTTTTATTTCATCATTTCCACACCTGTTTTGGAAAAAAGAAATTAGCACAATGACCCATTAGTGAACAGCACATGCATTTAAAGGAACATCCCCCCCTTTTCAAAAAACAGAAAGTGTCAGATTTGGCCAATCTGTTTTCAATATCGCGTGTGTCCGCCCCGAGCCGGGATGCATGCTTCACAGCGCCGATGCATCAACCCCACAAGGGTACGGAGTGTGTCCTGAGGGATGGCCGCCCACTCGATCTGCAGGATGTCGACCAGCCTGGCCAGGGTGCCCGGTGGAGGGTGGTTGTCCCTGATGCGCCTCCCGAGCACATCCCAGAGGTGTTCAATTGGGTTCAGGTCAGGTGAGCACACTGGCCAGGCCATACGGACGACTTCATGCTGCTCCAGGAAGTCGGTCACAAGGCGTGCTCGATGCGCAGGTGCATTGTCGTCCTGGAAGATGGCGCCTTGACCAAGGTCCACAAGCGCAGGCAGTGCCACGGCCGCCAGAACCTCGTCCCGGTACCGGACCCCGTTCAGGATGCCGTCAATGGGGAGCAGGGGGGTCCGGGTACCACGGCTCATGCCACCCCACACCATCACCGACCCGCCGCCGTACCGGTTATGCTCTTGGACAGTGGCGTCAGCGAACCTCTCCCCTTGACGTCGCCACACCCGAGCCCGGCCATCGTTAAAGGTCAGGGTGAACCTGGACTCATCCGAAAACAAGACCCGGGCCCACTGTTGCCTTGTCCAGGTCACGTGCTCCCTGGCCCAGGTCATGCGGCGCACTCTGTTGACCGATGACAGCACGGGTCGGACGGCCGGTCTCCGTGACCTCAAGTTTGCCTCATGTAGCCGTCTTCTCACCGTGCTGCAGCTGATGTTAGCACCTGTTGCGTCCCTCAGCTGACCCCTCAAGGTCACCGCAGTGGATGCCCTTTCCCTCAGGACGGAGAGGGCAAGGTAGCGGTCTTGCTGTCTTGTCGTTACTCTGGGTCGACCCGTGTGACGCCTTTCCTGGACTGCTCCAGTCTCATTGAAGCGCTCCAGCAGTCTCTGGATTGTGGAATGCGACACTTCAAGTCGTCTAGCAACTTCCCGCTGCGCTAGGCCTTCATCAAGCAGAGCGAGGGCTCTCCCCCGCTGCTCATCCGTCATCCGTCGTCTTGCAAGCATGGTTAAAACGAACCAAGAACGGGTCCTTTTTATCCTCGTCTGCGGGCAACTTTGGCTGGAGTAGTGTTCAGAAAGGGCTTGCCTTGCACGTGCAAAGCGAATTTTGTCGCTACCTTGCCTGCGTCGTCAGAGAGACCCTGCTGAAGATTCGACAATTTCGTGTGGAAATTGTCTTCCTTGGGCCGCCCATTGCAAATCGGCAAATCCCCAAACACGTGCCAAAAGGAAACTGCAATGTTGTCTGAGCTCTTATCCATTCAGTTACGGCAACAAATTGGAGAAAAGAGTAAGAGAAAATAGGTTATTTCTCCGTTCAAAAATTGACTCAAAAACGTTCCTGGCCCTTCAATAATGACGTGTAGTATATGTCACTCACCACACACAATTTCAAATGTATCTTTTCAACTCAAAATAAGTATATATGATGTACAGAAAATATAACAAATCACAACATCAAGATATTGGTTAAAGCTGAATGCATAAAAACTAAAGTTCAGTAAAAATATTCTCTGCTCCTGTTATAAGAAAATTATTGCTTTTCATGCCATTTTCAACCATCAAGCCACAATATCCATATTTCAAATCAGTCTGGGCATTTCACTCCAAGCCTTTTTGATAAAGTTATATTCATATCTGACATTGTCAAAAGTTTACCTTAGAGTCCTACTTGTCATTTGTTATAGCTTTCTGAAATGTATTTCATCATCAATTAATACTTTCTCCTGGTTATCATTTATTTTTATTTTCTTTTAATTTCTGTTATTACATATCTTTTTTCTTCTTTGTCTAATGATAGCAATATCATTTATATGACCACATACTAACTTAAAGAACACATACACACACATATAGGACAACCCATCAAATGTGTTTGATAGAGTCTATCTATGAGCTAGCCTTTATCCTGAATATATCAGGAGTTTCATATAAAACTGTGTATTTAATGTATACACTAAATGCCCTACTTAAAATTACACAACATCAAATTGCTCATCATAACGGAGGCAAAATATTCAAGAATGTCTCTCAGTATGACACTAGACTTACAAAGGACTGTGCATGTGAATATAGCCAATTGCACCCAGTGAAGCATCCCATCCGGCTGTCTTCAAAGCCAGGATGAAGGTCAGTACAAACAGCAGAGACAGAGGAGAGGCCGGGAATACACCATTGTGGAAATTGTTCTATAAATCAAAACCACATTTGTATTATCAAGCACACCTGTGTAGAAAATGGAAATTACATATATACATCTTGTAGTTCTTTTTTTAAAATACGTCAATGCAGAATTTAAATATGTCAATGCAGAAACTTCTGCCTAAAAAAAGCACACACCAATTCTGATCTTACAGAGACAGATATATATTTTATCAGCATGGGTACTATCATCCCCATAAGATAATGTAAAGTTATTCAAAAAGCAAATATTTGTTTGTGTCTTAATAACGAAAAGAAAGCATTACATTATTTCACATACTTTTTATTGAAATATCACGGCAACAGGGACAGCAAAGACAATGGGAGAAAAAAAAAAATCTCCAAATATGTGTGGAGATTTATATGTGTAACTGGGAAGATCACCACTATTGTTGCTCCTACACTGATATGTGTTGGATAAATCAATGAAAACTGCCATGTTTCATTCTGTTCACTGTTATCTTTAAACTTCAGCAGCATCTAAACTCGTAAACTTTTCTTATTCTGTATTCTTTATTGTAACTCTCTGCTCTCTCACTTGCCTGCTTCTTCTATTGTATGCTCCAGAGCATTCAGAATTCTGAAGTCCATCTTACCCTTTGTAAAAAAATATATAACACCCCCTTGCTTCACTTCCTCAATTGGGTGCGCATTTCCCAAAGAATTTCATACAAAATCAATACATTATGCCACAAATGTGTCAACAGTACTGCATCTATTTATCTTTGTGACCACCTCTAAATGTACATTCCTGCCCGACCTTTTTGTTCTGCTTCTGACACTTCTTGCTTACAAATTCCTCAATACCGATGTTCCATAATCAATCACTGTTCTTTTTATTTTGAATTCTGTTCCATACAACTAGAACGACCTTACCCTGTCTATTCATCAGTCACACACTCTTGTCTTCCTTCAAGCTTAACTTGAAGACATACCTTTTTGTCTAGGAGTGATTTCCCCAATATATATATATATATATATATATATGACCACCCTTTGTCCTACTCCCTGCCTCCCCCTCTTGATCTGTGTGTGTACTGTACCCTTGAGTATAATGTGAAGGCGAATGAATGCTTTATGAATTATGAGAGTGCATGCTCTGATCTGGCTTGTATATCAAGATTTGGCACTGTGTCAATGTCATTATTATCATAATTACCATGAATACATAAACATATAAACAATGTCAAGATAATTCTTGTGAAACTCTGCAGGCCTAAAACCACCATACAAAACAGATGGCAATAAAATGTATATAAAATTAGGTTGATCATTTTACAAAAGCTGCCAATGGTCTCACAAATAATCTTAAAATGACTTCAATGGGCAATCTATTAATGCATTTCAATTAACTAGCCTAAAATTATGCAAGTGAGCTTAGGTTACATTTCAAATATATCATAAAGAATCAATAATGCTAACCTTCAGTTTGCCAATTCGCTTCTTCCAGGAAATGACACCACTCTCCCACACAGCATGTAGGGCCTCATGGTTCAGTTTGACATTCACACCCTCTGGTGTCACTGTGAAGGAAAATGCCACAGCCGAATGTGCTTCAGCCATTTTGACACCACGTTGTCCTGGAAAACCGTGCAGCATTTGATCAAAACCACTCATCACATTACATAAAATCATTTAACATACTTCATTTTTCTAAAAAAAAATAACAGTCACTGCATATCATTTTTACTAAGTCCAAAAGTCGTATTTATATGATAACCTGCCATGCAGAAACAAAGTCCATACGAAAACACTTCATGCATGTGCACATACCTCATAAATATTCAAATAAAAAAATCAGTCATAGTTTACAGTTTACTCAAAAATTGTATATATAAAATAACACATGAAAGGAAAACAAAAAAGAAAAGGACCATTAAAATGACACACGAAAAGAAAAAGAGAAGAAACATTAAAATTACTAACATGTACCAACAATGTTATAATCCACAGACACACTCACATACACATGTATGTAAGCAAGCAAGCATACGTACACAATCCAGAAGACGGTGATTTACACACCATTTACAAATTACTAGGGAGGTATCACTGACGCTCATGTAAAACTCTGTCAATTGACTCTCTTCTATTTTTAGCATATTCATCATGATTACAATAAAGCTCACAGCTATCCAACATATATGTGATTTTGGCCTCTCACAGAATTCTCAGTCTGTGCAAAAGTAAAATTTACAATAATATTCATTTTAGCCTACATGATTTTTTCCTTTTTATAAAGTATTTTGGCACAAATATTGAAGACAGTACAGTTCGTTGCAAACATTCAGAGCTAGATGCTATCTCAGCCATATTCAATGTTGTGTCATCACTTTCTCAACTTCAAAAAGGAATCCACCCAATATCCTGTAAGGAACATTATACTTACTTTCTACAAGTTTTGTGTGACCAAGTGACATTATCACCATGAATGTATCCCAAAACAGGACAAGTTTCCACAACAGGACAAGTTTCCACAACCATAAAGTTCTGCATGAGCCACAAAAAATATCTCCCTACCAACTAAAAAGACTTGTCAATGTGTATCGCACCTGCTGATTTAAGCTGTTCACTTGGGCTCTCTGCTGTTGTCAAGTGGGCTACAGCCCTCACAAATGTCTGCAAGAAGACAAGTTGCTTGACTGAATGTAACACGGGAACCTATCTGGAAAGCAACTTCCTGAAACAACAAAACCACACTCATTAAATGTATAAGTGTGACTATTTTTGGAATATATTCTTGTACAAAAACAGATCATCTAGCTGAAACCCAAAAGGGAGCTTTTCCAAGAAAACAACTTCCTGTTCAAATCAACAGCAGTTAGGACTTATATTATAATAACTCTGTCAAGCACTTAAGACGTTAAGTCTACAGGAGAGGAGTGGTGGCCAGAATTCCTCGGAGAGGTTTACGATCGATTTTGAAAGATCTTCCTGTTCTCAAGATCTTCCTGTTCAAAAGATCTTCACTGAGGTCTGAATGACAATTTTCATATTTATATAGTTTCCAAAAATGCATCTGATGCAACCTGTTTACAAACCAGCAAATGGGAATAATAAAGCCAGGAAGCCAAATTCCACTAGCTTACACATTAACACAAGTTAAAAGCAAACAAGTCATTTTCATACTCATTGTGATAGTGCAGTACACATGCATGATTTTTAAAACAAAAATTTATATACATTGTTAACTGAGAAGATTACAGCACGCACACACACTTTTCCATAAATTTATCTTCTGTGTGTTGACACACCACACACACACACACATGCACACACACACACACACACACACACACACACACACACACACACACACACACTTTGTCATTATCTTCTGTATGTTGATTGACACATGTGACCAAACAACATTTTCGATAATTTATGTCATTTATGAAATAAATCAACACAACTGTCAATCTTTCTGCCCCCCACCCTCCACCCCCCAACCAACAAGACCACTCATGAAACTCACAGTGAGAGCTGATTCACTGATAAAAGAGAAGGCTAATCGGCACACATATATACAAAATCTGAAGTGTTGACTGGGGAGTTGTTGGTGGAGCATCAGCTCCACACATGTGCCACTAAAACATGTGTGTTAACTGTTATATTTACTGCTATATGTGTGTGTGTGTGTGTGTGTGTGTGTGTGTGTGTGTGTGTGTGTGTGTGTGTGTGTGTGTGTGTGTTTGTGCATATACACATGAGTGTGTGTGTGTGTGTGTGTGTGTGTGTGTGTGTGTGTGTGTGTGTGTGTGTGTGTGTGTGTGTGTGTGTGTGTGTACATGTTTTATGTAATAAAAAAAGTTTGAGCAAGGGGAGTGAGACAAAGAGAAAGAGAGATCCAGAGAGCTTGTGAGTGTAATGTGTGTGTATAGATGATCTATATACATAGGCCTATATTATATAATGCATGTTGTGTGATGAAATAAAACAGAGTGGGGAGGGGGAGGGAAATTGCACATTAACATTTCATTGTTTTAATTTCCACCCATAACTGTGTATTCTGCAATCCAACAAAAACATGGAATCAGACAACAGACATGACTTCTGTGCTCTTGGAAACAAGGCCTGTGACAATTTTGAAAAAAAAAATAAATAAAAGACATGGCTTAAATCCGTGGGAAAATAAGATGCCTGAAAAAAAGTAAAACCTTCATAAACTTATCTGTACTTGTATCATTGTCAGATCCAAGGACTTCAATGTAAGGTCAAGCAGCTGATCATATTATTCTGATACATGTCAACTGGGTGAATGCCAAATAACTCTGTACAACAAGCGCAATAGTCAATCATGTAGGAAACTGGACTTCCAAAAGCAAGGTCTCAGTACAATTCTGCCTGGGTACCTCCCATCTGATGGATAAGGTTGGACATTTTTCTAATCTCCCAGATCAACATGTGTGTAGACCTTCACGTTCCTGAACCTACTTCGTGTGTACACATGCAGAACATCAAATATGCATGTTATTGATCTTGTAACTTATGTAAAATTGTAAGTCACGTCAATAATTCAGTGTCTGGTGGCTAATGAAAACAAACAAAAAAATACCCAGTTCACATGCCAATCAAGGATCAATTGAGTATGCAGGCTCCACGTGCTATAGCATACTACCAAAGCGCAATACTAACGATATACTGACCTTTTTCACTTGCTCTCTCTCTCTCTCACACACACACACACACACACACACACACACACACATTCTATACTGCTGTTGAACACAGGCTGGATACGAGTGAAGCAGATCTATCAGATCTATCTGTTGAAGACGAAATAAATTTACTGAGCTTACCTTACATGCAGTCCGTCAGATCTCACTCAAAAAAAATGGCAACAACCTCATTAACAGACAAAGGCCCTAACTCATCAATAGACAAAGGCCTTGGTATATTCATAAAGAGAAGATGTTAGTCAGCGCCATGTGTCACATCACAAAGACAAAGGCCTTGGTACATTCATAAAAAGATTTTACACAGTCAGTGCTATGTCACATGTATGTGTCACACCACAAAGACAAACGCCTTAGAATGTTCATAAAGATGTTAGTCACTTAGTGCCATGTGTCACATCACAATGATCACATTCACAAACCAAGTAAACAAAAGCTGTCTATGCAGAGTGGTTACACTGCACTAGTGGCAAGTAGTAGTAAACTAACAGCAGTGCTTACACTTACAGTAACTGAGATCATATCATTATCAATCACTGAACAACAAGGTAGTCTAGGCGTATATTCCTACAGTACACTGACCTACATCAGTGCATGTGACAAAATATATGTAGATCTCGCTGTGTCAAGAAATCATGAAGAATTGGATACATGAATTAACGATGAATTGGACCTACAAAGTAACAAACCACAGGCCTTGTACGGCTGTACGCCTGTACTGTAGTCTAGTACTAGATCTAGTAGTAGAAATAAAAATCGTGAAACAGTGAACATTACAAGTGTAGATTTTCCGTGGAGTTAGTGAAGTGTCTTTCTGTCATTATCAACGAAATACTAGTGAGTAACTTACTGCAGGCTGTAACTGTCCGTCAGCGGGAAGATCCCAACACAAGACAAAATAGAAAAGCTCAGTAGTAAACAAAAAAAGCTCCTGGCTTATGCTTGTGAGAATTACATCCAGTCTGTACTAACAGTAACACAATCTGACAATCACAATGGCACTACTAAACACTTGCATACTTAGTCTAAATCGTTGGAAGGTTTTACTGAACGTACCTTCACTATGCCACGCCAGCAGTCATCGGGGATAAGGTGACCCTGGGCCTGCTTGCTTTTAACACAGTGACTCGCCAAGCATCGGCGGTTTCCAGTGAACAACAATACTTAAAAGCATCCCTTCACCGAACCTAACACAGGTCAAAGTCCACTCTATCGAGCTGTCTCAGCGATTGGTGGGAAAGGCGGCTAACGTCCACGACAAGGAAAGATAACCCTATGTCTATTTTAAGAACTGTGTTTTGGTCTTTCGTCGTAAGAGCTGAATTCGTGCAGACGACACTCGGAGCCACTGACATGTGCTTTTGGCCTGTCAGATTTATCGGCGCGCTGTGCTATGTCACAAGCTGACACGACTCGAAGAAACGTTCGAGATTTCCGGATTGAGAAGAAGAGTTTTGTAGCTTTCCAAAGATGGGAGGAACTAGGCCAAACTGAAGTGATGCACGTATGACAATAGAACCTACAGGCTAATTGATGAATTTGTTATAGCGGTGTGTCCTTGCGGCTTATGTCACAATATGTGACCTTATGTGACTTTTTTCTGCCTGAATGACGTACACCATTACTTGCTCAACTATCACCCAATTAAAATTAGTAATAGTTTAGCCAGAATTAGAAGAAGAAAATATAACTCAACAAAGCTATCTCTTATAAACGAAGAAGTGAATGCTAAGCTTATACTCTGTAATAGCCTAATTAAAAAGCTTGCCGAGTAACATTTCGGAAAACGTTCAGGTATGCTAAAATTATTTTCGGTTTTGTTTGTTCGCCAGCTGTGAAGCGTTTGTAGATGACAATGTGCTTGTTACAACTGAAAATGCCTCGTGGTGTGGATTTTTTTTTTAATCCCATTTTATTATGACAGTTTCCCGTAGGCATTGAAAAGACTCGATGGTGAGTACCGAGGTTCAGCCTGATAGTTATCTTTAGAATTCACTGGCTATTCTTACGTCCATTATTGAGTGCACAGGATAGTCTGAATTGTGAATTTATACATGTACATGGTCAGAATAATTGTCATCAGAGCATCAACGTACACATCCCAAGCTGTCACCTCACACAGTTCAGGCTCCAGTCACTCAACATCATTAATTGTTGTTACTAGTCTCTTGGAGCTCTCTCTCTCTCTCTCTCTCTCTCTCTCTCTCAGTCTGTCTCTTTGTGTCTCTCTCATTGTCTCTGTTTGTCTGTCTGTCTGTCTGTCTGTCGCTCTCTCTCTCTCTCTCTCTCTCTCTCTCTCTCTCTCTCTCTTACTCACTCACTCACTCACTCACTCAGAATGGTTCAGACGTCCGCCTGCCAAATATAAGGTTCGTTTCCAGTCAACAAACAAAGCCAGAACAAAATTGAGGCAGCCGAGATGTGGTTTCTAAGAAGAATGTTGAGAGTTCCATGGACAGCAAAGAAAACAAATGAGACAGTCTTGATGGAGGCAGACACAAGTAGATCACTCATAAGGAAGATTAGGAAAAGACAGGCAACATTTATAGGCCATTTTATGAGGAAGGGGGATTTGGAACACTTGGTCACAATGGGAAAGCTGGAGGGAAAGAGAGCACCGGGTAGACCCAGGGAGAAAATGCTGGACGGACTTGCAGAGTGGCTGGCGACGGGGGGAGGGGGAGAGGGGGGGGCAACGAGAGATAGAGACAGATGGAAGTCCATGATCACCAACGCCATGCGGCAGGGCACCTGATGATGATGATGATTCCTGCGAAGACCTCGACATTTCTCCTCAGTTTGACCGGAAAATCAAACTGATGGTGGTGCTGCACTACGGCGATGCACTTTCAACGGGGAGAGCAGCCCGAGTTTCATATTTTCACATGGTAAAATCCAGTGTGACAAAATGAATATGAATAATGAAACATTCATTTGCCTACATGTGTTCATACATGCTCTTGTTGGGTCTGCTTCTGGCAACCACATAACCTAGTGCTACGTGCCACATGTAAGGAATGAATCCAACAAAAACAGTCCAGTCTGGAGACGGATGGGCTTCGCCACATTCGACTTGTCCGAGACATGCTGTATGAAAGATAAGTATGCAGAGACCATACCAAATCAGTCAAAGGCTAACTGTGGCTTCCACCAGGAAACACGCAAAAATGTGCTAAGGGGGGAAACCACAAAGTGTCTACCGAAGGAACATAATTATTCTCACCGCTTGGAACGTAAGAACACTCTAGCAGATTGAAAAATGGAAAGAACTTTTTATCATTGTCTCGGGTATCAAGGTTTGAGTCAAAAGCATACCTGTCACTGGACCGGCATAGGAGCCACGGATATCACGTCATAGAAACAGGAATGACGACAGTGGCGTAAGGGCCAAGACCGCAGTAACATCACTCCACTGTTATTGTTATTTCTGTTTAAAGCCCAGCCGACTGCGTAGAGCCATATCAGGGCTATACCACTCCACTGACCACCACCTCTAACATCAGTCCACTGATAGATAACCTCTCCTAACACAGAGTTTGCACTTCAGTCTTACAACAATACAACATGTGTGCTGCCCTGCCAGTGCCTGATAGACACAACATTCACCCCTGTCATATGTATACACAAGTAGAATATCAAATACACATGTTAAGAACCCTGTAAATCGTGTCAATGGCTGGTTTATGGGAACACGCAAATACCCAGCTTCCACCAGTTGGAAAATAAAGAATTCTCTCTCTCTCTGGAAAATAAAGAATTCTCTCTCTCTCTCTCGCTGCTGTGGTGGTCGTTTGTATCCAGAGCAGAAAGGGAAGTCTCTTAATCAAAAGACAAGTCCTTGTTTTGCTACTTGACTCTTTATTATCTCTTGATGAGGATAGGTAGGGAAGGAAAACAGGGAAAATGACAATAAGGGAAAAGGACCGTACTGGGATATGGAAGGAGACAAAAGAATACGAAGAAGAAGATGAAGAAGACAGTGCTACAGTGACAGCAGTTTACGTGGTGAAGTTGATCACCTCTGGTGAGACCGAGAGTGGCGGCAGGAAATGACGAGCTATGACGCGCCTTGTTAATTTATACTCTGGGAACCGAGCATGGTCATACTTTCAAATTTCAAACCTTTCAGATGACAAGGTCTGATTGATTGTTCTCACCTGCTGATCAATCAACATTTAGTGTGTAGTTTTAATGCAGCGCGTCAGTACACACAACTGGTACACTGGTCATTGTCGGGCAGTTTCGCGAGTGGCTATGTACTCGCTATTGCGCCACAAATACTTATGGTCATTGTGTGTGTTCCCGCCGGCTATGTACTGGCTATTACACGGCGTTTGTTTTACAATGGGCTGAAGGCGGCATACATTAGTGACGGCCCCCTCTAGGTTCTGTAGGACTACAACGTAATACTGTGTGTACACACACAACAGACTGAAGATGACGACAAAATCTGTCGTAGGCCCAGCTTTAGAGTACATGTACACATTGTAGATCTGCTCATTGTTTAGCAGTGTGTTATCTAGATATGCATCATGTATTGGTTAGATCTTTGAACTGTTCAATGCATAGCTATGGATAGGCAGAGGCTGTAAAATACCAGTATAATTAGGCTGAGAGAACGCAAGGTGTTTTTGATCTAGGCACGCTCGCTACACGGTGTTGCCTTTGAGCGTTGTAGGTAAATGGGAAAGATCGTAACAGAGCAAGGCACTCTGTTACATATATATTCATATATATATATATATATATATATATATATATATATATATATATATATTATATACACTCTCCCTCTTTTCTCTCTCTCTCTCTCTCTCTCTCTCTGTGTGTGTGTATCTCTATCTATCTATCTATCTATCTATCTATCTATCTGTCTATCTATCTATCTATCTATCTATCTATCTGTCTGTCTATCTGTCTATCTATCTCTATCTGTGTGTGTGTAAGAAGTGATCTCACGGCGTCTTCTTTATGCGAAAGAATACATCTCTGATTAGATGTGTGATTAGGACTCCATAACTATGTTCATCCTACTGCCGCGGTTTTCGCACTTTGGACTGCAGTGTTCATAATCTCAACGAAGCCTACAGTCAAATGGGCCTTGTCGATAACCTGGCACTATATTTGTTCTGCTGACCTTCAAAACCAAGATTTTTCTTTCACACAGAAAACAGTAACAACAACAGCAACAGCAGCAGCAACAACAACAACAACAAAAACACGCACGCATGCACGCTCGCACGCACGCGCGCGCACGTGCACACACACACGCACTCACACACACACATACTCACATACACACACACACACATACACACACACACACACACACACACACACACACACACACACACACACACACACACACACACACACACACATACACACACACACACGATCAGTGTTGAAACTGTTAGGGATTCATTCATTACGACAAGAACAACAGCAGGCCACCTCAAATGTTCAGTAGTGATCTCTTTATACAAAGAAAAAAAAACAACGTTTGCACAGTCTCTCTCTCTCTCTCTCTCTCTCTCTCTCTCTCTCTCTCTCTCTCTCTCTCTCTCTCTCTCTTTCTGTCACGCACACACACACACACACACACACACACACACATACACACACACACACACACACACACACACACATCCGTCTAATATCACTCATAGTGAACAGACGTTAAATTAAGAACGAACGAACGAACACACACACGCGCGCGCGCGCGCGCAAGCACGTACACGCACATGATCATCTGTCATCAGAGATGGGATTAAAGCCGTCAAGAAGAAGAACAAGACTGAAAGCCTATCTCAAATTTGAAAACTCATTAAATTAAAACAGAAGAAATCAACAAGAACAACAACTACTACAACACACACACACACGCGCACACATGCAACACACACACACACACACACACACACACACACACACACACACACACACAAACACACACACACACACACACACACACACACACACACACACACGCAACACTATCTAACAGGCCTATATTTTCTGCCTGTAGCCTAAACGCCTGTAGAAACGCAGCAGGCGCCTGTTACTTGTTATTCATACCGGATTTATTTTTCTGTTTGGCAGTGTTTTAAATGCTCAAATGGGTTGATTACATGTGGTACAGAAGAATCTGCGGCTTTGTAATATTCTCATGGAACTGGAGATTAATGAAATAATCTTTGTGGCAATGCTTGTAGACCCCTATTGACTTTCATAGCTGTGTGGACTAGTGCAGAGAAATTGTGTACATATATTCGTTCATACACATGTGTCTGGGTCAGTCTCGTAACACTTGGAAAGGCAATTTTGATTTATGAAAGGATCAAAACAATTCGGGCAATTTTTTCTCCCTTCAGAAAGTTGTATATTGTATATTGATCAAAAAGATCGATACTCTCCCCCGCCCCCGCCCCCGCCCCCCACCCCCAGTTTCTGTCTCTGTCTCTCTCTTTCTCCCTCTTTCTCTTTCTCTCTCTCTCTCACTCTTTCTCTGTGAGTATATGTGTGTCTGTATGTTATGTGAGTGCGTGTGTGCAAGTGTGTACGCGTGTGTACTGCAATACCTCTAATGAGAACACGTAAGTTTGATAGACAGCATCCCTGCTGAAGTGATTAAGTAAGAGGAAACCAGTGTTTCTGAGCCCCTTCATGAGCTACTCTGCAAGTAGGAACAGAAAACAAACAAACAAAAAACACGAAAAATGTATCAGAACGCATATTTAATACAACCAGACAAGACATGTTGTATTGAATACGCGTGCTGGTTGTATTAAATACGCGTTCTGTTTGTATTGTCTGGTTTATTAAATACGCGTTTTGTTTCTTTTTTTTCTTCTGGTTCCTGTTTGCTTGAACGCGGGAGACACATTTGTTTTGGATTTCGTATTATTCTGCAAGTGCTTAGAGGAGGGATCAGTTCCCCAAGACATGCGCGATGCAAAAATTCGTCACGCTGTACAAGGACAAGAGAGACCGCAGTGACAGTAATAATTATAAAGGTATATCACTGGTCGCCACCACTGGCAGGGCCTTTGCCCGAGTGGTTCACAAGAAACTGCAAAACACCAGCAGATTGTTTCTACACCGGGTCCCAGTGTGGCTTCAGGTCAAACAGTTCCACCACTGGCACGATCTTCTCACTCAGTTACGGGAGAAGAGCTTCTTTTTCTTCTTCAGTGGTATTAACGTCCCAGCGTGATAACGATTAGGGACCGTCGTAAGATGAATCTTGTCATATAGTTAAAGAAGATAAGCGTTGTCTTATAATTTCCATGTCTGGGGTGGAGAAGAGCTGAAAAAGAGGCAGCCTTTATACGTTGCCGTCATTGACCTGACCAAAGTTTTGGCCTGGTTAGCAGGAGGCCTCTTCTCATTCATGAAGTTATGAAGTGTGTTAAGGAGATATCAAATGCATGTATTAACAAATATACGATGTATCAAATATTGTTTGAGAATAATTTGTATGCCACAGAGAGACTTCTCAAGAAGGCCAACATGATGCTGTAGAACCTAGAAAAGGCAGGTAAAAAGACCTGGGCATTTTGTGTCATGCAACACTTGTGTATGAATGGATTTAGTGAGGCCTGTTTAAATCATGGTATTGGTGATACGCATAATACACTTTTTTATACATTCATCGGAAAGATGAACACAATACACTTTATATATGATTGTTGTGTCTTTAAACAAGAAGAATAATTGAACATCAAGTTAACTGTGAAGCTTCAAAATCATACATGAACATAATAACATACCCTGTGTCATACAATTTCCTACGTGCTACACAAACCTAGAATACAAAAACAAATCTTTATTCATATCTGTTGTTCTAGAGGTCCCCGCCCTGAAGAGGGCACCCAAGCGGAACTCATATCAAACTCTCTACTATGCTGAATGACTGAATGTTTTCTTTCAACGAAGAATTCAGCACCTACAAGTTTCTATATCTTTTTGTATTGGGTATGTGCGTGTATGTAGAAAAGACAACACTCTGGGTTAAATTCCAATCAGAGTACAAATCATGCATAAGTCATAAATCATGTTGTTTTGTGTATACGTGTAGGCCTACATAATGACACAGTGAGAATAGGAGAGAAGGGGGGGGGGGGGCATGGACTGTGAGAGAGAATGTGAAGAAAGTGGGACAAAGGACCCTTAAGTCGAAGAGGTAAGAGATGACGTGGATAGCAAACCTCTGATAAGAGGTGAAAAAGAAGGAGGAGGTATTTGGAATGCAAACACCCGTCATCTAGGTACACTATGTACACGTCTAGCCATGTGCACCTCGTATCTTCGCTGCTCTGTTCCCCTGCTGAACAGTTTGCTGTTGGTGTAACTATTGTGTAATAACGAACCGTGGTATTGTTCAAGTCAGTCTACTTTTCTGTGATTATATAATGAATTCAGGAACGGTGTGAAACTTGTTTGTGCATATTACAAACGCTTTAATTTTGACCTCACTTACATTGTGTCGTTGTGTGAGAAACTGAAACTGAAACTGAAACTGTGTCGTTGCAAATGACGAAGAGTCTGTTACCGAACATCTAGATTTTTTTTTATTCAGAACCTTCAAAAAGTGAAAACAATTACTCCAAATAGACATGAATATAACAATCCACATCATCATGTGCCCTGCCGTATGGCGTTGGCGATCAGGCCCTCCATACGAACCTATCCCTTGTCGCAGCAAGTACATCTCCTACCCTCTCTGTCCTCAGCCACTCTGCCAGTCCGTCCAGTATTTTCTCCCTGGGTCTACCTGGTGTTCTCTTTCATTCCAGCTTTTCTGTTATGACCAGGTGCTCTAACTTCTCTTGCCTCATGAAATGGCCTGTAAATGTCGCTTGTCTTTTCCTAATCTTCTTCATTAATCTTCTTCTTGTGTCTGCTTCTTTCACACACACACACACACACACACACATACACACACACACACACACACACACACACACACACACACACACACACACACACACACACACACACACGTACGTCTCTCACTCTCTCTCTCTCGCGTCACAAAGAAGCTGACTCCCAGAAAGAAAGCAAAAAGATCACTCTGTAGGAAACTCCAGAAAGATGACAAAGTTGACTTCCAACTGTGCACACTACGTCATCTATACAGGCCCAGTCGTTTACCTCAGAAATAGCGCCTACAGTGGTCCCTGTTCTTTGTCTGATCACCCGTTATGTAATCCTGGCGTCGTTACCAGTAGGCCTCCTTCGGTCATGACTGACCATGGACAAAGTACATCCGTTCTAATGTCCAGATGGGCTGTCTGCTTGGTCCAAGCAGTGTCGCCTGTGACTGTACAGACCAATGCGAGAGAGGCAGTCTCTGTCGCAGCGGTCGCATGTGTATGCTGATGCTGGTCTGTTGGCTGTCATCCCTTTTCTGCGAACTCGCTTTTCTGCTGCAGCAGCTGACAGTTTGTCCTCACCAATCCGCAGCTGTTTCTTGACAGTAGTTCTCCAGCTGTTGCGGTCGTCTGCGAGGTCCTCCCAGGACTCAGTGTTGATCTCAAGCGCCTTCATGTCACGCTTGCAAACGTCTTTGTATCTCAGCTGTGGGCGGCCAATGTTTCTCTGCCCTGTGGCAAGCTCACCATAAAGGATGTCTTTTGGGATGCGACCATCTTCCATGCGGCGAACGTGGCCCAACCAGCGCAGCCGACGCTGTCTCAGCATGGTATGCATGGTTGGGAGGCCAGCGCAGGTTAGGACTTCGGTGTTGGTCACCTTGTCTTGCCAGGAAATGCCAAATATGCGCCGTAGGCTTCTCAGGTGGAAGGTATTGAGCCTTTTCTCCTGATGAGCATGCGTGGTCCACGCCTCGCTGCCATACAGCAAGGTGCTGAGGACACAGGCGTTGTATACAGCCATCTTTGTCTTTGTGGTCAGCTTGGGATTTGTCCACACCCTTTGTGTGAGGCGGGCTAGTGTTGTGGCTGCCTTCCCGATCCTCTTGTCGACCTCTGTTATCGGTGATGGTGGACCCAAGATATGTGAATTGATGGATGGCTTCAAGCTCGTAGTCATCAATGGTGATGGCTGGTGGAAGATGGCGTGTCTTGGCCCAGGATGTTTGTCTTCTTAAGACTGATGGTCAGACCAAAATCTTTGCAGGCCTGGGAGAAGCGGTCCATTAGTGACTGCAAGTCCCGCTGAGTATGGGTCACAACTGCGGCATTGTCGGCAAATAGCATATCTCTGATGAGGGCTTCACGGACCTTTGTCCTTGCTCTGAGACGGGCGAGGTTGAAGAGCCTGCCATCTGATCTGGTCCGCAGGTGGATCCCTTCTTGCGCTGTGCTGAACGCATGCCTCAGGAGGAGAGCGAAGAAGATTCCAAAGAGGGTTGGGGCCAGGGCGCAGCCTTGTTTCACACCGCTGCGTACGTCGAAGGGCTTGGAGAGGTTTCCGTTGAACTGCACCATCCCTTTCATGTTTGAGTGGAAGGACTCAATTAAGCTGTGCAGTTTGGGGGGGCAGCCGATTTTTCGGAGAGCCCTGAAAAGGCCATCTCTGCTGACTAGGTCAAAGGCCTTGGTGAGGTCAATGAATGCCACATACAGGGGCATCTGCTGCTCTCTACACTTCTCCTGGATTTGGCGAAGGGAGAAGACCATGTCTACCGTGGATCTCTCTGCTCGAAAACCACACTGTGATTCCGGGTAGACGCGTTCAGCCAGTTTCTGCAGGCGGATTAGGAGGACCCGAGCATAGACTTTGCCAACAATGCTGAGGAACGAGATACCTCTGTAGTTGTTGCAGTCGCTCCTTTCGCCCTTGTTTTTGTACAGGGTGACGATCTTGACGTCCCTCATGTCCTGTGGTACAGCTCCCTCATTCCAACACTGACAGAGAATTGCGTGCAAAGGGTGCAGAAGAGAAGTCTTGCAGTGCTTGATGAGGTCTGGGGGAATTCCGTCGTTGCCAGGTGCCTTCCCTGATGCCAGGCTATCAATGGCCTTGCTGAGTTCGTCCGCAGTTGGCTCTGTGTCAAGTTCTTCCATTACCGGCATGCACTTGATGGCATCGAGGGCTAAGGGGGACACCATGTTCTGTGTGGAGTAGAGGTCGGAGTAGTGTTCCGCCCATCTTTCCATCTGTTGGCTAGGATTGCTGATTACTTGCCCAGTGGAGGATTTGAGGGGGGCGATCTTGCTCTGTGTTGGTCCCAGTGCCTTCTTGATGCCATCATACATTCCTCGGATGTTGCCTCTTTCAGCAGCACTCTGTATCTCTTCGCTGAGCTCTGTCCAGTACTCGTTTGCGCAGCGCTTGGCGTTAAGCTGAACCTTACTTCTGGCAGCCCTGAGGATTTGCAGGTTCTTCTCACTGGGTGACCGCTTATACTTGGTGAGTGCGGCACGCTTGGCCTCAACAGTGGGAGTCATCTCTGATGATTTGGCCTCAAACCAGTCGTGGGACTTCACAGTTTTCTTCCCAAAGGTGGCCATAGCAATGCGGTGCATGGTGTCTCGTAGCGTTTCCCATCTCTCAGTGGCAGAGTCTCTGGGCTGCAATGCATCGTATTCTCTCTGAAAGGCCTCTGCGAACTGTTCTACAAGATCTGGCTGAGACATCTTGCTGACGTCAATGCGAGGGTTCCC
This sequence comes from Monoplex corrugatus, assembly GCA_030674185.1. Lineage (NCBI taxonomy): Eukaryota > Metazoa > Mollusca > Gastropoda > Littorinimorpha > Ranellidae > Monoplex > Monoplex corrugatus. The sequence continues at coordinate 44,583,790 of CM060311.1, forward strand.
TTGTTTCTTTGAGCAGTGGAATTTCTTTGGTTGTAGCCTGATCTTGCAACATACCAGAGAGTGGTCTGTGTCGCAGTCTGCGCTGTGATAAGAGCGAGTGTGGAGAACGTTTTTGATAACGGCACGTCTTACTAGGATCAAATCCAGTTGGTGCCAATGTTTTGAGCGGGGATGCCTCCAAGAGACTTTGTGCTGAGGCTTCGTCTTGAAGAAGGAGTTGGCGATGCACAGTTCATGGCAGGCGCAAAACTCAAGCAGACGCTGTCCATTCTCATTCATTTTCCCCACTCCAAAGGAACCGAGGCAGAAGGGCCATGAGTCATTGTCTGTACCCACTCTGGCGTTAAAGTCGCCCAGGAGAACAAGTTGTTCTGTCCTGGGGATGTTCCTTATGGTTGATGCAAGATTTTCGTAGAACTCATCCTTGGTGTCTGGAGAGGCGGACAGAGTTGGGGCATAAACGCTGATGAGAGTGACATAGCCTTCGGTGGTGTTGAGGCGGAGAGTCAAGAGTCGTTCTGAACCGCCGCTGCCTGGTTCAATCATGTTCAGCAGGCTGTTCCTTACTGCAAAGCCTACTCCGTGCTCTCTTGGGGCATCAGAACTCTTTCCTTGCCAGAAGAAGGTGTAATCCCTTTCCTTTAGTGTTCCTGAGTCAGCCAGCCGTGTTTCCTGCAGAGTGGCAATGTCCACATTGAGCCTCTTTAGTTCGCTGTTTATGACGGCAGTTTTTCTGGCGTCGCTGATGTCTTGCAGATCTTGGGAGAGCCCAGGCATCATTGTTCGGACATTCCAACAGCCCAGTTTCACTGCTGATCCTTTTCCTGATCCGTTTCTTGAATTTGAATTTTTCTTTTTGTTTGGTGCGGTAATTAACGACCTGCTTGTCAGATTTTCTCCTAATCTTCATGCACCCAATGAAGAAGGCAGGTCGTGGCGGGACAGCACCTAACTGGCTGGGGGCTGCCCAGCTTAGGTGGGCGGTAGCTGTCCAGTAAGACACGAAGGTCTCTCCCACCGTCAAAAGCAACCCCTGGCGTCAGCTCTACGCCAGTTGAGCAATGACTTATCACCGGTATCTGTTGCTTCCCGTGTTGTGCCGACACTAGTGTTAGTAGCGAGGCTGGAGTGTCCTCTCCAGGTCGTAGGTGCAGAGTGTTTGTGGATGAATGGACGGATGTAAGCCTGGGCAGTGTAATATGGAAGACAGGCTGTTGCCCATGCAACTTGTCCCCCCTCTCCACCTCGCTGACAGATCCAAAGGAACAGCAGGGCTGTTACGTTTTGGTGCCAACGCAGCCGCAGGAGCTGCCGGAAAGTGACAAAGTTTGCCATCCAACCGCCTTAGGGGCCCCACACCGGATTTACTGTCAGGGTTTACTCCCTTAGCTAGATGGCCGCG
>CM060311.1:44587691-44597691 GCA_030674185.1 Monoplex corrugatus
GTTAACCCTTTGACTCCCACACCCTATCCCCCAGTATCATGCACCGCCAAGCATGCTAGCAAAGCAAAAATTTAACCCTTTGATTCCCTCACCCTATCTACCAACTTCTTCCATGAAGCTGGTGGATAGGGTGAATGAATCAAAGGTTAAATTTTTGTAGCTAGTGGGTAGGGTGCGGGAGTCAAAGGGTTAGCCTTACAAGTCTAAAATGCAATTAAAGAACAGTGGTGACAGTATACCTTAGTACACGCAAACTGCTTAGAACAAGAAAGCATCTTTTCCCATTGTTCGCCCTCTCATGATCAGGCCACATCTGGCGTTGAATATAGCTGCCCCCCCCCCCCCCCCCCCCCAGTAGAACATCTTTAATTTTCTGCAAACTCTCATTCATGGCGCGGTAATCAAGCGGTTAAGACGCTGGATTTCTAGTCGGAAGGTGTGGGTTCGATCCTGCATCAGTATCTACCGCCTACTGGGCAAAACAGCATTCAATAAGATGTAAAAGCATTCTTACCAACGAATGCCTATCAATTAAATTCAGGAAGAGAGTTCTTGAATGTTATATAGAACTGATAATGTTCTACGGAGCACCTGGTCACAACAGGAAAGCTGGAGGGAAGGAGAGCACCAGGCAGACCCAGGGAGAAAATATTCGACGGACTTGCGGAGTGGCTGAGGACAGAGAGGTTGGAAGATGTGCTTGCGGCAACAAGGGTATATATATAATATTGGAGGGCCATGATCGCCAACGCCATGCGGCAGGGCACTTGATGATGATGACTAGGCAATGGATGGAGATTTTCCCGATCCCTCAGATAATGTGTATGCAGATTTGTTAGTGCCTAATTCCCTTTCGTGTGTACATGCACCTTAAAGATCCTGTAAGTCACATCATCGTGCAGTGGAAACATGGAGACACACAGCAGGCACGCCAACCGAAAACAAGAAGCAGACTACACAACATACCGCCTGTCCTATGTGGGCAAAAACAACGCGCATACATGCATGCGAGAAAAAAATCTGAACGCTAAAATTTAAGGAAAATTCTTTAAAAACTCGTGCATGCCACATTTAGAAAGATTGCAGAATTCTTTATTATAGTTTTGTCTTGTGTGGGAGAGAGGAGAATGTGTTTACATAAACTTGACTCTATACATAATGTTTGTGTCGTGAATGTGGAAATGGGTAGCATAACAGAACCTCATTTTTTACTGTGTCTGCAGAGTCACGCTATTTAGTTGCACAAGCACCCCTGTGCCAAAGTCTCATGACGTGTTGAGATAATAAAAGATAATGAATTTTATAGGTACAGGTATCATGCGTTACTGTTTTCATGTCATGTGACAGATAATAGGAGAGATATGGAATGTACAACACAAAGAAGTTGACTGAACAGTGGAGGTGATGGCAAGAGCATACAAGCGGTTGCACATGGGCGACATCGCAAGTTAGGCAGAAGACAACAGCCAGCATAGGAGAGCAAGGGAAACACTAAATACAAGAACACTAAATAACATGGTCTGTGCCAAGTATTTAACACCAATGCACACACAATAGATCATAGATCTTCCATCACAAGCAGAACATTAAGCTAGATGGGCTGACTTCTTCAGTCAAGTATTGAACAGGTCACCACCAATGACAGCATCTGAATACATAAAGCATAGACCGACCTTGATATTGATGTTACTCTACCTGAAAAGGAAGAACTAATCTCATTGATATTACTCTACCAAAAAAAAGGAAGAACTAACCTCAGTCATCATCAGATTGGACAAAATGAAGCTATTACAAAACGTTTCCATTCACAGTTGATAAGGCGTTGTTTTACACAGCTTCGAAACGAAAGAGGCACTTGAACTAATCCACTGACCTAAACAACTTCAGTCTGTGCATTTAGATGTCTCGTACAAGAAAGAGCAAGAGAAAGAACAGTAAAAACGGAGTTTGGTTGGTTTGGTTTGGTTTGGTTTGGTTTTTTTGTTTTGTTTTGTTTTGTTTTGTTGTGTTTTGTTTTGCTTTTTCTCCAGTTGTCCGTTGAAAGGTCTGTCGGATGTATCTGTTTCATCACGTACTTATAAGCTGTTTCAGTTCTTTTTTTTTTCCCCAAGGACTTTCGTGTCATGTCCTGTAACTGAATAGGTCAGACGTTACGTCAGGCGCTAAAACTGAAATGATAAAGGGAAATGACAAAGCCAAAGTACAAGCACACACACACACACACACACACACACACACACACACACACACACACACCCACACACACACACACACACACACAACACACACACACACCACAACCCCCCCCCCCCCACACACACACACACACACGGCTCGAGCCGTTGGCCCACTCAAAAAACATCTGTCCCCACTAATCCAAAACAATACAAAACCGGAAAGAAAGAAGCCAGAAAACAAAGTAATTTACATAATGCTACCAATTTTGAAGAACAAGGTCTCCCAACAGTGTAAAAATCGCTACTCACAGTTCCGTAGCTTTCGATGGCGTTCTCGCCATCTTCGTCAGCGCTCTAATGCTGTCTGCGTGAATCTCTACTCAGATCTCGCGAACATGGGATGAACCCAGTTCACGAGATCGAATCAGAGAATGGTACACCGGGGGCAGGGTGTAACGGCCCCGGTCCCTGTTGAGCGGGGGGTTGGTGGCTGCGATGTAGATGGCCTCCTTGACTCCTCGCTGGAACCACTTATTTTCTCTGTCCAGGATGTTGACATTGTCCGCACTGAATTGATGTTTTTCGGCGTGTAGGTGAGCTCCTACTGGAGAAGAGTCCCTCTTGTGTTCTGTTAGTCTCTTCTGAAGGGGGCGTTCAGTTTCACCGACATAATGTTGGTTACAGTCCTGGCAGTCTATTCTGTATATAATGCCAGCTTTGTCGAGTTTGCTGGTTTTGTCCTTGGGGGTGACCAGCTGGCTGCGTATGGTGTTGGAAGGTTTGGAATGTACAGCCACCCCCAGTTTTCTGATCTTTCTGGACAGAGCGTCACTCACACCTCCTACGTATGGGATGGTGATGTGTCCCTTGCGCTGGTGTTGTTTCACTGGCTGTTGGGATGCGGTGTTGGATTTCCTGCCTCCCGGGCTGTTCCAGGCCCACTTTTTGTAGCCCGAGATGGTGAGCACTTTTTTCAGGTGGTTTGTCTCCTTGTCTTTTGCCTCTTGGGTACTGCATATGGTGTTAGCTCTGTGGGTAAGGGTTCGAATCACTCCCAGTTTGTGTTCAAGGGGCTGGTGGCTGTCGAACTGTAAATATTGGTCCGTATGAGTTGGTTTACGGTAGACCGAGAAGGATAGAATGCCATCAGTTCTGGTGATGAGGGTGTCCAGCATGGCTATGGAGTTGTTCTGTTCCACTTCCCTCGTGAATTTGATGGCTGGGTGTTGGTTGTTCAGATGTTCTGTGAACTGTTCGACCAGTTGCTGGGGGAGGATAGTCATGGTGTCGTCTACGTAGCGCCCCCAGTATCGTGGTGGGGAGTGGAAAGAAGCCAATGCTTTCTCTTCAAAATCCTCCATGAACAGGTTGGCTACTATTGGGCTTACTGGGGAGCCCATGGCTGCTCCTTCTTTTTGTTGGTAGAATTCACCTTGGAAGGTGAAGTAGGTGGTGGTGAGGCAGCAGGACAAGAGTTCACATACGTCGTCCACTGTGAGAGATGTACGTTGGTGGAGGGTTTGGTCGTTTTGTAACCTTCGGCGTATGATCTCTATGCTTTCTTTCACTGGTACGCTGGTAAATAGGGCAGAGACATCATATGACACAAGGAGTTCATCATGAGCGAGGGTGTAGTTACTCAGTTTTTCCACTAGGTCAGCACTGTTGTGGATGTGATGATCTGTGTGTCCTACGAGAGGTGATAGGATGTCCGCCACAAATCTAGCCGTCTCATACATGATGGAACCTCTGGATGCGACTATGGGACGGAGGGGGACTTCTTTCTTGTGGACTTTGGGTAGACCATAGAACTTGGGGACGTCGGACACAGTTGGGTATAATTTCCTGTACTGTTCTAATGACAGGCGGTCCGTCTCTTTCAGGCGTTTCAGTGTGTCTTTCAGTTTGTTGGAAAACTTGGAAGTAGGATCTTTCTTGAGGCGTTCATATGTTGTAGTATCTTCCAGAAGTTTGCTTGCCTTCTCATAGTACATGGGTCTAGGCATGATGACTGTGGCACGACCTTTGTCAGCTGGTAGGATCATCGTGGCGTGTTCGTTCTTTAAATCCGCCAGAGCCCGTCTTTGGTCCGGTGTTAAGTTGGATTTCGGTAGTTTGGCCTGTTTCATGATTCTGACACAGTCTGATCTTAAGTGTGTGGCTTCTTCTGAATTAGGGCCAATATACCTGCAAGCTGTTTCAATGCTTGTGATGAGGTCTACCACTGGAAGCTTGTTAGGGGCTACGGCGAAATTTAGTCCTTTCTCTAGTACTTCCTGTTCAGGTTTAGTGAGTTGGCGATCTGATAGATTGATCACCCACCTCTCTTTGGTCTTTCTTTTTGTTTCTTCCGGTACAGGTGTAATCTCGCTTTTGTCATTCTGTTGTCTCCTGTTGTTTTTTGGTGCTAGAAGTTCGAATTTCTTTCGATGGCGTTGGCGTACTTTGTCCCATTCTATTCGTCGTGTGTTGTTTAGCCACTCTTTGATTTCGGAGAGCATAGCATCTGGTAGTGTGCTAGAGCTCAGTCTTTCCTCGAGGTCTTGGATTTTCCCTTCCAGACAAGTGATGCGGGTGTTGATTTGCTTGATGCGTTCGTTCATGAGTGCTCGTTGTGCCTGATTGATGATATTATTTGCTGCTGTTCCTTTCATCGGAGTTTTGATTTTTAGGCTGGTGGGAAAGACGCCGTGATGTTTGCAGTGCAGTGTGAAGTGTAGATGGTTCCTGAACTTCGCTAGGGAGCGGTGTAATTTCTCTGATTCACGAAAGGTAGTGATGATCGTCCGATCGTAATCGCGAATGAGACGTAGGGGAAGTTTCAACAGTTGGGGGGTAGACATAATGCTACCAATTTTGAAGAACAAGGTCTCCCAACAGTGTAAAAATCTAACTGGGATACGTTGGCTTTTGCGAGCTTATGCCATTTGCCGTTTTTAACAGAATGTAGGCTTACAAATAAAACGTAAAACGTCAAAACATAGTAAAACACACACACACACACCACACACACACACACACACACACACACACACACACACACACACACACACACACAGACACACACACACACACACACACACACACAAACACACGCACGCACACACACACACACACACACACACACACACACACACACACACACACACACACACACACAACAAAAAACAACAAAAACAAAAAACAAGCAGCAGCAATAACAACAACAACAACAAACAAAGATTGAGAAGAGCTTACCATGATGAATAATTGATTATTTCAGTTGTTTACGCACCAATAGAAAGAAAAAGTAGGTATACTGAGGTGACAAAACAGGTGTTTTTATTTTGAAGTGAAGGCGAGGACGAGTGTCTCCATCATATCAGATTGCCGCATTCATTGCTCTGTGACATGGCTGGGACTTCGATAAGGATCTCTGGCAGCTGGACTCGGACTGTTTTCAATGTCTCTCTCAATGTCCATGCCCGAGAATTTAGAGTTTTAATCTTCAAGAGAGATTCATTGCACTCGGACAATTCCATATGTGCTCTACCCAGTCTGCCATCCGTGCAAAACATTATGCGCTGGCAAGATCTTAAAATAAAAAGATTGAAGTGTGTGTGTGTGGGGGGGGGGGAGGTCCTGGTCCTATAAAACACAAAGCTGACCCCATCAGAATGATACAGCATTAAGATGGGCAGCGAACAGATAAGTTTTTATGTTGCAGACTTGGATAGGACTTCAGATATCAAATCTCGAGTCTATGGCTCTATTACAAGAGCCAGCTAGCTCGCCGAAGAAGAAGAAGAAGAAGAGAGAGAGAGAGAGAGGGGGGGGAGAAGGGAGGTAGAGAGGGAGAGAGAGAGAGCTGAGAGAGAGAAAGAGAGAGAGCTGAGAGAGAGAGAGAGAGCCAGCAGTGAACTGAAAATTCTGAGAGAGAGAGAGAGAGCTGAGAGAGAGAAAGAGAGAGAGAGCTTAGAGAGAGAGAGAGCCAGCAGTGAACTGAGAATTCTGAGAGAGAGAGAGAGAGAGGAAGAGAGAGAGAGCTGAGAGAGAGAGAGCCAGCAGTGAACTGAGAATTCTGAGAGAGAGAGAGAGGGGAGAGAGAGAGAGAGAGCTGAGAGAGAAAGAGAGAGATGAGAGAGAGAGAGAGCCAGCAGTGAACTGAGAATTCTGAGAGAGAGAGAGAGAGAGAGAGAGAGAGAGAGAGAGAGAGAGAGGGAGAGAGAGAGAGAGAGAGCTGAGAGAGAAAGAGAGAGATGAGAGAGAGAGAGAGAGCCAGCAGTGAACTGAGAATTCTGAGAGAGAGAGAGAGAGAGAGAGAGAGAGAGAGCTCTAAGAGAGAGAGACAGATAGACAGTGGAATTAGATGCTGATTACGAGTACCACATACACAGTAACACATGATACTATACCAGTCACAAAACTGTACTGATGTAGATACACTGATAATAAAGTTTTGCCTACAAAGACATTTACTTACACAACACAAAATACCCTGGTACACACGTCACTCTGCATTGGATGATATCAAATGTTGCGTATTTGAATAAAAAGAAGAACAGTAAGAAGACTGGAAACCAGTTCGGTAAGAATGGGCAGCTCAAACATGGATCTCTTTCTCTCTTTGTCTGTCTGTCTGTCTGTCTGTCTGTTTCTCTCTCTCTCTGTCTATCTTTCTGTCTCTCTCTCTCAGCTCCGTCTATGTCTCTCTCTCTCTCTCTCTCTCTCTCTCTCTCTCTGTCTATCTGTCTCTGTCTCTTACGGATAAGCAATGGGATAAATATCAATAGACAGACCACAGTACGATTAGTTGGATGGTCAAGTTCACACATTTACGACCCTGATTTTGTGCTGCATTATGTTTATCTCTGGTATGTCCAATGCCAGCCTTTAATGAACTGTCACCCTTCTGGTGCTATCTCTCAAGCACTGCGAGGTTCTTCCTCCTCTCTTCCACGAGACAGTTAACCCCGTCCGTCCATATCCCCAAGATGGGTGTCGATGGACATACACACAACACACACACACACACACACACACACACACACACACACACATACACAACACACACACACACACACGCACACACACACATACACACAACACATACGCACGCAAGCACGCACACACATGCGCGCGCGCGTGCACACACACACACACACACAATTCATACACACACACAACGCACACACAACACACAACACACACACATATTCACTCACACACACACACAACTCTCTCTCTCTCTCTCTCTCTCACACACACACACACACACACACACACACACACATACATGCATACATACACGCACACACACACAATCACACACACACATGCACACACACACACACACACACACACACACACACACACACAAACTCACACACATACACACACAGAGCACACATAACATACACAACACACACGCACGCACACACACACACACACACACACACACAATTCATACACACACACAACGCACACAACACACGCACAATTTCCGCCTTGCTGGTCCGTTTACCTGTACGTGTTCGATAAAGTTTTACGTACTTTCTCTTAGGATCGGTAATTGGGTAGGTGTATTAAGTGCATTTTACATACACATTCACTCACACAACATACACAACTCACATACATACACACACAACATACACACAACACACACACATACACACACACACACACGCGCGCGCGCGCGCACACACAACACACAACTCACATACACACACACGCAACAGACACAACACACACACACATACACACACACAACTCACATACACACACACACATACAACATACACAACACACACATACACACACACAACACACACACGCACGCACGCACACATACACGTGCGCGCGCCCGCGCGCACACACACACATACACACACACAATTCATACACACACACAATTCATACACACACAACGCACACACGCGCGCGGGCACGCACACACAATACACACACACAACACATACACACAACACATACACACACAGACACACACAGACACACACACACACGCACACACACACACACACACACACACACACACACACAACACAACACAACACAACACAACACAATACAACACAACACACACACACACACACACAGAGGCACACAACACACACATAACACACAACACACAACACACAACACACACACATTCCCTCACACACACACACACACACACACACACACACACACACACACACACACACACACACACACACAGCACACACAACATGCACAACACAAACACACACACAGAGGCACACAACACACACACAGAGGCACACAACACACACACATTCACTCACACACACACAACTCACACACATACACAACTCACATACACACATACACACACACAAACACACACACACAGACACACACACACACAGCACACACATCATACACACCACACACACCACACACACAACACACACACACGCACCGCACACACACGCATGCGCACACGCACACACACAATGCATACACACATAACGCACACACAACACACACACAACACATACACATACAACACATACACACACAACACATACACACACACAACACACATACAACACATACACACACAACACATACACACACACACACAGACACACACAGACACACACACACAACACATACACACAACACATACACACACAGACACAGAGACACACACAAAACACAACACAACACAACACAACACACACACACACACACACACACACACACAGAGGCACACAACACACACACAGCACACACACAACACACAACACACACACATTCACTCACACACACATACAACTCACACACACACACACATACACACAGCACACACAACATGCACAACACACACACACACACACAGAGGCACACAACAGACACACAATACACAACACACACACATTCATTTACACACACACACACACACACACACACACACACACACACACACACACACACACACACACACACACACACAGCACAAACATCATACACACCACACACACCACACACACAACACACACACACACACACGCATGCACACACACGCATGCGCACGCGCACACATACACACAATGCATACACACACATAACGCACACACAACACACACACAACACATACACACACAACACACACAACACATACACACACAACACATACACACACAACACATGCACACACAACACATACACACAGACACAGACACACACAACACAACACAACACAACACACACACACACACACATACACACACACAACACAACACACACACACAAACACACACACACAACACACACACATTCACTCACACACAACTCATACACACACACACAACATACACAACACACACACACACACACACACACACACACACACACACACACACACACACACACAACACACACACACACACACACACACACACACACAGACGCAACATATACACATACAACACCCACACACAACACACACACACACAAACACATACAAACACACACACAACACAACACACACACACATCACACACACACAACATACACAACCTATCCAACAGAAAACAAACCGTTCTCATCAATAGCACTTACTCTCAACCCGCATACCTGACCTGTGGTGTTCCACAAGGATCTGTCCTTGGCCCTGTTCTTTTCACTCTTTACACCTCCCCCCTGTCCACCATCATCAACTCCCATTCTATAAAACACCACTTCTATGCTGATGACACCCAACTTCAAGACAGTGACTCACCTGATAATATACAGCGCCTGTTGACTCGCACCACTGAGTGTTACTCGGACATTAAGAACTGGATGACACACAATAG
>CM060311.1:44602691-44605191 GCA_030674185.1 Monoplex corrugatus
GCTTTGTTTTGGGTTATGTGTCTGTGTGTGTGTGTTTTGTGTATGTGTTTTTGTTGTTGTTGTTTTTAAGGGGGGGGGGGGTGTTCCTTCTGTGTACTCTACAAGTGTTTCTTTAAGTTTCTTTCTTTCGTGTAGTCAATCGTTGAGTTTTCTTTAACGACCTGTAAGTTGTGTGGACGTTGTGAAATGCATGGGAAAGAAAAAAACACTTTCCTGAATATGGAATGGTGAGCAGTGTGTTATGGGGTTGGACGTGAAAAGGCTGTGAAAAGATGGCAGTAACAGCCAGTGTTCATAGAACAACCGTCCATGTATTATGTCTAGTACCGTTTTCATGATCCAGTGTACCAGAGCCCTCACCATATGCTGAACTGTTCGTGTTGCCAGTGTACTCATTGTTTGGTAAAACGATCATCTACAGAAAGACATCAGATCTGAACTGTCACGTCTGTTTTCCATTTGGCTACTGAAAGTGTTGTGTCTGTTACACGTCTTCTGATTTCAGAAAGGACTCTCTTCAGGAGGAAACTGAAGCAGACGATCAGTTTGTTTCTTGACTAACTTGGTCATGTAATTTTTGTGGTACACACTGTTATTGTAATTTTTGTTTAAAGCCCAGCCGACTGCGTAGAGCCATATCAGGGCTATAACCGTGTCAAAACGTAAACAATACTTCAACAGGGAAAGAAAAAAGGAAAAGAAAATGAAGTACACATATCAATGCATTTGCGCACATAATCTAAGGAATGCCCCTGGCGTTGACCATTCCGTCCAATTTATTGCATAGGGGATATAAAAACATACCCGAGTACAAAGTCAAACATAACTAAGGACAATAAAACATATATAACACGGGCCTAAATTAGCTAGAATTGTTTCCGCGTATCTCATTTCCCTAGAGTCAAAACTGCACTTAGTACACCTACCCAATTACCGATCCTAAGAGAAAGTACGTAAAACTTTATCGAACACGTACAGGTAAACGGACCAGCAAGGCAGAAATTGATAGGAAGAAATTACAGAAAGCAAAGGAGGAAGAAAGAAACAAAGAAAGGGACAGAAAAGAGGAAGTTTCTAGCACAGAATTCCCAGAAGGTGGGGATACTATTCGTACTGAAAGAGCCCCCGGCATCCCCACGATGGGAACAGGCACATAGCTGACCTAACATTTGTGAACATAGCAAGAAATGTACGGCCAGCAGATCTCCATGCCAAGCCCCTCTGGACAAGGACTTCGACGCCAGCGCTCTCTACCCTTTGACTCCCGTGCGCCGTCCACCAATTGCAAAAACTTAACCCTTTCAAAGAGTTAAGTTTTTGCTTTGGTAGCATGGTTGACAATCCAGGATGGTGTTTGACAGGGTGCGGGGGTCAAAGGGTTAGCATTAGTATTTGTATCAGTACAGTGAACTCCAGCACGTAGTGCGGCAACATAAAAGTAGGCGTTCTTGCCATAAACAGAGCAGATCGACAGCTGGTGTCCTTTCAAGGCAACGTTTCACATTTTTGCTGTTATTATAGTCCACTCAGGGCGATTCCAGGGCTGTAAAAGCACACATCAATACACACCAGATCGGTTCAATCTAACCAAACTAAATTCAATGCGCACACAGCACAGCTGCTACAAACATCCAGTCATTGTCAATCAGACCGTGAGACAAACAACCCTTGCGCTTAATTATGAAGGTCGTGCTGGAGTCGTGTCTGTCAGTCGTATCGTGTTCGTTCAGGTTCCCAGAAAAAATAAATGATAAACAAGGAAATTACTATCTAAAGATTTAAAAAGTACATTAAATAGCACACACGCCCGCGCGCGCACGCACGCCCCCCACACACACACACACACCACACACACACACACACACACACACAATGCGTATGCGCACGCGCATAGCGAGAGGATGAGAGAGAGAGAGAGAGAGAGAGAAAGAGACAGAGAGCAGAGACAGAGAGGACAGAGAGAGAGAGACAGACAGACAGAGACAGAGAGAGACAGAGAGAGAGACGCGCGTTCACGTAAGCAAGCACGCACGCACAAACATACAGATCCGGTGAGAACTAGAGGCAACCACTGTGTGTGTGTTGTGTGTGTGTTGTGTGCCTCTGTGTGTGTGTGTGTGTGTGTGTGTGTGTGTGTGTGTGTGTGTGTGTGTGTGTGTGTGTCTGTGTGTCTGTGTCAGTGTCTGTGTCTGTGTGAGAGAGAGACAGACAGACAGACAAACAGACATACAGACACATAGAGAGACAGAGACAGAGACAGACATACAGACAGGCAGAGACAAGAGACAGACATACAGACAGGCAGAGACAGAGTGAGAGGGAGAGAGAGAGAAGGGGGGGGGGGAGGATGCATGTTTTTCATTTCAAATCGCATACCCTTCTTGGGTCTGAAGATAAGGGCCGTCTAGACAAACTCACTGAAAAGAGGTCTCAAGTACCTTCGCTCCTCGTGTCGAGAACTAGTGAAATGGTTAGAACAGCTGGCCATGGAAGAGGTCCC
>CM060311.1:44612691-44617691 GCA_030674185.1 Monoplex corrugatus
CAAACCAGACACTTTCTAATTTAATCCTATTCCACGAAACCAGACACTTTTTAATTTAATCTTATTCCACCAAACCAGACACTATTTTAATTTACTCCTATTTCAAATGGACAATGGTAGATCTGAATCGTGTTCATTTCTCTTTTAACCCTTTGACTCCCGCACCCTGTCTACCAGCTCTGCATTGCCAACCATGCTAGCAAAGCAAAAACTAACCTTGACTCCTCACCCTATCCACGCTTAACCCTTTGACTCCCTCACCCTACCACCAGCTTCCTACAGAAGCTGATGATAGGGTAGGGAGTCAATTCGATCCCTCACCCTATCCACCAGTTTCCCTCAGGAAGTGATGGATAGGGTGAGGAGTCAAAGGTTAAGTTTTGCACTTGGTAGATAGGGGGCGGGAGTCAAAGGCTTAAAGGAAGACAAAAAGCTTGCAAAGACGTGTGATTCTATGACTGATATTGTCATTTTGCCGTAAGCTATTAAATGTGCTATACAATGTGGAATATTACACTTCGCCCTTTCCTTTTTCTACGGTAAAACTGCTGCATTCAGTAACATACAAACAGATAAAACTGCTGCATTCAGTAACATACAAACAGATAAACTGCTGCATTCATAACATACAAACAGATAAAACTGCTGCATTCAGTAACATACAAACAGATAAAACTGCTGCATTCAGTAACATACAAACAGATAAAACTGCTGCATTCAGTAACATACAAACAGATAAAACTGCTGCATTCAGTAACATACAAACAGATAAAACTGCTGCATTCAGTAACATACAAACAGATAAAACTGCTGCATTCAGTAACATACAAACAGATAAAACTGCTGCATTCAGTAACATACAAACAGATAAAACTGCTGCATTCAGTAACATACAAACAGGTAAAACTGCTGCATTCAGTAACATACAAACAGGAACACGATTGAAACTTTTATTACATACAATGTTTCTTGCTCCAAGTCCGTCACTTAAGACGTCATTACTGGGCGAGAAAGCAAATCTGATAATTTTTATCATTCCCGACTGGGATGCAGACGTTACGTGTAATGTTGTCTTCATGAGTTCAGCCGTTAGTGGGATGATTTCATTAACTTCGTACAGGCTGATGCACAGACTAGACGCCAACATAATATAGTCAAGTAAGTTTTCTCTCTCTTTAACTTTATGGGCTGCCACTCCCTTACGTATTGGCAAGAACGAGTGGGCTGTGATATGTATGGCCGTTTTTACACCGCCACGTAGGCCGTCCACGGCTGCATTTTCCCAGCCATTCTGACACCCTTTAGTTGGTTACCTTTCTGTCAGCCAGCATCGCTTGGAAGTGGTATCCATCTCTGAAGCGCGTCTTGTGCTACAGCAATACTGACAAAGAAGGAATCTGAGTGCGGTTTTCTGTATGTTTTGTGAATTTGTGTAATGATCGAGAATTATTTCATCACTTTACCTGGATGCATTCAGTGCTGTGAATACTCATTGTTCTGAAGAAGTGATCATTCCTTTGATGCATCACCTTGTCTTTGAGTTTTAGTAGAAATTACTAATGTGATGATTGACTCATATCTCCAGGTGGTTGTTGTTTGTTCAGTATAAAGTGAGATTATTTTCGTAGTAGTGGCGTAAGTATAGTGCAAGTTACAATCTTCACACGTTTTTGTCCATTTTGGCATGGTCAGATTCGTGATCTTCAGTGTGTGTAGTGTGTGTGTGCGTGTGTGTGTGTGTGTGTGCGTGTGTGTGTGTGTGTGCATGTGTGTATGTGTGTGTGTGTGTGCGTGTTGTGTGTGTGTGTGCGTGTCTGTGTGTGTGTGTATGTGTGTTGTGGTGTCTGTGTGTGTGTGTGTGTTGGGGTGTATGTGTGTGTGCGTGTGTGTGTGTGTGTGCGAGTCGCTGTGTGTGCGTGTTGTGTGTGTGTGTGTGTGTGTATTCGAGCAAGGAACGCATATCTCTCTCTCTCTCTCTCTCTCTCTCTCTCTCTCTCTCTCTCTCTCTCTCTCTCTCCCCTCCCACTATTGCATGCATTGTGTGTGTGTGTATGTGTGTGTGTGTGTGTGTGTGTGTGTGTGTGTGTATGTGTGTGTGTGTGTGGTGTGTGTGTGTGTGTGTGTGTGTGTGTGTGTGTGTGTGTGTGTGTGTGTGACTGCTGCGTTCTTTCAAGATTTTTAGAGGGACTGAATGTAGAAAATGATTGAGATCAGCACCAAGTACTGGAACCTAGGTCAATCTGTAGGTCTAAACGAGTACTTCCATGCGCGCCTGTGCCTCGCTATGGTTGGCTGAAAGGGGTGTGGAGAGAGGAAGGGAAGGGGAAAGGTGCACGCTATTGATAACCAGCAGGACAGAACCAAAAAGTGCGCCAACTGAAGGGGAAAGGTGCACGCTATTGATGACCAGCAGGGCAGAACTATCTTAGATGTCTCTGGGGCCAACTAAAGAATCTCGGATTTGTGCGCCGTGTACACAGTATCCTCCATAATGTGTGGTTTCTTGGAGTGTGGAACATTTTCTGACCAATACCTATGAGTATACACTTGTTTTGTGAGTGTGTGTGTATGTGTGTGTGTGTGTGTGTTTTTTTTTTTTTTTCAAGCATGTATTTTCAAAATGCACGGTGGCCGGTACATGCACATCATCTAACACTACAGTATGTACATGTAATGTAAGAGAGACAGAGACCAAGAGAGAAAGAGAGAGAGTGTGTGTGTGTGTTTTCAAGAATGTATTCTCAAAATGCATTTTATACGCACATCATTTAACAGTATGTAAAGCAAGAGAGAGAGAGAGAGAGCGTGTGTGTGTATGTGTGTGTGTGTGTGTGTGTGTGTGTGTGTGTGTGTGTGTGTGTGTGAGTGTGTGTGTGTGTGTGTGAGTGTGTGAGTGTGTGTGTGTGTGTGTGTTTTCAAGCATGTATTTTCAAAATGCATGGTGCATGCACATCATATAACACTATGTACATGTAATGTAAGAGAGAGACAGAGAGAGAGAGAGAGAGAGAGAGAGAGAGAGAGAGAGAGAGAGTTTTCAAGCATGTATTCTCAAAATGCATGTCACATGCACCACATCATAATTATAACAGTATGTAAAGCAAGAGAAAGAGAGAGAGTGAGTGTGTGTGTGTGTGTGTGTGTGTGTGTGTGTGTGTGTGTGTGTGTGTGTGTGCGTGTGTGTGTGTTAAATGCATGTTACATGCATACCATATTATGTGAATCAGATATGTGTGTGTGTGTGCGTGTGTGTGTGTGATATGCGTGTTTTGATTTGATATTCTCTCTCTCTCTCTCTCTCTCTCTCTCTCTCTCTCTGTCTCTTCTCTCTCTCTCTCTCTCTCTCTCTCTCTCTCTCTCTCTCTCTCTGTCTCTCTGTGCATGCGTGTGTGTGTTCAAATGCATGTTAAATACAGGCCATATTATATGTATAAATCAACTCTGTGTTTGTGTGCGTGTGTGTGTGTATGTGTGTGTGTGTGTGTGTGTGTGTGTGTGTGTGTGTGTGTGTGTGTGTGTGAGTGCGTGTGCGTGTGCGCAAGCGCGCAGAACTGCATGCGCGCGCCCCTGCTTCGCTCACATACATTTTGTGAGTGGTCTCGCTATACGGCAGCGGGACGGGTGAAAAGAGTGTGCGGAGTGGAAGGGAAGGGGAAAGATGCGTGTGCGCCGTGCGCGTTATACTCATACTGCGTTTTCGGTGGTGTACATACTGGATATTTCCATGTTTCCATAAGCCACCGTTACACTAACATGGCTTGATTTGCAGGGTCTTTAAGTGCATATTTCATGTTCTGCATGCTTAGACACTCGAACATGGTTCAGGCACTCAGCAGGTCTGCACATGATTATCTCTTTTATGTTGATAAGGAAGATTAGGAAAAGACAATCAACATTTATAGGACATTTTATGAGGAAAGGACAATTAGAGCACCTGGTCACAACAGGAAAGCTGGAGGGAAAGAGAGCACCAGGTAGACCCAGGGAGAAAATATTGGACAGACTTGCAGGGTGGCTGAGTACAGAGAGGGTGGAAGATGTGCCTGCGGCGACAAGGGATAGATACATATGGAAGGCCATGATCGCCAACGCCATGCGGCAGGGCACATCATGATGATGATGATGATGATGATGATGATGATGATGATAATGATGTGGCCAGGGAGATCGGAATATCTCCGTCGTTATCCACCAAGTAGATCTAGTAGATCTAGATTTATCTCGGCCTTCAAACTGGAAGTCTGATGCCATCAACATGGCTATCGAATCTATTCAAAATAGTGTTATAGTGGCCGTGTGTTTTGAGTCTTTGTCATGATGAGGAAAGAACAATGACATAGCTGTTTGTTTTTGTCTCATACTTTGTTATACAAAAAGAAAAAAAAATTAAAACATGGAAAGACAAAGAAACAAGATAACCAGATCACGATAAGTGAAAGTCTTCTTTTTTGAATTAATTCAACTGCGTGCCTTGCAGTCCGAATCAAATGACAAAGCCTTCACTACCACCACCACCACCACCCGCTCTATCCGCGTCTCTATTCTCTTTCTCTCGATGAAAGAGTGCGTGCGTGTGTGTGTTTGTGTGTCCCTCTGTGTGCTGTGTGACCAGAATACGTGTGCCTCTTCAGTTTGTCCTGTATGGAGTCCAACACAAACGATAAACGTTGACCGATGATATTAAATCACATCCGCGGCAACGCATGGGCTGAGCTGATCTGCCTGGCCAGGTCTGTTTTGCTCACTCCTCTCTCTACACACACGCTTGCACACCGTCTAATATCACTTATAGTGAAAAGACGTTAAATCAAAGAACGAACGAACGAACACACGCTTGCATGCACGCGTTGGTACAGACATGCACGCACACATGAATATTTAAGTCAAGAGTATTGTTTTCTTCTAGTTAATAATCATGTTCTTGTAAAAGCATCGCTGTCGTCATCGTTGCTGTACGTTATTGTATGCTGTCTTCGCTGCCCTTCTTGCAGATAACTGTA